>JAQFVV010006282.1:2965825-3298325 GCA_028023455.1 Epiperipatus broadwayi
CAGCAAATTACAGTATGGGTTAATAATATTCAAGTATATGTATTGTTTGATTCTGGTAGTCAAATATCAGTCATGTCTGAGACTGTATACACATGGATGATGCAACAGACCCATGATATTTGAACTCTACCAGTGAGTAAGACTAGTAACTTTGGCCAATAATAAAAAGGCACAACCAGAGACAAAAAAATATGGGTACAAATAAGAGTGGGAAAGAGAGACGCAACATATTTTGTTGATATTGAAAGGACTCATACATGATATGATATTAGGGTCAGATTTTATGCATAAAACAGGGTGTTTAATTAACTATAAAGAAGACAGTATTACATGTGAAGGAAAGATAATAGAATTTAAATCAAAAGAAGGCACTGTCAAAAAAAATATGTAGTATACGAAGCAAGACAGAGGGCACAAGAGGAAGGATGGGAAAAGGCAGTGAAGGAATTATTAGAAAAGTATAGTGAAATTTTTTTAGATAGACCAGGTATAATTAAGGGGTATGAACACTGAATTAAGATTATAGATGACATGCCATATCAGGCACGATCGTATCTGGTACGTAATCAATATCGAATGGAAGTGGAAAAACAATTGATGCAGATGGAAGAATGGGGAATTATAATGAAGGGATCATCACCTTATAACAACCCATTGGTGATAGTGAAAAAATAGATCAGTAAGGTTATGCTTAGATGCGAGACAGCTTAATAGAATCATCTGGCCTGACCAAAATGTGCCTCCACCGCTGAACGAATTATTGAACAGGTTCCATGGTAAAGAAATTTTTCTGCCATTAGATCTGATGGCCAGTTATTGGCAGATTAAACTACACCCAGAAGACCACCAATATACAGCTTTCAGATATAATGTCATATTTTACCAATTTAACAGAATGCCATTTGGATTAAGGAACAGTGGGGCAGGGTTGTTAAATTGCCTGGACAGAGTATTATCACCTGAAATCAAGAGTTTGGTGACCATTTATATGGATGATGTCACAATTGCATCTAAAAACCCAAGAGAACATTTAGACATTTGGAAATGTTTTTGCAAGAATGCCTAAACAAAGGTATCTACATTAATTTACAAAAAGTTGTATAGCTGCAGCAGAAGTCAGTTTTTTAGGACACTTGATCAGTAAAACAGGGATTAAGCCTCATCCTGGTAAAAATCAAGTAATTGGGGACTTCCAGCTTCTAAGTCAGTGAGACAGGTTAAGTCCTTAGGACTGTAATTTTTATAATAAATTTTACAGGAACTTTGGGGCAGATATGGAACCTTTATTGCAGTTATTACGGAACAATGTTCCATGGATGAACAAATAAACATAATGAAGTATTCAAAGGCTTGAAAAAAAATTTTTGAGCCAGGTCATGCTGATATACCCTGATTTTAAGAAAACCTTTATAGTACAAGTTGACAGCAGCAGATACGGACTAGGTGCGGCTTTGATACAAATGCAGGAAGATGGTAGTCAAGAGGTAATATTTTTTTTATTAGCTGACCATTAAGGGAACTGGAAGTCAATTGTTCAATAATGGAAAAGGAAGCATTGGGTGTGGTGTGGGCATTCCAGAGATTCCAACAATTTCTGATAGGGTCAAAGGTAGTAGTCTAAACTGACCACAAGAGTCTGGAGTTCATTAATCACAGTTATCTGTCTAATAGTAGATTGATTCATTGGAGTATTTTTCTCCACAAATTCCACTATTCTGTAGAATATTGTAAAGAGTCAGAGAATGTAGTGGCAGATGCTTTGAGCTGAAATCATTTTGGAGTCTACAGAGCATCTGCAGATAGAAGATATGTCTAATGGCATTAAGCACAGAAATTGACATGTCTGTGGAAGATGAATTGAACCACTTAGGTGTTAATCAGAGGTTATATCCCAGATACCAGGCGATTATAAATAATTTAGAGAGTAAAGATAGAAAAAAGGAAGGTGTTCTGAAAAAGATGAAAGAAGGTATCAGTTGACCAAGAGAGTATTGTGGTATGTAAAGGAGGGAACATGGAGAATAATAATACCCAAGATGCTCCACGATAAGCTATGTATCCACACTGTTTATATGGCCCTTAGGGGGTACACAAGACAGAGATTGCTGAAAACCTGGTTTTACTGGGTGAACATGAGATACCAAATAACTAAAACATTGAAATGGTGTGAACTGTGCCAGAAAACTAAGCCAGTCAACAAATCATATGCGGGAACAGTAAACCCAATAATAAAGGAAAAACCAAATGATCTGATAGCGATTGTTTTTAAGGGCTGCTACATAAGTTCTGGAAGATAAAGTACATATTAGTGGTGTATGATGTTTTTTCAAAATGGATATGTGCCTATCCAGGCTAATACAAAGAACACCATATGCATATTAGAAACACAACACTTCCCCAAAATGGGCAAACCAAAGACAATATCTGACCATGGAACTTTTTTCATGGCCAATGAATGGAAAGAGTGGGCGGTGAAAATGAAAGTATGACACACATTGTCATCTATCCATAATCCTCAGTCAAACCCTTGTGAATGAGTAATGAGGGAATTGGGATGACTTTTTAGGGTGTACCCATCTTCAAACCATAAAGAGTGGGTGAAACAGTTACCCAGGGTGGTGAATTACATCAACTGGGCAGAGAATGGGTCTACAAGGTTTGCGCCTATTCAGCTACAGTTCCATCAACCCATACCAAGGCTAAGTTACCAATCATTCCTGAACATTGATGAAAAGTTGGATCAGAGAAAGGCAGCATCTAACATGAGACATGCAGCAGTTGCAAGGGTAGACAGAGGGGGTATAAGATCCAGAGATTTCAAAATAGAGGGACAGGGTATGCATCTGGATAAATCCTGTTAGTCAAACAGAAAAAGATATATGCAAAAAGTTTCAGGGATTATATGAAGGACCGTGTCGAATAGTAGGGAGAATGGTCCAAATATATTTACTCATGCAAATGAAAAGGAAAAGAAAGGGACTTTCAATGCAAGAGCTTTAAGGCATATAAAACAAATCCTGACAGATAGCCTTAGGAGATAAATTGGATGGATTTAGACCCTGAAGACCTTGGATGCATCAAATTAAGGTTGAAGAATAAAAAAAAAGTGTAAATACTGTATTTTATTCTTGTCATTGACCACAGAGGTACTGTATTTTATACTAGTACAAATTGCATTGGCAATTTAGAAGTTGAATTAATAAATTCCTAATAAAAAATATATTTATTTAAATATCTGATCGATTTAGTTTAAACAATGTGGGTGTAGATATTTTTTTATATATGTTAAAAGAAGTTGAAAAGAGAGAAAGAATATAAAAAGTATAATAAAAACAAAAAGAGAAACTACTTTGTATTTTTTGTAAAAATAAAACAAATCATTATCGCAAAGCCATTAACAGTATGGAAATCAAAATTGTAGCATTCCTTTGGTAATTAAAGATGGCGACCAAAAAAAAAAAGACTGTGGGTTAAATTCTTTTAAATTTGGTATGCATTAACAGGTGTCAATGGGAATTATGCAGGAGATAAAAAGAGGACTATAAAAGGAATAACATGTGTGTCAAGTTTCTTTTTCTTAGATCTTCATTCCTGCAGAAAAGTTAAAATGAACATGAAGAAATTATGAAAAGTGTGCCAAACTACTCTTATTAATATGTTGAATTGTATTAAGATGTGTGAGTAGTAGAACTCCATTTGCTGATGTTGCTTTTTACATGATCTCGCGAATTACCCCAAGTTAAGCCATTTCCTACTAGATTTGAAATGACAAAGACATGGATCACCAAAATACTGAACAGTAGATCCATTCCAAGAAGAAAATCCATGCATGGTAAACTTTATAAATCCTATACGTGAACTTACCGGTAAGTAACTATTAAATCGAATACTAGTGATCACTTTTCTTGAGCTCTTAAGTTGTGATAAACTGTCCCCATGAGCTGTACCAATTAAAGTAAAATATTAATAGTAGTTTTAATCCCTATTTGTTTTTATATTTTATTCTATCGATAATATTAAATATTTTTTGTATTAATAAATTTAAATATGATTTATGTTGTTATTTAGTTATTTATTATTATTCTAAATTCATTACAATTTAGCCATTATTATATCTCGATTAAATAAATTGCCAATGTTGTACTGAAAATACAGTCCTTCGGATATTCTGAATATTTTTGCAGTAACTAAGTAAATAATGGGGGATTTGGCCAGTGGATTCTGATACAGAATCCTGGTGCCTTTTAAAATAAATTAAAAGCTGGCCTACTTGTCCCCATTATTATAATAGTTACATTAAGTGAAAGGGTGTTGTGTGACCAAGAAAGATAATTACATCCACTAAATCTTGCTGAAATTTTCTGATGAAGAATTTAATAGATTGATTGTAATTTGTTCACTGCGTACAGGCAGTTACCTCATAAAGAAACCCTAATTATATAGTGGATGTTACAATATATATATATATATATATATATATATATATATATATATATATATTAATAAAGCAAGTCATATATAACATGACATTACATATATACACAGTTAGGAATACACATGTATAATTTATATTTACTATTCATGTTGTAAATTTCAATTTATATTAACTGTTTTATTTGGGTTTGATTATTTATTTCAGTTTTATTAAATAATATTTTTATAAAGTGCAGACAGTATTGAAAATTAATTTCAGAGAGTGCAAACTTCTCAAGCGCTTGTGACTATTAGTAACCCATCAGATCTTAAGCATTTGGGACAGAGAATTTAACAAGAAAAGAGTGGTCCCCACTCTCTTCTTTACTTGTTGTTAGACAAGTAAAGAAGAGAGTGGGAACTACTCTGTGACTATTAGTAACCCATCAGATCTTAAGCATTTGGGACAGAGAATTTAACAAGAAAAGAGTGGTCCCCACTCTCTTCTTTACTTGTTGTTAGACAAGTAAAGAAGAGAGTGGGAACTACTCTTTTTTTGTTAAATTCTCTGTCCCAAATGCTTAAGATCTGATTGGTTACTAATAGTCACAAGCGCTTGAGAAGTTTGCACTCTCTCAAATTATTTTTCAGTTTTATTAGTTTTTTAATATATTTTATGTTATTTTTAGTTTTTTATTGTTTACATTTTTTATGGTATTTTTGTATAGTTATGTATTTTATTTTATTTTGTTCATTATATCATAGCTCTGAAGAAGACTGCAGGACAGTCGAAACATAAGTGTATATATGTACAAATAAAAAGTTTTGCTAAAAAGTGTTTGAAGTGGTTTGGATAAATTGTATTCAATTTTTCATCTTTTCTGATGAGCTTTAATAATGGTTCCATGTGATTAGCAAATTTGGGATAAAAATGATTGTAAAAATTACATAACCTTAAAAATGATCTGATCTGTTTCTTATTTTTCAGTGTAGGAAAATCCTGTATCACACATTTTATCTGGATGAGGTTTCACTCCATTACAACCAATGATACGACCTAAGAAGACTACATTGTTGCACATCAATGTATTCTTCTTGAAATGGATTTTTATACCTATATCATATCACTCTTTAAAGAATATTTGAAGATGTTTTTCAATGGTATGAGATGAAATAACATCATCTTCATAGATTGTTGTTATCTGTTTAATCTCAGGAGAAAGGGTTTATCCAGGCATTTTATCAAACCAGCAACCCTGTTAATCAATCCAAATGGCATCCCATTAAATTGATAAGTGAATATTGGTGATCATCTGAATGAAGTTTGATCTGACAATAACTGGAGGTTAAATTGAAAGTGAAAAATACCTTATTATTACCAAATTTCATAAATAATTTGTGTATGAATAGTGGAATATTCCTATTTGGAATGGTGATTTTGTTTTGTTGTCTAACAACTAAACAAAATCTCATCAACCCGTCTTTTTTCCTCACCATTATAATAGTTGCAATATGATGAGGAGCATTTGCAGATTACTTCTTAATCAATCATTTTCAGGACCTATTTGTTAATTTCATTTGATATGGAATTGGATATGATTTGGATATAAATAGTTTTCAAACAATTTAATTCTTTGCTGGAATCTCTCTATCACTTCTGGTATTTCTGAGAATATGATATATTCATTAATCACAGATCACAATATTTCTATATCATTAACTTTAATTAAAATTTGACTCTGCAAATTTTTCTTTCAGCAGTGCCTCAGATATGGTAAATAATATACAATCAATTTCATTTAGGTCATAATTTGGCAGTAATGTTATTTCTACAACCTCATCAGTTGCCCTAATTTATTTTCGAAATTGACCATACATTTGTTCATATGTAGGAAGTCTGCCCCTCAGATGACATCAAGGCCATTTAGTATTAAAAAGACATACGTATTTGGTTCATGGTCAGTTTGACCTAGATTCATTTTTGAGTTAATTTTGCCTTCTTATTGTTAGCCATGGCAACCTGTACTAACTTGAGAGGTAGTGTTTTAATATTTGGAGTTTTATCCATAACCTTTTTATAGAATTTGTCAGAAATAGTAGAGATTTGGAAACCAGTATCTAACAAAGGCTTTGGCCTTTAAATCCTCAAACATTACTTCTATCTTGGGGCGATTTTGTAATGCATGATTGTGTGTTTTATCTTCCCATGAACAGGTTAAATTGGTCATTTCTTTTATTACTGGTTTGATTTTGTTCCTCATTTTTAATGTGGTTCCTTGAGGAGAGGAACCACTTCTCAAGTCCCTTCTTAGTTTGCTTTATTTGATACTTTGGGTATGTCTTTATTATACCCACCTTCTATTTGATTTTGTTTGCTAGTGGATTCTATATTATGGGGCTTGATACCTGATGTAAATTGTCAACTATTTTATTCTCTACGATACCATTTTTTATTGTTTTACCTAGCTGATGATTAGAGTTATTATTATTCTTTTTTTTTCTAATTAATAGCATTTATGAGTTGTTGTTTTTTTTTTCAAAATATTTATACATTATATTCTGGTTATTAGTATCAATGTTGTTTAATAAATCAGCAATCTGTTCTATATTTTGTGTATTGGCACATAATAAGGATCGCTATATCTTCAAAGGAAACTTATGTTTTACTATTCATATTATTTAATTATGGCTAAGATAGCATGTATCTAAGGTTTTTAATTTATCCACCTGCCTTCTAAAAAAACTTAAGAAATGTTTCACTAGGACTTTTTTTATATTTTTCCTGCAAGATTTGATACAACAAACTTCTTGGTGATCGTTATTCCAAACATTCCTTATTACCAATGTTTGATATTTATTAATCATCTTAAGCACTTGAAATAACAATTTCCACCAAGGTAGAAAATCTCCTTGCAGAGGTCTATATGCCACTATTAACTTCTCACCTTCTGAACAATTGCCGTTGACTAAAAAATACAAACTTAAACTTTTTAAATGTTTAATTAAAGCTTCATTGATCAGACCTTTAAACATTTTTGATTTTACAAATTGATTTATCATGTTGGTTTGGAGAGTATGTTTGTGAGTGTTACTATATATTTTTTGAATATTAATTGGTGATTGGGCATTGTGAGTATTTATGTGTTCTTCCATGGGGTTTTTAAATGACATTTTCATTATTATTTTGTATTATATGTATTTATTCACTCTTATTTCCCTCTTTGTATTGATCTTTAATTTTATTTTTCCTTTCCTCAATGCTATTAATTGATTCCAATATGCAATTTAATTTTTCTATTGTTTCTACTTCATCCTCAGAAGGTTTTTAACATTTTGAAAAATTTGTGTATGTTTTTCGTTTATTTTTTCTAATTTTTTATCATATTCATCTTTCAAACTTTTTATTATTTGATCTACTGAAGTATTCTTATTTTCTAATTGATTCAATATACTTGTATGATTTTCTAATAATATTTTGATGCTGTTTTTATTTTGTTTTATTTCTGTGACCATTAAGTTTTGTTTAATGCTAAGACATTGGTAATCATTTCCTATTAATTGAAATTTTTTTTATGATTATCTACTTTAGTTTCTTGATCTTTTTTATAACTATTGATTTCTGTATGTATGCTCATCTTGTCAGTGATATTTTTCTTCGATTCTTGTTCTCATTGGATTTTATCTTGAAAATTGTCATATATTTTTTTATTTCTGTATATCTCATTTCCCATTTTATTTTTTAACTTTCATTCAAATTCAATAAATCGTTTTTGACAATGAAGGTCTTTTTCTTAGATAATCTTTTCAATTTGTTGTATCCTGTTATTATTAATGTCAATTTGTATTTGAAACACTTCAGCTTTTAGTTGAATTTTTATATTATCTAATTTTTTGATAAATCACCTATTATGTTATCCACCATTTGTTGTCGATCTGCTTTGATATGTGTTTTCATAATTTTGGCAGACATATCTGCCTTCATTATTGTCCAGATTGGTGGACATTTTATTATTCATCTGCACAAACATGTTGCATCATCAACATCACTTGTTTAAATGATCCATCATTAGCAGTCCCTTTCTCTTCACTTGGCTCATCTGAAATTCTATTGGTTTCAGAGACTTGGGCATTTAATACTGTGGTTCCCCCAGATACACCCATGTCCTGCCTTTTTCTTTACTCTCTAAAATATTACCTATAGTTCTTCTCTATTTATTTCACTTTGTATTTAATTTTCACTACTTGTTTTTAATCACAACATTTTGATTTGGCTTCTAATAATCATGAAATATTCTACTACTTTATTTTAAATTTTTATACTACTTCTTATTTCAATTTTGGAACTCTAATAAAGATTTCTTATTATATTGTACATCATGGAAATATTCATTATTGCTATCACTTTTACTATTCTTGTCAAAACACAACTTTATATTTATGAATTGTTATTTTATTTGACCTTTTTCTTTTACTATATAATCTTTACTTTTCAAAACAATTTAAGTTGATGACTATCATCTACTTTATTGGGTTTTCATTCTCAGTGAATTTCCATATTCAAATTCAATTTGTCATATCAAGAAAAATTTTATAAATATATTTATGTTTTGTTTTACTATTGAAAATATAAAATTTTATATTAATATGTGATTTTAGATGTACTAATATATGATTTTGATCTCGCGATTGCCTAGCACCATATGTAATGGAACAGGCTTTTACCTGGTATAAAAATAGGTTAGCTAGATCATCACAATGAATAACAGAGTATACCTTTGATCTTTATACCTATCTATACCACATACACATTGATTTCATTCCTAGGAGAGGAGGTTAAGAATCAACTAAATATTAAATATATACCTAACTCACTTCATCCATGCCGTATTTCATTTCTGTTATCCTGAGTTTCGAATTCATGGAGCCTGAATGATTGTCTAGTTCAGTCTGTTTGATATCACTTAAAATATAGATAGGTATAAACATGTGTAGGTGTTTAATGGTAGATATGAATATGAACTTATGTGTAAATGGGCAAAAATATTTATAAATAGGTGAGATATAGGTGAGATATGACCAATTTAAAGTTGACTACAGAAAAACATACCAAGAGTTTTAATTCAACATTTGAATATATTTAATAGCTATACTTACAGCAATTAATATGAATAGCCATTGGATGCCCATATTAATATAGATGAAATTTTTATGTTTATGATTGCCACAATCATATTTACTTCCTATATTTTTATTCACAATAGATAATTCATTTTATTTTAATTAACTTTCTTTATTAAATTCCTATCATGTCATTGTAGTGATATAGGAATCACCTGTTATATACAGAAGTCATACTTATGACAGAAATAGTTAGTCAAATATACTGAAAAACGTTTAACACAACTATTAATTTAAACAAAGGAAAATATATATAGTGCAAGTATATTAATGTTTGGACTAAAACATATTAGGTAAAATCTTACCTTTCCCCTCAGATGATGATCAGATTAGTACACAATAAAGCGCTCATTATAAACTATATTTTATTTTGCTTACGTTAAAGGCAATAATATTTCTTTATTATGATACATACTAGTACTTATATTCTCTCTTCTTGTCTCTATATTAAAGAAGAAAAAAAAATCAAATATACAAATAAATAAAGTTAATGACATTATAAAAAAGTATCCTAGTGATTCATTGCAGTAATCCTTGTTAATCCATTTCAAGTATAGATGAGAAATTGTGAGTATTCTAGAACATCCACTAAGTCATTTATATTTTATAGCCTTAGAATTTTGGCTTTGAAGTTGAGAGTTATAGGATTCATACATTAATATTTGACTTGATGTTTCGTAGTGTGGGTGTAAAGTGCTAAGTCAATTTCATCCCAGTTCTGAGAAGTTATCACTGCATGAATGATGACTGTCTTTTCACAATGTAGCTTTTGCATTTAGCAATGCGTATTTGTCTTTACTATTATTTATATATTTCTTTAATGAATTATTTTGAGTGAAGTAATATCAATATTTCTTATATTATTATATATCCTTGAATCTAGATATTGCAATCTATAACTTAGAATTACCGATGCTTTGGAAATTTGGATGATCTGAACTTACTTGCAAAGATTTCAGTTTTGAATTTCTTAGTTTGCTAACTTTAATTCCATAAATTTTTACAAACATTCAGATTGTGATTTTTAATATTATTTCAACCCCAAATTGGTGGATATTTTTCTTTGAATTGTAAATTTGAATCTTCTACCTAAATTTTTGTAGGTTATTCAGCAGATAAGAAATTGTATCACTCTTTGGAAAAGAAGCTCATTTTTGTTCATAAAAAAGCAAGTTTGTGATTATTATTTAGGTTTATTGTTAATGTCATTTTTAATTAATATATGTAATTTGTTATTTATTTACTTTAATATTAATTTTCATTTCTTGATTGTGTTTATTATATTCAATCTTATTTAGCAAGCATTGTTAAATTGTGCTGGAATTATAACACATTTAACAAGGTAATAATTGCTAAAAGTTACTTATAGTCTATGTCTTATAATTTAATTGAAATATGTATTTACAGCATAATTAAATTGGGATTTAAAATGTGTTAATGGTTTGTCGATTTTAGTGCTGTAATATTTATTAATCTAGTGATTAATAAATAACACTAATATCATGGGTCTTGGATTCAGATTAATTCACATGGTGTGTAATTTGGTATTGGAGGGATGTAAGGGGTACCTGTAATATATATATATAATCATGATTTATAAATAAATAACTCATATTGTATGTAATAGAATAGAAAGTAACTTAAGGTTTCCAGTGAATTGTATCATCTGTCTTTGGAGGAGTTTGTTTACGTGTACAATTTATCAGAATCATCAGTTATTTTCTGTTTAGTTACATATAGTATATATATATGAAAAACAAAAAACAAGTTAAACTTGCTAATGCTTGTATTTATGATCAATAGATGGCGTTTTACCAAAAACACCATCAAAGCATATGTTTGTTTACATAAACGTCAGAGTAAGCATTCACTATCTCTTTCATTAGTTCCACCCTCAGATCATGATTTCAAGCTGATTTGCTATCATCAGTAAAGGATAGGAATAAGAAACTAGATCTAAACACTAAACTCCGAGCATTTATGAAACAATTTCTATTCAGCTTGCAAGCGTGAATCTTTTAGACACGTAATGTCTTCAAACTCAGCATAGCAAGCCAGATAGCTATATGGGTCTGATATCAGTTCAGTTTCACCACATAGTAGAAGCCTCTGCAATATATATCATTGCAAGAAAACTTCAAAGGTACATTTATGAAAAACAAAAAAACAAGTTAAACTTGCTAACGCTTGTATTTATGATCAATAGATGGCATTTTACCAAAAACACCATCAAAGTGTATGTTTGTTTACATAAACATCAGAGTAAGCATTCACTATCTCTTTCATTCGTTCCACCCTCAGATCATGATTTCAAGCTGATTTGCTATCATCAGTGAAGGATAGGAATAAGAAACTAGATCTAAACACTAAACTCTGAGCGTTTATGAAACAATTTCTATTCAGCTTGCAAGCGTGAATCTTTTAGACACGTAATGTCTTCAAACTCAGCATAGCAAGCCAGATAGCTATATGGGTCTGATATCAGTTCAGTTTCACCACATAGTAGAAGCCTCTGCAATATATATCATTGCAATATATATCCTTCACTGATGATAGCAAATCAGCTTGAAATCATGATCTGAGAGTGGAACTAATGAAAGAGATAGTGAATGCTTACTCTGATGTTTATGTAAACAAACATATGCTTTGACGGTATTTTTGGTAAAATGCCATCTATTGATCATATATATATATATGACATTCAAAAAATTTTTAATTCATATATAATGTAAGCAATAAAAGTAAATTGAGCATGTGTACATGAGGTAACACATTATATATTTATTGTCCTGGTCAAAATCGTGTATTCATTTAACAAGACCAATAATCCAAGCAAAAGTACCTTGAATCCAATATTGAATTCCAAAAAGAATGAATTAATGATGTTTAATTTAAGTTTAAATGAGAGATATCAAACTAAAGCTGGTTATATTTCCTGATTTTTATCTTACCAAAACTATTTCCATGCTAATTGACATTATGAAGTTGGCTGAGGCACATCTTTGAAAGGCAGATCTTTACTTTTCCAAAATGTGCCACTTTTGAAAAGAGAAAATCCCTTCCATTTTGAGAAGAGAAAATCCCTTCCAGAAAGTATATAGCACTACCAACAAAACAAAATGGAAAATCAGCATGTCAATAAATTTTTAATAACCATGATAGAGTATCATCCCATAGGCTTTTGTTCAATAAACTCCTAATCTCAGGCAAACAGGATATTATGATATTACTGAAAATTTGCATAATTTTGTTGGAGAGAGAAATAAGATAAGAGACTTGCAAATGAATAATTTAAAAGTAAAAATATTTATTTTCCCCAAATAAACCCATCACCATTTGAACACATGAATAAACCATATTCTCTTAAGATAAGCATTATAATAAAAGAAAAATCAATAAGTAGCACCCATTTAATTATATACAGAACTCCACCCTATTTGCTGCATCTGAATGCCCTAAATAATGTGGTCTGAGTTTTTATCTACACACACATGGTTGAGCATTTTCGTGTCCATATAGATGCATAAACAAAAAAAAAAATACACTTCAAGAAATGTGAATTTCTTTTCAAAAATGGAGTGGATATGTATATCTATGTTAAAAATACACAAGCAACAAAGAAAAAAATATATACATATACACATACAAGTCTTCCTAAAATTACTATGGGATAATTGTTTAAAACAAAAAATCAAATACTTTCTGGGAATCAAGATAACATATAATACAAAAAATATATAAAATAAAATTTATAGCAACAAGGCATTCTGACAATAGTAAAATAAAATAAAAATTATACCATCCAGCTTTCATTCTATTAACCATCTCCAGACTTCATAACTTTTGAGTGCACTACAAAATGTGACAAGGCAGCAAGGTCTTCCCTTTTCACAGCAGGATATACACATTTAGGTGCTATTCATCTGCAGCTGGCATCTATGGCTATATGATGGGGACATAGAAAAAATAGGGATGTGTACTATCATGGGCATGTTTACTCCATATGCATCTCAATGGTAAATTTCAGCATTTTGATATTTCTCTGCTTTCTATCAGAATCTTTTATATTAACCTTGGCAACCAACCAAGGTTCAAACCCTGGTATTTTTGACAGACTATAGTCCTTCATTGCTTTTCACTAGAATACTTTTCTTAATTCAACAAATACTTAACCACCTGGGCACTTTGCACAGGAAACAGCACAACCGACCAAAAATGTCACCAGGAAAACAGCAAACTCAGAACAGTGATGGACAGAGCAACTGAAAGATAGACTATGGCAATGATGATGATTATGACTCCTCCAAACACTTGCTAAGCACTTTTTATGGCACACTCATCACAATACAATTTGAGTACCCTTCTCACTATTACATCAGCCTATTTTAATTTTTTGGATGATAATTGCAACACAATGGATCTAGCTTTTAAGCTTTTTCTTTTTTATCTTTCACTTTTACTTTCCATTCAGATCCTTTTAATTTCTTAAGGAGTTCCATTTACATATACGTTCAGATTTTAAAACAATGAGAAATGACTTTTTTCCTTTTTCTTCCCATTTGTTACTAAAGATAAATAAAAAAAAAAGGGTCTGAATCACTTTTTAGATTTTTCTCTGCCGATATTGGCATTAAACTACTTTATCTCATTTTAAAAAGAAATATAGTCAAGCATTGGTGGTCAAGAGGTCAGCGACAGCTGCTTTATAAGCAGTTATTGTCCCGGATTAGCAGGTTCGCTTCCCGGCTGATGCTATGACACATGTGGAAAAAAAAGAAATATACAATGCACAGAATGATCATTTTGATCCATTAGTGAAATTTAAAATTGGCCATACAGTAACAGCCTGTATCTCTCTTAATTTAGTAACAGAAAAAAAAAAGATAAAACATCAAAAACATGCAGAACATTTACAACTACTCTGACCATCCCCTTTTCCTTGTATATATTCTTGCACATAAAAAAAAACATAAATTATAATTTGTGATAATTAAATAAATCATACTTCTAATAATTTTTTAATCATGTGTATAGGTAAAAATATCTGTACAGATCCCTGTTTTATCATTCAATGGTACGCTTATATAAATTGTATTTTATTCATTAATATGATTTAGTAACAAAATATACATATATATATATAGTGGTTGTAGCTTATCCCATTAAAAAATGTTTGCAGGAAGACAAACTGATGATTAGAAGAGAGAAAACAGATGTGTCTAAGGTAGCAGGCCATGTATGTGCCAATGAACATATGTTCAATTGGGAAAATACAAAAATAATGGATAGAGAAGACAAGTTACAAAGAAGAAAAATTTAAAGAAGTTGCTTACATGATAATGTGACTATATATAATGTATGGAAACCACTAATCAACTTTGCTCAATCTGGAGGAACCTCATACATAAGTATATGAAATTTCTACTGGCAGCTGCCTTTGGAAGGATTGCTGTGGGTTGGGGAATTACCTTAAAATTCAATAGGTACTAGTATCAGTTAATTCTTAAAAAAAAAGATGTTTATTTAATTATTAAAAAAGGTCAGTTCTTAAAAGGTCATGAATGACCAGATAATGTTATATTTAAGTGCTTTTGAGTTGTAACAGCACCATCTAGCGAACGGTACCAAATTTTATTTTAATACTGAAAGTTGTTTATAAATCAAGTGTGCGCAGTATACATATATACTTCTTTCTTCTAAAAAAACATAAAGTTTGCTTTTAACATTTAAACACGATCTTCATTTTTAAATTTGAAGGTTTTATATAAATCATTGTAATTGTGTTAATGGCTAAATGATATTTTGCAAGAACCGATAAGTTTAAAATCACAAATAATAAAAAAAAACAAATTAGAACCAGAGAGAGGGTCATTTTAAATATCTTGTTTTATTTAATTACTGGACTTTTTTTTTAATGTCAAATATTTTAATCGTTGAAATATTTTATTAAATTTATCTCCATCTGCTTCTTAAATAGTAAGTGTAGCAAAATTTAAAAAAGATCGAGTATTAC
The DNA here is from genome assembly GCA_028023455.1 of Epiperipatus broadwayi. NCBI lineage: Eukaryota > Metazoa > Onychophora > Udeonychophora > Euonychophora > Peripatidae > Epiperipatus > Epiperipatus broadwayi. The sequence continues at coordinate 2,981,430 of JAQFVV010006282.1, forward strand.
AAAAGTCGATCTTCCTTAATTAATATGTACAATAATTAAGCGTGCGTTATAATATAAGAAAATATATTTTAATAACATCATAAGAATATTTTCTAGTACCAAAAACACACACACAGTTTAAAGAACGGTTAATAAATAAATTGAGGAAGCAAAAAAAGCAGAATTTTGTCAAGCGTTGGTGGCCTTGTGGTTAGCATAGCTGGCCTGGGTTCGCTTCCTGGTCAACGCTTTGACACTTTATAGTTAAATTAAATTATTATTTTACCAGACCTTCACGAAGGATTTTAACAAACAGTAGAATTGGCTGGCTGGCCTTATATACTGAGGGCTTCCCTTTTGATGGCGACGGCATAGCATGTTAGCAACATGGATGGCCAAATGTAGACAAGGACTTTATTGGCCATGCATTCTATAGTACGAGAGAACTCCATGCTCAGCTTCTTGGTGATGACCAGAGAAATTGTGGTGATCTACTCACTCATAGCTTGATGTAATTTAACACTTAATACTTTACAATAACTCTTCCAGAAGTTTACTATAACTAAACTGTACAAGAAATTCACAATAATAATCCTTTCTTTTGCCTTATATATCTAAAAAAAAAAAGCGACCGGGATCTTTCCAAATTAATTAATTAATTTAAACTTAAGGAAAATTCTTTATTATCAAAAAGAATCTTACTGATTATAATCTTAATCAATTTAATTTTGAAATTTTACTAATTGCATTTCTTAATTAAATTCCGAATGTCTTTGATCTTTTGTCAAATTCCCAGTCTTTTATTAAAACGACAATGTTACTAAAATATAAATTCTAAAATTAGAATTTAGTACCTTTGGTATTTTAATTAATCAGAAAGTTAAACTTTCTTTGCTGATTTGGAACCTCATCTTTTTTCACACATACCAAATCATAATTAAATTTTGTAATAAAATTTACAGTTTTATATTATTTTTTTTACACGTTGCATTTTTAAAAAAATGCCTTAATATTTTTTAACTTAATAATAAATATATATGACCGCTTCAATATATTGTACAGGTGTGAAGTGTGGTATATGGATTGAGTTGCCCATGAGATAGAGACTCTATTGAAATTAAATTAATAGATTAATCAAACATAAAATTAACCTAAATAGAATAAAAAACTTTATATGTCTTATCCAACTTCCCTCTCCTATACCAAAACATCATTTAAAGAAATTATTTAGTGATAAGTGCTAGCTCTTAAAATTTAAAAAAGTACAAGACAGTGATTTGATAATGATAAAATTATATTTATTGAATACTATTTACAAATATATATTTTAGTTGACTAATTCAGCAATACTAAAATTAACAATAATAGTATATTTACAATTTGTAAATAAACTGTGAATATATATAAAATAGGTAGTTGTAGAAGGACCATACTGCCGCCATCAGATGGTGCTGTGACACCATCAACAACCGGCCTGAAGCCTACAAGTGATAAATTTATATACGAAAGTGGCTGAAAATTGACAAATAAAAATGGCTGAGGCAATATATATCCAAGGAATACATCGAAAGTACAAATTATAAAAAAAAAGCCAAAAAAATGCTATAAAATTCAAATTTAAAAAAAAAAATTCCATGAAAATACAAGAAAGACCTCCCCCCTCCCCTAAAATCAAAATTTCTTCACTTAAATCGAAAAATGAGAGCTGGGTTGTTGATGGTGTCACAGCGCCATCTGACGGTGGCAGTACAGTTCCTCCATGACTACCATAAAATATAATAAACAAACTTGTTATGTGGTAATGGTGTAAAAACAATAGACATATTTATAACTAAGAGAAAATATATATATAGGCATGTGTGTATCTACACTTTAATAATAGATGTTACATTTTACTAATAGATGTTTTAACTTATGATATAATCAGTCTAATGAATCAAAAATCTAAATAAGTTATTCATACCCACATAAATTGATGAGTTGGTAATTTGGAATAATGATAATTATTTTTCTTAATTATATTTTGTCGATATCATTAATCCTAAATAAAAGAATTAACATAAATAAATTTCTGGGTAGGATTTAATAATCCATGGTATGCATTAATTGCTTGATAAGAATATTTTTATTACATGCTCCACATTAAATAAAATATGCTATATTATCAGAATGTAAAAATATGAAATATTTTGCAGGATTTCCTAATAATAAATAGTGTAAATCATGTTAGATACTTCAGGTAATAGTCATCCATTTATATTTTTATAAATGCACAATATATTCTATTGATCCATTGATTTCATTATCTTAATTTCTTTTACAGAAATATGGTTCTTTATCTCTATATTATATAATGAACCTGAAACACACTAAAAGTGCAAATGAATGGAAGGTCTATTCACGAAAACAGCTATCAGATATAAGGTAGCCTGATATGATGTTGCCATATTATAATGAAATATAGTGCATTAAAGGTCTGTCCATCCCTCACATATGTATGTAAATGGATTATTTTCTGGTACATGAGGGGTCAGAATGACTAATGTCAACATGGGTAGGAAGACAACCTTGGCACTAACCTGGGCTTTGAACATTCCATCATCAGATTTTCAATGGAATGGAAGACTGAAGAGTTGTGGGTTGGAACAGTTTGAAGCCTGTCCATTAAAGTATGAAGATTGGCTATCTTAATATAAAGCTGAGCACTGATTATATATATGTGTGAAGATAGTAATCTGAACTAACTGATAATTGCTGTTTTAGCATGAAATATGTATATTAATGATTATTTATCTTTTCAACATGTGTGTGATCAGGTTAGTCAGTAATATGAGATGGCATGGAGAATCGTGTGAAAGTCTGAGTTCAAATCCCTTATATAATGATACTGGATAGTATTAAAATTGATATTTCTCTACAGATAAATCTTATCATATATATATATTAACACAGCTACTAATTTTCTTATTAATATTAGATATCAATATTTAATATAAAATATTTGCCTGTTTTATTGGCAATCGAACGTACATCCTGTAAATATTTCTATGAAATGGAATTTTATTTAGAATGTAAGTTCTAAATGATCAGTCATTGTAAAGTCATTACACTTCCGTTGGTTTGGGAGTATAATTGATAAACATTTAAGCTTCCATTAAGTAAACTTTCTTTATACAGAACATCACAAGCATATACATTATTGCTACAGTGATAAGATAAAGTCTGCTAAATTTTAAATCTATGACAGGTGAATGTATATAAAAAGTGAATATGCTTTAAAAAGAAAAAACAATATCACTTTGTTTTTGTTGCCAATAATTCATGAACTGTCTCTATCTCCTAATTTTGGTTTTTTAATAATATCTTCAGTTTATTATGGTCATGCCCGACTTCCTCCCAATTTTATTTACAAAATTCTATCACGCAATTTATTATTGTTTTGTTTTTTAGCATTATTTAAAACATTAATTATTTTTACAAATAACAGATTTATATAAAATTGGCATTTCTTGTTTATTCCTAATATTCCTTTTGAGTTGTGTGCGAGTATCTATGATTATATACATTGGCAATGGTTGTTGACTTCTGAATAAAGTAATGATCTATTATTTTTGCATATAAAGAATTTGAACTGTTATGACTTCTGTTATAAGGGAATCATTTCAGTCGGAGGTTTAAGTGATATATTAAGTGAATAAAAAGAAATTATAATGTATACATTGACTACACCTCAATGATTCAAATCCCTTTACTAAACAAAAAAAAAAGGTGTTTTTTTTAAAACTACCTACATAAAATCTTTGTAAATTCTACACAAAAATACATCCACTGATTTTACTTACACTGAACAAACTATCCTATAGCAATGAAAGAAAAAAAAATTTATTTGCCTAAATCACCCATGAAAACTAAGATGAATTGACTAGACGTAAATTGACCTTGATAATGAATTGTATATATGAATGAGAAAAGGTACCAGGCTTACATTCAACCCCTAATACTAAAGAGAAAAAAATGACTGCCAACTGAACCATACTTTAATCTCTTGATGAACATCATAATTGCATCATAGCTAAATAGTGTATTATATGGTTGCTAACCAGGGACCCTCAGTTCGGATAGTTTTAGAGAATGCAGGAAATCTATACTGAATATTCTCTTATAAAGTCAAAATTCTTCAATAATTATTAATTTCTCTGGGATTTCACTCTACCTTCTACTTTGAAGTGAGCCAAGGATATCCACCTACTGGTGCTTCACTATTAATTAACCTACCTAAAACTTCTGAGCCTAAACCCACTTCTGTAATTTACTGACTCCTCTAAGAAAAAGCTCAATTATACAAGTGCTCTAGTTCACAATTAATAAACATATGATGCTCTCCTCTCCATGCTTTATCTATCAAATATTCAATCATTATCAGCAATATCTATTTAGAAAAGAGATTAATAAAATGGGTAATTTCAAACTTCCAATATATCTTTGCACAGAACAATAAATAATACAATAGGGGTAATAACAGCAATAAAATGGTTTGGCATCAAAGAAATTACAATAATTCAATCACTTAAATCTGATTTTTTTCTATTGCATCACAGGTTATATTTCATGGCCAATATTTCTGCTTCTTAGCTCAGCTTTGGCAAAGCACTTCTGTATAGAATGTCTTCCAGTAATGGGTTCAAAAATATCCTGTGCATTACTATAAATACTGCAACTGGAATCTCATCATGAAATCTTACAATATTTAAAATATTGTATGTGGCTTGTTAAGCAAGTATGACCATACACTCACAAAGTATTAAATAAACCAACATTGCATGGTTGTCCATTGTGGACTTTAGACACTGATGCACAGACATTATGAGATAAGGTTAAATATAATAACCTATAATTATCCCATAACTTAAATCTAATAATCCTCAGCTTCTGACACTGTGAAGCTATTTAGAAGATTGCAACCAACTTTTAAAATTAAGTCATCATGTCATTGCCATAAAGAAGACATACTATTTGCTTGTAGGTGCTTCATAACATGCTGCTTATCAATAATATGTAAAGTTTTCCCAAATCATGATCCTAAGCTACATCATATAATGAATTACCATTTTGATTAGGTGTGTATTGGAATGTTCCACTTAGTTTATATATTGACATTATATTCTTCTTTGATTTTGTTCTGCTAGAGTATTTATAAAATAAATCTTTAGAGTTAGATAAAGGGTGTAAATTCTTATCAGCATATTCACTTCTTTTGCATATAAATTTATAAAATGCACATTGGCTTTTGGATAATGTATTTTTGCTTTAACATAATTTTCATAGGTATATGTCTTATGAGTCCTCAAAGATTTCTTAAATCTTGTTTTACCACTGTTTATTATATGATAACTAGCATAAGTGTTGGCTAGAATAAGCCTTCACATATGATCTTGTATAAGTTGCATTCAAAATATTAAGTACAATATATAAGTTTTCTTTTGAACCGGCAAAAATAATGCAATCATTAGTTTACTATAAATCCAAAAATGATGAAGTTCTGGTTTTATTTTCAATCAACTTAAGTTAAAAAATTCACTATCAAACCAGGATTGCATCAACTTGATTCTTGTTTTATTAAGACACCATAAACATTTCCAAAGATCATTACCATAAAATTAAAAACAATATTGAGAAAGTACCCATCGTTAACTCCAGTTTACATTAACAATTGCTTGAATTTTTTTTCCAGTAGTAATAATATTTCCCCTCATTCCATTATGTAGAAAAGAACTGTCTAAAACATTGTTCGCATGTCACATGTGCTATAACCCATGATGAGGGTTTGTCTAGTCCACATAGAGGTTTTGATTTTTTTGAATGCAACAATAAAATAATTTGAATCCAATGCTAATTAGATAATTTAATTTTATGATTAATGTTGATTAATAACAATTATAATATTTAGGGTATTATATTTTTGAAATACCTGCTAAACTTAACTAATGGAAGAACTCTCCAATAATTTAATGTGTATATTGTGTTTATTATTTTGGATAAATATTTTCTTTTAATGCAGCTCTTGTGGATTACTTAAAATTGAATAGTCCTGATGTAGAAGTTATATAATAGAAATAAATTTTGGTCAACATCCAACTAATTTAAACATTACTTTAACCCTGTTCAATTAATTGGGACAAATGCCTTGACCAAATCAATAAAAGTGATATAAACCATTAAGCATCACATGATCACCATCTCTTATACTAGCACATGATTGTTTATAAACAAGGAAAAATTCTCCATACAGTAGTGTCACCCTGTGCCAACCAGAGTATTTATAGTTAAGTAGAGATAAAAGGTGGTTGCTGGAGGGTTGCATTAGATCCTAAGATCTAGGTACAGAGCTCTCATATCCAAAGCTCCTCACTGACGAAGGCCACAAGCCAGAAACTAGTCTGGGGATATTGGATGAGTAGGCACTAGATAGGGATTTTATGCACAAGCCTTCTGGCATCCATTGATTACTCTGGTTGGCACAGGGTGGCACTACTGTATGGGGAGTTTTGCCTTGTTTATAAAAGTGATATATGTCTTTTTTTATTTCAGGGACTTTTCACACATTGCCTGGCAACAAAAACATGTCAATAGTGCTTCTTAATCCCCCAAAACCATACTGATCTTTTGTAGTCATTCATCTTTGACTGGAAGTAATCTATTCAACAAAATCATAACTATAGTGCTATTTTATTTCTAAAACCACACTCTAATCTCTGGTAACCATTTATGACTAAAAATAACCTATTCAATAAACTCCTGAAAGTATTTTACTCTAGTGAATAACTTGTGGGCTATTGTTTTTTATTTTTATTTTTAAAAATGGTAATAATACAATTATTTTTAAGATCAGGCAGTACAGTTTCAAGAGACCATATATTCCTAAAAAAAATCCAATATTTTTGAAGCAAAGGTATTACCACTATATTTTAAATTTTCTCTTGCAGGCTTTCCATTTTTAAGATTACAAAGAGCTGCTTTAATATCACAAAGCTGAATATCTTCTCCAAATCTAAATCAGTAGATAAAATATCAATAAAAGAGATCATCTCGATTCTTGTAAACATTATTCAAAAATACTTCCACCTGATATTGTATAAGAGAGTGTAATTACTGTGGCTTAATAGAATTATTATATTATTTCTCAGGTCTATATATTGGTTTGAGTTTATAAAAATGATGAGGGTGATGATTTTTGACTGCCTATATTGAAGCACTCAAATCTGTTGCACACATTTGGCTTCACTTTCTGGTGATGTTTGAGACCTGCAAACATGGGTTCAAACCCAATCATTTAATTATAAACCACTAGGGAGTGAAGGTATACCAATGTGTGTGATTGTTTATGTCCCTGTAAACTCCTACTCGTCTAAAGTTAATATGCATATAAATTATAGATTTCTATTACGGTAAACAATCATGCGTATGTGTGTGTAACAGATAAAACTTAATAATTAAAAGCGTTATGTATATTTTTATTCAGATATATTCTAATAGAGAGAAAGTTCGAGAGTGTAATGCGAGTGTATTAAATAAAAGACTTACCGTATTTTAAATTCTGAAGGAATCTGTTTTCATTCTGATACAGATTTATTTAAATTTCACGTTACTTAACATTTATCCCGCAAGTCTATTTTCATCCTAAAATAGATTAAGACCAACTCTCTCAAACTTAATCTCATTTGTATTTCAAAATTTGCTGTATCATTGTAACCATTAACACATCCGGGGATTACCCAAAGGCAGTAACAAACGAGTATAAATACCACCGCATTTCCTAACTAAAGGGCTCTACATATTAATTTCTAACTCTGTTGCTGGGGGAAGTTACGTCACTCAGAACCGCAAAATGACGAGTGAGTAGTATTTAGATTTGCTTCCCGGTCCTTCCAAGATCCATCCAATGCCAAAATACTTGTCAGCCATCGTATCCAAAATACTGCCAGAATGAATTGTATGCTACATAAAGAATGGACTGAAATGATAATTTCGTCAAAATACTGCTAAATTAACTAGATTTTGTCAAACATGGAACCAACACATGTGCACACGGCTGTAAAGTCATCGGAAAGAAAGGTAATCCCCTGCCGCAAAACTGATCTCTAATGCTTTCGTCTTAATAATCCTTTTAACTATAAAACGTAAATTTCAACCTTCGATAAGATTAATTCCAACCACCTAATGTATGTCTTATTAAACATTTCTAGTTTTGTACTCTTTGTAATGTAAAAATGTAATTGCTTGTTTTCCCATCGGTAATGCTACACCGATTAAATGCTTAAATAATGACCTCTTTTTGACTTCTTATTGCTTTTATATTTAAATTTTATTTTACTCTCTAAACTTGAATACTAGGTTTTCACTCTTATTGTATTTTTATTTTAAATGCATCAGTTTTTCGTTATTTAATATTGTGCAAATCATACCAAATTTAATATGCTAATAACTCAATCTGGCGAATCAATCCTATTGTATTTTTGCTATTCCGCAATTAAGGAATATTTAACCGTAAACGTAAGTCTTCTTACCATGCTATAAAATTCGCCCGATTGAGAAGTACTCCTAAATTGTGTTTTATTAATTAATATTATGCCATTCGACAAGATTTAAATATATTATGTACTATTATTTCACGCTATTGATTAGTATTATAGAAATTGAGTAATAAATAAATTTAATTCAGATATGTATTTCTAAATGATGACTCATTTGATAAGTAGCCCGCCATCTAACGATGATTTAAGAAACTTATTTCTCGGGTGGATTAACATGCGTTTAACGAAGGGATTCTTAATTTTGTTTTATATATTCTATTATTAATATATCAAATAAGTTCTTTAAGTAAATTGTATGCCCCCTTTTGGGATCGCTTGGATATAATTATTTCATTACACTAGGCTTGATTACCAATTAAGGCCATATAAATCAGGGTTAAGACAAACCTGAAAGCCTTTGCCACGTGTCCCGATAATAACGTTCACAAATCAAAAGTTGCTTTTATCATACTCTCTCTCATTCTTGGAATCCATATAGCACAATTCTTGGCGGAGTATGGAGGTCCCGACTCCCACAGATTGTGTTGGTTCAGTAAGCACTGCTATGGGTTAACATTCGACAAATCGGAACCATAGTATCTTGCCAACCACTTCGGATGCTATCCGTCACAAGTGCGGATAAGCCTATATTCTTCGTTGTCAAGTTGATGAAGCTTCTCGTTTTCTCAAGCATTATCATTCGGCCCACACGTGATCGTTCATACTCCCTCATCTATTTTAAATGTCTGTAAGCCGTAATGATGTGATTCTCCTAAGCCTTCCCAAAGTTCTCATTGTAAAATAGATTAAATTTGCCCTTTTCTATACGTTATCACTTATTAGCACTATCTACCCTTCGTTAACCGCTATTAAACACGTTAATCATTGATTATTAATAAAACCATAAATGCCAAGTCATATGATCATGTTAAAATAATTATGTTTTTCCTCATTCTTTTCGTAAATAATAAATGATGAATCATCTCGTAATGTCCCAAAATAACTGATTTATGGTTAATGTAACTCTTAACAAAATCCAGATATAATCCAAGCTCGCTAGATCATTTATTGTCTAAAATGTAATGATTGAAGAATGTCATAGCATGAATAATAGACACCCGTTAAATTATATTAGCATATTAAGCCGCATCGGTTCATATAATAAATTTCTTACCACGTATGTTTAGTAATGCATATCCATCAAACCCTGTTATGCCATTAAGGTTAGTATGGAATGCATAGGTGACCATAAGTCGAAACCTAGATCAGGTATTCTTTGTATAATCAAGGTTCTAAGTCATTGTAAATCTATATATCTAGCTGTTCACATATAAATCGATTTCTAATATTAATTTCATGTTAAATAAATTTATATTTAATAATCTATCTTTTGGAGATTTTATTGGTTTATGCGTACACATCTCTTATTACTTTGCGTTATCATTTAGTTAAGCTTAAATCTCTTGTGTCTCTGTGGAACCCTCTGGGCCGGAGATAATTGGAAAGTAGGTTGCTATCATCAGAAATGTTGTTTGTAATGTGATAGATTTGGGAGGTGGGCAATAGGGCAGAGTTCATGAGTATCCCTGACCTGTGTATCTCTTATATGATTGAACTCTAGGTACTTTTGCTTAGATCCTAATTCTTGTTAGATGAACATACAATTCTGACCGGTACAATATGTCCTTTGCAGTTTTAATTTATTGTCAATCATTGAACTTCATCTTTAAATCTCTGCATTTATTATGAAACTCCACATTTAATTTATTATTGCTTTGCTCAGATGAAATACAAGTTTTCTTTTAATCAAGTTACTAATAATAAAGATTATTGAAAAACCTTTATGATTCATTTTTAGTCAACTTAAGAATAGATTTATTTATATGGATAACATAGTCCTTAAGAGAATTAGTAAGATATGATACACCTGAAAATTTCAAATTAGTAATTTTTTGTGTTTAACAGCTATAGAAATTTTGCAAATTGTGAATATGTTTGAAATAAGATTTATTTTTAAAGCAGCTACTATTTTAAACTAAATTAATCTATGATTTTCTGACAAAATGTACTTCTAAGTGCTCATTTAATATGAACTTCTCTTTTATTTTGACTTTTAACTATAATGTAATCTATTTAATGCTATTGTTTTGAAGATGGATCCATCCATGTTCATTAGAGAGATATTTTGCCTAAGTGGCAGCACTAATACATTACTCTCAGCAATTCTCTGCTTCTATTAATTAAGAAATAAAAGCTTTCTTTTTCTGAATTCTGTGCATCTGAGATTGGAATAAATACATAAAAAAAATGAGCACATAAGGCAAGTTTTGACACCATTAGCCTTTCATTGATGCTGTCAGAATTCCAAAAATATAAGCTACAAAATTAGACTTTACAGCAAATTCAACATCATACATTTTTCTTTAACTAGATTTGCTTTTTTTAAAACAACAACAACAACAACAACTTATCTGCCTTTTCCATTAAACTTCCTTCTTCCATGATATGAGTTTCAATAAGAACACAAGTGCTGTCTTCTATTCAGATCACAAAGAGTTTATATCAGGTAATGTTCATCCATTTCTATATTTAGATAAAAAAAAATTTTTTAGTCCTATCACTGTCTCATCTTTTGCCATTATTACTACTAATATTATTTATATTGCTTTAATAAGAAATCTACCCAGCATAACAAACTGGCCAAGGCATATGAGACACTATTTGTAAACCATATTTTTAATTATTTCACTTTTATAGTAGACAAGAGAACTCTAAATAGAAATTTATCCACCACTAACTATTGACTCAAATTCAGTTTCAACCTGATTAATTAATGAATGTAATACCTTAAACAAAAATTATAACTAATCCTGTTTCTTTTTTTAAAATTCTCACAAACTTGAGATAAAAAAAAGGAATGAAGAATAGTGAAGTCAGACATTCTATGTATATAATTAAAAAATGGAAATATGGTTGCACAAACAATCTCATTTTCACCATTAGAATATGGAAATGACTTACGGTTGGTTACCTGAGCTTACAGTAAGAAAAAAAAAGGAAGGTACAAAAGATTGTTTATCAGAAAATCAATACACAGTTTTTGATGATTCAATTATTTTATCTTGCAAAGCAACAGAAAATACTTTTAATAAAAAACTATTTATTTATTATTTATTTCTAATTCTTATATCTGAAGATTATTCAACTAAGTGCCACCTTTGGAACCTGCCAATAGCCTAAAGATTCGCTTGTATATTAACATGTACACACAAAGTGTTTAATGTTAAGAAATGGGAATCTAAAGAGTGAGCTATCTAATGTGTCGTTCTTTAGTGCTTTTGTAGTGAGTGGCCCAATTTAAATAAAAAAATATTTGTGCCAATAGAGTACAAGCTAAACATTATTTGATATTTTATGTCATCATCATCAACCATTATCAATCCACTGCAGGACCGGTCTCCAAGTTCAATTCAACTTCGATCTTTAGTTTCTTTTCTCCACATCAGCCCTGCACACTTTCTTATTTTATCAATCCATCTCACATATGGTCTCTTTCTGGGTCTTTATTTTTGTCTGTCATGATTGTGTATTTTATGTATTGGGTTGATTATTCAATTGCTATTATCTTTTTTTTTTTTTGCTATTAAAAAAAACATTTCCAGAACTTTTATTTTATTGAAAAATGTTGTTACAAGTATATTTATTATTTAGATAAATTATATATTGACTTAACTGTATAAGATTACTTTTATTACATAGCCTTGTCTTATGTGTTTGTATGCGTCTTGGAGAAATAGATATTTTAAATAAAGTGCTAATTAATAATTCCAAACTTTAATATCAAATATTTGTCTGAAGGTTTGTAATGATGGTATATTATAAGATGTAATATGTTGGACTATTTCCATCATTTATGAGTGAATGTTGAATGTATAGAAAATTTTAAACTTTATTTAAACTTTTCAAATACAAACAACTTGTTAGTAATAACACACAAATAGACAATACAGGTTAGTAATTACACAACGTTTCGAGTAGTATTATTCTCCACTCTTCTTCAGGTGTTGCTGGCCTATATGCACAGTGACAATATTCGCTTAGAAGTTGAACTCGCACCTTTAGATTCTTGAATATTGAATTTAAGGCAAACGCTCTACCAACTGAGCTATTCTGTCAAAGGCAACATATAGTAGAAATTTGATATATTTATACTATGAGGGTTGGTTCAAATCCTCCTGAGTCCTTCAATTTTTTTTTTTATACAAGTCTAATTATTTTTATTATTTTTTATTTTTTCCTAAGAGCAAGATTAATTAGAGGCTTCCATACATTGTGTATTGCCACACTGGGTTGACTTATAGGATTATTTACCATTGTCATATGAGCAGCTTCCTTGAATTTTCTTCTATGCATTTTTTCCTCTTTATCCAATATCTTTGTATTTTCCCACTTAAGCATATGGTCATTAGTACATACATGATCTGCTATGGTAGACACATCTGTTTTTTCTCTTTTAACCATTAGTTTGTGCTCCTTCAATCGCTGTTCAACAGGGCGACAGGTCTCACCAATGTATTTCCTTCCACATTCACATGGTATTTCATAGATGCAGTTTTTGTTCTTCAGCATTTCCAGTTTAGGCTTAGTAGAAGTAAGCATTCCTTGAAGTGTGGTATGGCTTTGGAAAGCAGTTCTAATGTTATATTGACTGCAGATTTTCTTTAATTTGTCCACCATTCCTGGTATGTATGGATACACTACCGTACCAATAACTGTTTTCTCTTTTGGTGTCTCTTTGTGTTGTCTATTGAAGGTTTTTCTGATGACTGCTGATGGATAACCATTCTTCATAAGCATTTGTTCTATGTGAATCTTTTCTTTTTCCAAATCACTGGTTTCTGAACAAACCTCCTTTGCTCTGTTCCATAGTGATAGTACAATTCCTTGTTTAGTGCTTCTTGTATGATTGGATGTATATGCCAAGTATTTGCCAGTGTGTGTTGGTTTCCTATACACTGTTGTTTTTACTTTGCCCTGAGGGAGTCTTGTCACAAGAACATCCAAGAATGCCAATTTTTGTTCTTGTTCTGATTCCATCGTGAATTTAATTGTAGGAGATATGTTGTTAATGTGCATCCAGAAAGACTGTAATTTTACCTTGCCATGTGGCCATACCACAAATGTATCATCAACATATCGAAGCCACACTTTAGGTGGACATGGAGTAGTATTTATGGCTGTGGTTTCAAGTTCTTCCATGTAAATGTTGCTGAGCAATGGTGACAGTGATGATCCCATGGCCATCCCTTGATTTTGTTGGAAGAATTCTGAGTTATATTGAAAGTATGTTGTTGTTACACAGAATGTTAATAACTCCATTATGCTATCAATCTTGCTCTTAGGAAAAAATAAAAAAAATAATAAAAATAATTAGACTTGTATAAAATAAAAAAAAAAATTGAAGGACTCAGGAGGATTTGAACCAACCCTCAAGTATAAATATATCAAATTTCTACTATATGTTGCCTTTGACAGAATAGCTCAGTTGGTAGAGCGTTTGCCTTAAATTCAATATACAAGAATCTAAAGGTGCGAGTTCAACTTCTAAGCGAATATTGTCACTGTGCATATAGGCCAGCAACACCTGAAGAAGAGTGGAGAATAATACTACTCGAAACGTTGTGTAATTACTAACCTGTATTGTCTATTTGTGTGTTATTACTAACAAGTTGTTTGTATTTGAAAAGTTTAAATAAAGTTTAAAATTTTCTATACATTCAACATTCACTCATAAATGATGGAAATAGTCCAACATATCACATCTTATAATATACCATCATTACAAACCTTCAGACAAATACTAAGTACTCGGTATGGACCCGATGCTATGTTGAAATTTAGACATTATGAAAAATTATGTCTAAAACTGGCTAAAGTAGAAAATCATTTAACTTTCTTATGTAAATGTAAATCAGAAGGGATTATCCCTAAGGGTTTGCAGTTAAAACCTCCTATTTCCTCCAAGAGAGCTGAAAAAATTATTCAGAGAGCAAATGAGGCCTTATTGAGAGAAAGTATAAAGGTTCAGCGGTTTACCAAGTATCAAACATTGCAATCTATTAGAAATGTGGAATTGTTTCTACAAAACAAAGTTACAGATGAAGATTTCTCAAGAATTTGTCAAGCAGTGAACAGATCATATTGTAAGTTACATGGAAGGATAAAAGAACTTCAGAAGAAGAAGCTTGTAAATCTACATGGGCAAGTCAAAAGTAATACTGCAACTAGTCTATCCTCATCATCAGTGAAAAATCTTAGTTCTAAACAACTTACCGATTGTGAATTATCAGTTCTTGAAAAAGGTTTGAATTTCGCCATTACACCATCTACTGTCCCACTATTGGATATAATGGCTGCCACTGATGAGGTGACCCAAAACTTGACTCTAGAAGAAGCGGCAGAGTTATGCTGGAGAGTAAAAAGGACACTTGAAAGACATCAAGTGCACAAGCAGAAGTCAAACATTTCATGTGATGAGAGGAAAGCTATTAAATCTCTCAAACAGGATACATCTATAATCATTCTTCCTGCTGACAAAGGTAACACTACAGTTGTAATGGATAAAACTGATTATGATAACAAAATACAAGGACTTCTCACAGCAGGCCAATACAAAAAAGTAGCAAAAAATCCAATTCCAAATACAGAGGTAAAACTACAAGCATTACTCCGGAAGCATCGCAGGTATTTCAGTGATTCAGAAAAAAGAAAATTAACTTCGTATTTCAGCAAGATTCCTCACCTGTATGGACTGCCTAAAATCCATAAAGACAATGTTCCATTAAGACCTATTGTTAGTTCTAGAAATTCACCCTGTCAAAATTTGTCAAGATTTCTTCTCGAAGTTCTTAGTCCATTGGCCTATAGGACACCGTCTTTCATCAGGGATTCTAAGCACTTTGTAGAATTAGTCAGGAACATGAAAATGGAAAGAACTGACATATTGGTAAGCTTTGATGTGGAAAGTCTGTTTACAAATGTACCATGTGATGAAGCATTGTCTATTGTAAGGAAAAGGTTATATGATGATA
This sequence comes from Epiperipatus broadwayi, assembly GCA_028023455.1. NCBI lineage: Eukaryota > Metazoa > Onychophora > Udeonychophora > Euonychophora > Peripatidae > Epiperipatus > Epiperipatus broadwayi. Next base: position 2,997,070 of record JAQFVV010006282.1, read on the forward strand.
ATAGTCTACAAACTAGAACAGCTCTACCTATTGATAGTATAATGGAATTATTAACATTCTGTGTAACAACAACATACTTTCAATATAACTCAGAATTCTTCCAACAAAATCAAGGGATGGCCATGGGATCATCACTGTCACCCTTGCTCAGCAACATTTACATGGAAGAACTTGAAACCACAGCCATAAATACTACTCCATGTCCACCTAAAGTGTGGCTTCGATATGTTGATGATACATTTGTGGTATGGCCACATGGCAAGGTAAAATTACAGTCATTCTGGATGCACATTAACAACATATCTCCTACAATTAAATTCACGATGGAATCAGAACAAGAACAAAAATTGGCATTCTTGGATGTTCTTGTGACAAGACTCCCTCAGGGCAAAGTAAAAACAACAGTGTATAGGAAACCAACACACACTGGAAAATACTTGGCATATACATCCAATCATACAAGAAGCACTAAACAAGGAATTGTACTATCACTATGGAACAGAGCAAAGGAGGTTTGTTCAGAAACCAGTGATTTGGAAAAAGAAAAGATTCACATAGAACAAATGCTTATGAAGAATGGTTATCCATCAGCAGTCATCAGAAAAACCTTCAATAGACAACACAAAGAGACACCAAAAGAGAAAACAGTTATTGGTACGGTAGTGTATCCATACATACCAGGAATGGCGGACAAACTAAAAAAAATCTGCAGTCAATATAATATTAGAACTGCTTTCCAAAGCCATACCACACTTCGAGGAATGCTTACTTCTACTAAGCCTAAACTGGAAATGCTGAAGAACAAAAACTGCATCTATGAAATACCATGTGAATGTGGAAGGAAATACATTGGTGAGACCTGTCGCCCTGTTGAACAACGATTGAAGGAACACAAACTAATGGTTAAAAGAGAAAAAACAGATGTGTCTACCATAGCAGATCATGTATGTACTAATGACCATATGCTTAAATGGGAAAATACAAAGATATTGGATAAAGAGGAAAAAATGCATAGAAGAAAATTCAAGGAAGCTGCTCATATGACAATGGTAAATAATCCTATAAGTCAACCCAGTGTGGCAATACACAATGTATGGAAGCCTCTAATTAATCTTGCTCTTAGGAAAAAATAAAAAATAATAAAAATAATTAGACTTGTATAAAAAAAAAAAATTGAAGGACTCAGGAGGATTTGAACCAACCCTCATATATAAATATATCAAATTTCTACTATATGTTGCCTTTGACAGAATAGCTCAGTTGGTAGAGCGTTTGCCTTAAATTCAATATTCAAGAATCTAAAGGTGCGAGTTCAACTTCTAAGCGAATATTGTCACTGTGCATATAGGCCAGCAACACCTGAAGAAGAGTGGAGAATAATACTACTCGAAACGTTGTGTAATTACTAACCTGTATTGTCTATTTGTGTGTTATTACTAACAAGTTGTTTGTATTTGAAAAGTTTAAATAAAGTTTAAAATTTTCTATACATTCAACATTCACTCATAAATGATGGAAATAGTCCAACATATTACATCTTATAATATCAAATAGATTGTATTAATGGTATTTAAATAGCATTGCTGTGTGTTTGGGATTGGTTAGTTGAGTACAAAATATATTTCCTTGCACAGATTAATTAATTATTTTTTAAATGTAGTAATAAACAACAATTTTGAAGATTTGATATCGGTGCAATTGTGATCCAAACGTTTTATAGTTTAAAAAATATATTTTAAAACATATTCACTCTCTATTGAAATAATGACACTGAATTTAATAATCTGTCCCCGTTTGTATCCATTTGTCTGTCTATATCCAGCTACTATCTGCCTTTTTTATCTATTTCTTACTCTTTTATTTCTTTAACTATCCACTCTATCTATCTATCTATCTATCTATCTATCTATCTATCTATCTATCTATCTATCTATCTATCTATCTACTTATATCTATCTATCTATCTATCTATCTATCTATCTATCTATCTATCTATCTACCTATCTACCTATCTACCTATCTACCTACCTATCTATCTATCTATCTATCTATCTATCTATCTATCTATCTATCTATCTATCAATCAATCAATCAATCAAATCAATCAATCATCGATTTACTTATCCACCTCTACCTATTTGTCTAATCTTTCCATATATCTTCCACTTACTTGCCTAACCTCAATCTTTTTTCTTCACACCTTCTACCTACCTGTCTTTTTTTAAATGTTAGCAGTGTTACATATATATATATATTATTTTTTAGCAACAACGGAAAATGGGGACACTACTCTGCCAGCTGCCTATTCAATGGGTGCCATTTCAGCTATTTCTGAAACTCCTCTTACAATGGCTGCTAACAGTGAAAATAAGGAGGAACTTGTGGGTCTCAAGCGGCGTGTTGGATTACTTAGTGGAGTGGCTCTTATAGTTGGAACAATGATTGGTAATGACATATATAGTAATAAATAATCTAAATCTTTAGATTTATAATAATTCATAATCTAACGTATATTACCACCATATACATGAGTTTTATTGATTATTAAATTAAAGATTATGTTATTTACTTATACTTTATTTATTATCAATTCTAATATTAATATTTATGCTTCTAATGCGAAATCAATAACATTTTAATTTTTTTTTTTTTTAAGTGTCATAGCATCGGCCGGGACGCGAACCCAACCCGGCAACTGCCTCAAGTGCAAGCAGTCGCGCTGACCTCTCGACCACCAATGCAAGACACATTTTAATTTTTTAATAAATAATCAAATACAGTTTTGATTCTGATGTCATAATCCCATTATTCCTTATCATAAAACTTTATTTTTTGAAATTAAAACAGAAATATCATCATCATCAACCATTATCAATTCACTGCAGGATGAAGGTGTGCTTTCCAAGTTCAAATCCATCTTCTATGGTCTTTAGCTTCTCTTCTCCACATCATCCCTGCACTCTTTCTTATTTCATCCATCTATCTCACATGTGGTCTCTTTCTGGGTCTTTTACAATCTCTTGGACTGCAGTTTAAGATTTCAATTGTTCATCTGTTATCATCTCTTCTAGAAATATATTCAGCCCAACTCCACTTCAGTCTTTTAATTTTTTCAGTGAGATCAGTAACAACTGTTTGTTCTCGTACTCATATATTGCATTTTCAATCTCTTCTTGCTACTCCTAACATGCATTTCTCCATACTTCTTTAAGTGGTCTGAAGTCTCTTTATTGCTCTTCTATTAAGTGTCCAAGTCTCAGATCCATAAGGAAGAACTGGTAAAACACATTTATTAAAAACCTTTCTTTTCAAACACATAGGCATATTTCCTTTTAGTATCAAGTTATTTCTACCAAAAGCACTCCAACCAAGTTTAATTCTATGATTAATTTTATCCATTATGTTTCCATCTGTATTAATAATCTGACCAAGATATTTATAGCTGTTAACTTCTTCTAACTCATCATAATCAATCTTTATTTTCATATTTTGAGAAAATCCATTGAACATTACTTTAGTCTTTTTAACATTTATCTTTAGTCCTACTTTCCTACTTTCATCTGATAACTTCTGCAACATTTCCTGCAGCTCTAAAGCATTATTTGCAAAAACAACTACATCATCTGCAAAATCTAAATGACTTAAATAATCTCCATTTACTTTCACTCCTTTAGCTTCCCATTTTAATCCACAAAATACTTCTTGCAGCACTGCTGTAAAAAGTTTTGGAGATATGGAGTCACACTGTCTTACACCCTTTTCAATGTTGACTTTCCTAGTATCATTATGTAATATAATTGTTGCTGTTGCATTTTTATAAATATTCTTTAAAATATGACAATATCCTGGATCTATACCTTGATGATCCAATGCTTTAATCACTGAAGAAATGTTTATAGAATCGAATGCCTTTTCATAATCTACAAATCCAAAGCATAATGGCAACTCATATTCATTTGATCTTTCTATAACTTCTCTCAATACCTGGATATGATCTATTGTACTAAAACCACTTTTAAATCCAGCTTGTTTTTGGTTGGTGAAAATGTAATGTTCTCTGTAGATGAGTTGTAATTATCTTGATAAAAAGTTTATATAAAACTGATAAAAGGCTAATAGGTCTGTAATGTCTAATATCTTCTTTATCATCTTTTTTAAATATTAATATCCATACTGCATTCTTCCAATCATCTGGTACATCTTTATCATTTAGACATTTGGTATATAACTTTGCTAAAAAAAAATTCTATTTCTTCACCTGCTTCTTTTAATATATCAATTATAATTCCATCATTACCTGGAGCCTTTCCTTTCTTCATACATTTAATTGCATGTCTCACTTCTTCATTTAAAATTGTGGGCAATTCAGAAGATATAATAGATATAGGAGGTACTTGTTCTTATTACTATATAATTCCCCCTTTTTCATATGTCACCTCTCTTTTTAGTAATAGTTCCATCTTTTTTCCTTATTGCAGATATAAATTTTCTACCAATACCAAAATGTTGTTTTATACTCTTGAGATTTATTCTTTTCTACAGCTTTTTTTGCTAGTTCATAGTTATACTTTCTTATACCATTTTCAACTCTTTTCCGCACCATTTTACAAAATTCGAGATATTCAATTCTTTTTAATGCATCAATTTTGTATGTCTTCATATTCCTTCTTTTCTTCATAAATTCTCTAGTCTTAGAAGAAATTTTATTTGTCAATTGCTGCTTTTTTCTACCACCTATCTTTGTTGCAGTTTTTAAAAGTGTATCAGTTATTTTCTTATTAATTTCATTCAAATCTGAATCATGTTAACCTTGTCAAGCAATTAGTTAACCAATATATTATCTGAAACTCATAAGAAGATAAATAGTATTAAACATGTTAATGAAATTTAATAACTTATTAAAACAGGCAAAACTCTCCATACAGTAGTGCCACTTAGTGCAAGACAGAGTAATCAGTGGTTGCCAGAAGGCTTGTGCATATAATCCATATCTCATGTGATGTTTGGCGGATTAAATTTAATAACTATTAGCATGGAATATTAACCTTTGAGAATACCATAAACTTTAATATTTTCATGGTGAAAAATTAATATTACTGGACTAAAATTTGCTATAATGCTAATATGCTAAAATAGTATCAATGTGCATTAGTAAAATAATTAAATACTTACGTAAACGTAAAAAAAATAGCAAATAGAAATTTGCCTTAGTACAATTTTTAAGATATAAAACTCATTTTCATTATTTCTACTAAATGTCATTTGAAAATAAAACAATATTTGTTGTGAATATTAAATAAATTTTAAAATGTTTATCTTTAAATACTGAAACATATTTTTAATTGTTTATTTTATTAGGATCTGGAATATTTATCTCTCCTAAAGGTGTACTCCAACGTACTGGGTCAGTGGCATTATGTCTTATTGCTTGGGCTGCCTGTGGCTGTCTGTCCATGTTAGGTATTTTATTTTTAAGTGCTAATAGTTATTGGAAATTATTCTAAATTTTATAATTAAAATATAAAAGGAGCTTATTGTTATTTACTATTTTCAAATAATAGTTTGAAATATTTAATGATTTGTGGTTTATTATGTTTTATGAATTATTATTTTTATTTAATAAAGTTTAAATCACATACATGTATGTATATGTAAGCTATCAGGTTTAAATTAAGGCTGGACAAATTTCAAAGATTTTTTTGAAATAAGCTTAGAACGTTTTTTTTTTTTTTTTAGATAGATGGCCTCCCCCCCCCCCCCCCCCCCCCCCCCCCCCCCCCCCCCCCCCCACCATTTTCCCCCCCCCCCCCCCCCCCAAAAAAAAATTTTTTTTTAAAAAAAAATTTTTTTTTTTATTTTTTTTTTAATATTTTATTTTATTTTTTAAAAAATATAAGAACCATACTTTTTTCAAAAAAAAAAAAATAAAAAAATTTTTAAAAATTATTTTTTTAAAAAAAAATTTTTTTTTCCATTTTTTATTTATTAAAAAAAACCCCCAAAAAAATTTACATAAAAAAAATAAATAATGCCCCCCCCCCGGCGGATATTATAGAAGTGCCCTTAAGGGCAAAAAGGTGGGGCCCCTGGCCTACAGCTTATTTAACTAATTTAGTAATATTTCCTAAATGAGAATCCAGCAATTCTAAGCTAAAAAATAAAACAGGAATAAAAAATTGCTTGAATTCTCACTTCCTGGCAATGGAAAACTCTATGAGTTCATTATCATTAATATCCCTCTATAAAAATAGACTATTGGAAAGATGATTACTCTGTAATGTCTGATGAATATTTCACTTTTTTTTTGTTGGGGATTGTTGGAGAGATCTTTTTTCTTTGGTGGGCTTTTAAGAGGCTGTTTTTTCTTTAGAGTACAATACTAATATTAATATGAAATCACATGATCACCATTTCTTATATGCTTATGCAAGCTGTTAAAACAGTAGCAAATCTCTCCATATAATAATACCACCTAGTGCAAACCATAGTAATACATGGACAAACCCCCTAGGACCCATTCATTACCATGTCTTGCATTGGGTAGAAGGACAGTATGGAGAGATTCTGTATTAATAAAGAAATCTAAGACTTTACTACCTTTATGCCTTATAAAAAAAATAAACCTAACAATAAATCAGATTTTTAAACTAATATTTTATTATCATGACATTGGTGACTTATCATATTTGTTTTGAATAATAAATCTAATAGAGCTACATCATGTATAAATTATTAGAGATAGATATAACCCAATAACTATATAAGTTTATTCATCAATAAAACTTTGATGCGATATTGAAGATGAAAACATTTTAATCAAAAAGACAGTTTTAACATAACTGAAATAAATACAAATACTATATGAGAGATTAAGGTTTTCTGGTAGCAGAATGAGGACAAACTTTATATTGTTAACTTCATATTTCTACAAACATTTAAAGCAAATTAATGTTTTTTTATTCTCATCTTTTGAAAGATGGTTAATTAATTAGTTTTTATTTTTAAATTTAATGTCATTAAACTGGGATAATTATTAAAAAATTACCAAAAATATTTATTATCACTAATAAAAAAAATTGAATGGTTTATTGCTTAGAAATTTATAAGAAGTTCATTACCAGAAGTGACAGGACTGATGTATCAACCCATAGAATTTCAGGTGTAGAATCTGCATTATACTAGTACTATAAACATAAGAAAAAGTAAGTTTGAACTTACAAAAAATATTTTCCTTTCTAATGATTATAATAGAAACATCATATGTAAGGCTTTACATAGCATTGATGCTAAAGTGAAAAAAGAGAATAGAATTGACAATTCATCTCATAATAGAGTGGTTTTGCCTTATATTAAAGATCAGTAGAAGTCTATCTAGTTTTAATATAAAGACAACTTTTTCTACTGGCAAACAAATTGGTGATTTTTTACACAAACCTAAAGTCAAAGTATATTTTTGGAACACAAGGGCGTTTATGAAATTCCATGTTTGCAATGCTCAAGACGCTATGGATAGGCCAGTCTAATATATGAATAAATGTCAGAATTAAGGAACATTTAAATGCTTTTAATTAGAAATTTAAAACATCAGTCTTTACTTTCCATTTTTTATAAATTGGTCACAAACCTGATTTTTAAATGCAAAAATACTTGCTAATTTGGAAAGGTATAATTTAAGAACCATGAGAGAGTCAATTGAAATACTAAAGAGACCTGGTTTAAATAGGGCTCACAAAGCAGAACATATTACAGCTATGTGAAAACCTCTCATTTTATCTCTGTCTTCTAATATTAACTTAAAATTAATGGTGAAAAAACTGAAGGAAATAAACATTTTGATAAGCCTCATATTGTGAATGCTGAACTACTTCAAGTTGAATCTCATTTTTCATCTCACACTCAGTCACATTACTGTTTGAGATCTAATGATTTTTCTTTCAAAAGTTAACCTTGACAATAGCGGATGCTAGTTCATCGAAATATCGGTTTGTAATGCAAAATAACACATGGTTTAGTCTCAAAAATAATGAGGGTACAATATATATATATATATATTGAAACGTTTACACCTGTTTCACCTATTATCTCTGATAATAGTATATATTTGTTGTACTCAGATGGCGTGTATTTCTTAAATTTTAAAAACTTTGCTTATAATATTGCGAGTATGTGCGTATATAATCGTCCTTACTAATTATAAATATTTATATACGAGCATATTCCATTAGATTTGTTAAAACTGAAATAAACATAACTGTATAATTAATTTATCTATATAGCAGCATAATAAGTTAAATTTATAATATTATTTATTTTTCAATATTCTTTCTCAATAATTATTTAAGTCAGTATTCATTTTAACTAATTTCCAAGTTAGATAATTTTCAATTCTTTTGTTTGCTTAAAATTACAAGCAGAAAGTTTTATCAGTTTTAACACTTCGTTCTAAAAATAAATCTTTGGCCAAAATTTGACCTATTTAAAAATTATAACCAAGACCAATTATAATATTCAGTCAGGCATAAATCTATACAAAATCTATACAAATTGCTTGTGACCATTCTCTTAAAAATATATCTTTTAAAGCTGACGTCAATTAAAACAATAGAGCCTTTCCATGTCCAGATTTAGATATACTTAATATTTTTACTAACTGGATATTTGGTTAAAGGCTAGTTTGAACTAGTCATCTTGTGATGTGGCATGACTCAAAGTAGGAGGTTACTTCTGTCAAAAATATAGCATAAAAAGGGGCCCAAATAGCCACCAAAGCCTCTAACCTAACCTCTTCCATCATCTATCATCATCCGTGTTAAGTTTTTGCTGTTGCTGTGAAAATTATATTTGCTGCCGAAATTATTTCCGAAAACCACGGAGCTGAAGTTCAGTAAAAAAGCTGTTTCTGCCGTTTTAAAAAGCTAAACCTTAGAAAACTACCATCCAAGCTGCTACCAAGATGAACGTTGGCTAGAAGACAAAGAGACAGCCGTTTGCTCTTCCACGAGCGGCTACCGATGACAGAAAACCTCCACCATGCCCATCACAGTAAGAAAGAAGCTGTATCTGAGAGACCAGAGAGTTCCTGACCAGAGAAATGGGGAAAGCTGCCACAGACGTCTTTGCGAAGCTACATCCAGACTAAAACCTAAGAGAAGCCCAGCCTGACTGAATATAGTGAGAAGCACGTGGAAACAATGCCTTAAAAGAGACTTTGCCGGTAAATCCTTTCTGAAATATTAAATCTCATAACTAAAACGTATTCTAAATGAAAGCTAGCTAACTAAATCACATAATCAATTATATTCTCTAAATGTTCATGTAAAATATTTATCTTAAAATGTTTATCTTAAATCTGTTTAAATCTTAGAACACTCTTCAAATTCTTGCTTGATCATTAATAATTTTAAATAATCCTAAACATCTAGTTTCTATAAAACCATACAAGAAATTCATTTCTAAATTATAAATCTTATTGTTTATGCAATTTACTCTTATGTCATCTATATATAGTTTTAAGTTCATGTTAATTGATTTATGCTGTGTTTTTATCAGAACGGAGTCTTGTGTGTTAATAAATTATCGGGGGGAGGGGAGTGAGTAATCTCTTTTATCATATCAGAGTATTGCGATATAAAGAATATAGTCAAGACTCTTTTCTGAATTATATGTAAGAGAATGAATCGATATTTATAATGCCCGAACAAGTTATTTAAAATCTTTTGATAAACTTATTTAAAAGGTATATTTGCGTATATTATTTAAAACGTATCTTTTTCTCAAGTTAATTGAAAATGAAAATGTTTTGCTAAAGTTATTTAAAAATGTATATTTAGCGTCTATTATTTAAAACGCATCTTTTCTAAAGTTATATAAAATGGAAAATGTTTACTAAAGTTAGTTAAAACGTATATATTACGTATATTATTTAAAACTCAGATTGTGCCCATATTATTTAAGAATTATATTTGCGTAAATGATTTAAAATATGTATTTTGCCAGTTATCTGAAAAAGTATATTTCACGCAAGCTATTTAAAATATAGATTTGCATTCGTTAGTTAAAACCCAGTTTTCATTATTAGTAAGGTCTATTTTGACGAATTATTTAAGATGTGTAATTTATTTAAACATCAATAATTTGCGTGAGCTACTTTATAACTCATATTTTATTATTTAAAAATCAGTGATATTAGATGTGGTTATACTACATATAACTAATGTTCCCAGTTCTATAAGTAGCTATGCAGAGAAACCTTAAATCCGATTCTCATTATCGCCATCATTTTATAATTTAATAATCTCATTTATGAACTTGACCGGTGGTAGTAGCACTGAAGAAGCTAAGATTTTGGCGTAATTAACTTATAAAATATTAATCTAGCGTTGCGAATGTATTGCTAATTTGCATAAATATGCATATCTACTTGCTATGTCTATAATGGCCCATCTCAAGATTGTTCCACGTCCAGTCACGCCTCGAAAGTTTAGGCAACGGTGACATTTTCTTCGTATTTCATTAAGTCACGCCTCGAAAGTTTAGGCAAATGTGACAATTATTCATACTTAACGGAACCAAAGTGTTTCCAAAGGACTCGTAAGCCAATCTTCTGTTCATTGAATTAAAAGGCCTCTTCCATTATAGCAAGCAGATATTCGAGTCGCACTTATCTGATACTGTAGTTTCTAACGCCCTAGAATCTGACGTTCAACTGCCACCACATTTCAGTTCATTTTCCCTAGAAAGTAATTTCGGCGTTGATCCGAACTAGAATCAGAGTTAATGTGTTTATCTGTATAACAATTATATATCACGCAAATGTCTCTATAATATGATTTAATATATTAATATAATCTTAAACTTAGTAAGTATAATATCTTAGACCATATAATCTCCAGCATTTATCCATAAATCGATCACTCTAGCTAATTATAACCGATTTCAAATATAAAACCTGGCATGAATTAGAACATGAAAGATGACATAAGCTTATTAAAAAGTCATGCTTTGTAATATTATTTTATAACCCTAGGCATTCACACATTGCTTTGAGATATTATTGTATAACCATGATAACTCACTCATTGCTTTGTATTATTATTTGATCAGAGAATCCACTCATTGCTTTGTATTATTATTTGATAACCTAGAGAATTCACTCATGACTTTGTAATCTTGTTTTATAACCCTAGTGTTCACTCACCTGCGTGTGAGCTAGCTGTACACCACTTGCTATGCGTCAATATTTATTAAATGTTATATTAAATTTATGAAATATAAATCTGTCTGTCTCATTACTTGCTCATTATCTTATGAATCACTAGTTAAGGTATATAATAGAATATGTAATAAGGGGGGAATGTCTCATGTTTTACTGCTTTGCTATTGCTGGAACGTGATCAAAGAGGTATCGAGTGTAACCTCAGGCATGTCATTCGCGATGGGTTGACTTGGAAGCACGACTGAGAGAGTTAAGGCATGATCAGACATAGGGTATCACTATCCTGACTTGGTCAGCTTTTGGTTCTCTGGCTTGGACTCTCAGTCTGTTGAGCAAATGTACAAACCTGACCGTTACAATATATATATTGTCCATTATTTTGGTACAATTCATATTTAGCATTTTGTATGATAGGAGAGAGAAGATTGCTGAGAGAAATAAAAATGTAGTCTTTTTGTTAATAAACAAGATTTATTATTTTTATTGTAATTATCCTGATAATCAGAGAAAAGAAAATGTAGCTGTTCTAAGATAATAAAATGAAATTAACTAATTAGAAAGAGAGGAGTGTGTGTGATATTTCTTCTCTCCCTATTTTGGAATGTCCATCGCCCATATTAACTTGTCCCTGATTTGTTATAGCCTGATGTATATTCACAATACCTCCTCCATTTTCTCAATAAATTCTTCACGCCATTTGCTGACATAACATTAATACTAACAGTAACTGATGACTCAACTCTCATGATGTCTTAAGGGTTTTATATTTTTCTTAAATGTTTTTTCACTATCCACTTATATCAGTTTAATTTGTTGAGATAAGATTTTCAATATTACTCCTGGTAGCTATTTCTTGTTTAAAAAATCATGTCAAATTCTTTCCCTAACATTAAAATTTGCATAATCCATAAAGTTATCTACATTTCCATATGTAATTTGACACTAGTTTAGAAACATGGTTGCAGAATGAATAATGTTTCTGTAGTGTTAATTTTAAACCACTAAACATCATATGATCACCATTCTTTATGGTGCTACTGTATTAAAAATTTTGCCTGTGTTAATTTTCACTACAACATTCTCATACAAGATAGCAACTGGTTTCTTATGGATAGTAATTAGTCATATCTTATATGAGAGGAGTGTGTTGAAAATTACACTGCACACATTCTTTGTTGAGTGGGTAATTTCTAATCTAATAAATGACTAATGAAAATGATTAATATACTTTCATTAAGTGATTTTGTCTCAAAGTTATGAGGGCAGTAAATTTGACATCAATTAAACTGTAGTAATTGACTATCTATACATACTGAATAATGATAAGGATATGAGTAAATGATTGTGACCTGAGTCAGCTGATGAGTGTGGGTTCAGCATGAAATATATTTCTTGGGGATTGTGTATTTGGTCATATGTTTATGATGACATTCCTCCACAAAATGTTAAAAGTGGATAGAAATCAGTTCCTACTTTGTATGAGAATGGTGTAGGGAAAGTTACACTACATAAATATTATTCATTAAGTGAATAATCTCTAGTCTAATAAATAACTAACAAAAATTACTAATATACTTACCATAAAGTGGTTTGTATCAAAGTTGTGAAGGTAGTAAATTTGAATTTATTAATTAAACTGTAGTAAACAAAGCAAAACTCTCCATACAGTATTGCCACCCTGTGCCAACCAGAGTAATCAATGAATTCCAGAAGGCTTGTGCATAAAATCCCTATCTAATGCCTACTCATCCAATATCCCCAGACTAGTTTCTGGCTTGTGGCCATTGTCAGTGAGGAGCTTTGGATCTGATGCTTAATGGTTTAGCACCAATCCTGCCTAATAGGATAGTGGTGGCTGTGGTCATTAAAAGCCAAAGACACCAAAATGCATGGGTGCTGAACTGAGTTCAGGCCCATATGACTATATAAGCTATAGAGCTTAGTTTGAAAATATTTTTTGTGTTTTTAATTTCATTCTCATCATTTTGTAGTGAAGTAGAGATAAAAGGTGGCTGCTGGAGGGTTGCATAAGATCCTAAAATCTAGGTGCAGTGCTCTCAGATCCAAAGCTCCTCATTGATGATGGCCACAAGCCAGAAACTAGTCTGGGGATATTGGATGAGTAGGCATTAGATACGGATTTTATGCACAAGCCTTCTGGCATTCATTGATTACTCTGGTTGTCACAGGGTGGCAATACTGTATGGAGAGTTTTGCTTTGTTTATAAACAATTATGTGCTAGTATAAGATAGTGATCATGTGATGCTTAATGGTTTAAACTGTAGTAATTGGCTATCTGTATATATGAACAATGACAATATGTGTAAAGGATTGTAATCTGGGCCAATGAATGAGTGCTTATTCTGCACAAAAGGTGCATTTTGGGAGATCATATATCTTTTTCACATGACTTTGATCAATGTTTTATGATTACATCCTTCTCAAGATATTAATAGCAGATAAAAGTCAGTCCTAATCTTGTAAAAGAGTTGTGTAGAGAAAATTACACTACAGAAGAAATATTATACATTAAGTGAATAATCTCTGGTCTAATGAATGACTAATAAAAATTATTAATGACAGGTATTTTTCCATGTACATTTTAATTGTTTACTGTTTTTCTGCAATCTTCCTTGATTTGAAAGTGATCTGCAGTTGTAAGTACCTAAATAAGAGGTCGTCATCAAATATATATATTATACAAACCTAGTCACTGCAGTCAAACCTTTTCTTTTTTTTACTCTTACTTTTTACATATGCATTTTAAAGATTAGTAAGAGTACCTTGCACCATTTTTTTAAGCATACTTTGATGCAAAAGAATATAATTGTTAATAAAACAAAGACTTATAATTGTTTCTGTGTTACTTAATGTCTTTTCAGTTAATTGTACATTTGAAAATTGTAATGAAATTTACAATTGTGAATTCACAACCATCACACTCTCTGAACAATTGAATGCTTGTAAAATATTTATATATGATTATTTTGTCTTAGTGCAAAAAAAATATTACCATTTTTTACTAAAGAATCAAATGCATGCATACCCAACATTTATTCAGTATATATATGTATATATAAAATATTCAAATAAAGGCTTCCAAACATTAAGATAGTTCAACAATATTCTCTGTGAATAAATATAAAGTTTTTTTCCATATGTCAAATGCATTGACCGGGAAGCAAACCCAGGCCAGCTGCTTGGATGGCAGCTACGCTAACCACTAGGCCACCAATGCTTGATAATAAGTTTAAACCTCAAACAACCAAATCTCCAGTCAACTGTATGTGCACTTAACTGCTGGCAAACATAAATATAGAATGAGCTCACCTGATGGTATATAAGCATATCATATACTGACTTCATTACATGAAGAATATGATTTATATATACTAATGCAATTTTTTGGAAGACTAATCAGAAAAAAGACTGAATGTCATATTTAATAATCTCTTAATATTAAATTAATATTCAGTTAATAGATGTAAATATAACTATATCCTGAAACAGCTGAATAATATGGACACATTAAAAACCTTCAGCAAGCTATTTGTACCCTAACTGTCAGTATACATAAATGTAGAATATTAATAGGTTATTAAATATAAGGCTAAGTCTTTTACTCTGATTAGTTGAGTAATTTCAGAACAGGTTACAATTGTTTTAAAATTACATTAGTACATATAAATCATGCTCTTCATGTAAGTATGTCAGTAAATGGTATCCTATGTATGATGAAAGCTAAAATATAGGTGGACTCATTCTACATTTATGTTTTCTGATAGCTGCTAGTATACATATAGAGCTCTGAAAGTTTTCAGCATGCAGGCTATTTTTTTTCCTCATGTGTCATAGCATCAGCTGGGAAGTGAACCCATGACAACTGCTTGTAAAACAGCTGTTGCTGACCTCTCGACCAGCATGCAGGCTATTGAAGTTGTATTTACATCTACTAACAAGATTAATTTAATATTGATATTGTTGAATATGAACTCAACATTTCTTTCTGATTAGTTATAGTAATCCCAGAATAGCTTATAGTTGTCTTGAAATTATCTTAGTATATGTAAATCACACTGCATATAAGTATCTCGATAAATAGTATACTTACATACAATCAAAGCTATGTGGGGTTCATTTTACATTTATTGACAGTTAATGTACATATAGCTCGCTTTAGGTTTTCAGTGCTTCCAGATTATTTAATCTATTTTGGGCTATTAAAAAGTTATATTTACATATGCAAATATATATATAGTTGTTCACTATAAATCTAAATAGACATAAAAGTAAATTGACATAGAATCTAACTATATGTTGTTTAAATGCCGGATTGTTATTTTAAATAGTACAGAACAAATAACGTATTTATACAATCCAGGATATCTATGATTAAAACCCATATTTAGAATCTTCTGAAAATTTAGTTAGATAATTAGTATCCATTGATCATTCAAGCCTATAATAGATGGCTCTAGAATAGAATATTAGAATGGACTACTAGAATTGCCATGTGGCACTTTGTTTCTAAATAATTCTAAAAGAATAAACTTTGTCAATAGAGTCATATCATTTTGTGACATATTGTTTCAATATCTAAGTCATTATTGTATTAAAAAAGAATTCAGGCTTTGGGCTATTAAAAAGTTATATTTACATATGCATATATATATATATATAGTTGTTCCCTATAAATCTAAATAGACAAAAAAGTAAATTGACATAGAATCTAACTATATGTTGTTTAAATGCCAGATTGTTATTTTAAATAGTACAGAACAAATAACGTATTTATACAATCCAGGATATCTATGATTAAAATCCATATTTAGAATCTTCTGAAAATTTAGTTAGATAATTAGTATCCATTGATCATTCAAGCCTATAATAGATGGCTCTAGAATAGAATATTAGAATGGACTACTAGAATTGCCATGTGGCACTTTGTTTCTAAATAATTCTAAAAGAATAAACTTTGTCAATAGAGTCATATCATTTTGTGACATATTGTTTCAATATCTAAGTCATTATTGTATTAAAAAAGAATTCAGGCTTTGGGCTATTAAAAAGTTATATTTACATATGCATATATATATATATAGTTGTTCCCTATAAATCTAAATAGACATAAAAGTAAATTGACATAGAATCTAACTATATGTTGTTTAAATGCCAGATTGTTATTTTAAATAGTACAGAACAAATAACGTATTTATACAATCCAGGATATCTATGATTAAAACCCATATTTAGAATCTTCTGAAAATTTAGTTAGATAATTAGTATCCATTGATCATTCAAGCCTATAATAGATGGCTCTAGAATAGAATATTAGAATGGACTACTAGAATTGCCATGTGGCACTTTGTTTCTAAATAATTCTAAAAGAATAAACTTTGTCAATAGAGTCATATCATTTTGTGACATATTGTTTCAATATCTAAGTCATTATTGTATTAAAAAAGAATTCAGGCAAAACTCTCTATATGTATTGCCACTCAGTGCAAGCCAGAGTAATCAATGGATGCCAGAAGGCTTGTGCATTAAATCCCCATCTAGTGCCTACTCATCCAATATCCCCAGACTAGTTTCTGGCTTGTAGCCTTCATCAGTGAGGATCTTTGGATCTGAGAGCACTGCACCTAGATCTTAGGATCTAATGCAACCCTCCAGTAGCCACTTTTTACCTCTACTTAACTACAAAACTATGATGACTTAAATTGAAAACACCATAATACATTAACTCCAAGTTCAGTAGCTTATATAGTCATATACGTCTGAATTCAGTTCAGTACCTATACCTTTTGATGACTTTGGTTTTTTAATAACCATAGCCACCACTATCCTATTAGGCAGGATTTGTTTTAAGCCAATAAACATCACATGATCACCATTTCCTATGCCTGCTTATAACTGTCATTAAAACAGACAATACTCTCTATAAATATTGCCACTCGTGTAAGCCAGAGTAATCAATGGATGCCAAAAGGCTTGTGCATAAAATCTCTATCTAATGTGTACTCATCCAATATCCCCAGACTAGTTTCTGGCTTGTGGCCTTTGTCAGTGAGGAGCCTTGGATCTGAGAGGATTGCACCTAAATGTTAGGATCTAATGCAACCCTCCAGAAGCCACCTTTTATTTGTACTTAACTACAAAACTATGAGTCTTAAATTGAAAACATCATATTTTTAATCCAAGCTCAAGCATCCTGGCATCCATTGATTACTCTGTCTTGCACTGAGTGGCAATACATGTAGAGAGTTTTGCCTATTTTAATAACAGTTATAAACAAGCATAGGAAATGGTCATCATGTGAAGTTTATTGGCTTAAAACCAATCCTTCATAATAGGATAATGGTGGCTATGGTTATTAAAAAACCAGTCACCAAAATGTATAGATACTGAGTTGGGGTCAGACCTATATGACTATATAAGCTACTGAGCTTGGATTGAAAATATTATGGTGTTTTCAATTTAAGACTCATAGTTTTGTAATTAAGTAAAGATAAATGATGGCTGCTGGAAGTTTGCATTAGATCCTAAGATCTAGGTGCAGTACTCTTAGATCCAAGACTCCTCACTGACAAAGGTCACAAGCCAAAAACTAGTCTGGGGATATTGTATGAGTAGACATTAGATGGGTTTTTTATGCACAAGCCTTCTGGCATCCATTGATTATTTTGGCTTGCATTGAGTGGCAATACGTATAGATAGTTTTGTCTGTTTTAATAACAGTTACATAGGAAATGGTGATTGTGATGTTTATTGTTCTAAAACCAATCCTGCCTAATAGGATAGTGGTGGCTATGGTTATTAAAAAACCAAAGTCACCAAAAATGTCTAGGTACTGAACTGAGTTCAGACCTAATTACTATATAACTACTGAGCTTGGATTGAAAATGTTACTGTTTTCAATTTAAGACTCATAGTTTTGTAGTTGAGATAAAAGGTAGCTGCTGGAGGGTTGCATTAGATCCTAAGATTCAGTTGCAGTGCTCTCAGATCCAAGGCTCCTCATTGACGAAGGCCACAAGCCAGAAACTAGTCCCGGGATATTGGATGAGTAGGCACTAGATGGGGATTTTATGCACACGCCTTCTGGTATCCATTGATTACTCTGGCTTGCACTGAATGGCAATGCATATAGAGAGTTTTGCCTGTTTTAATAACAGTTATAAGCAAGAATAGGAAATGGTGACCATGTGATGTTTATTGGCTTAAAAAAGAATTCTTTGTAGTGAAAGAACTGAAGCCAAAAGTTTAGTAATAGTTACAAAACTATTCTGTTATAGTTTCAATAAAACAAACTTCAAAAATCCAACATCATTTTGAACAAATGATCTGTATGTAATTTAATATTAGCAAACATATATTATATTCTAGTAAAAGAAAGTCAATTTTTTAATGTTATGAGCATGCATGTTTAACTTATTCTTAAATTTTTTTCAAAGTGTTAATAATTATTGATTGTTAAACACCATTCAAAATATCATTATTCATTTCCAAAATTGATTTAAAAATTGAACTGGAACTTATTGAAATAATGTTGATTCAAGACAAGCGTTGGTGGCCTAGCGGTTAGCATAGCTGCCTTCCAAGAAGCTGGCTCCGGGTTCGCTTCCCAGTCAACGCATTTGACATATGAAAAAAAAAAATTAAAAACTACATTTTAATAGCTATATATATGTATGAGCACATTTAAAATCAGAAAGTATTTTTTTAAGTGTGGATTGAACAATCTATTATAAATAAAATATGATTTTGAAAAAAAAAAACCTCTACGTTATTATTAAGAAAATCTGATTCTTGATTTGATGAGAATTTAAATTTAGTATAAAATTTATGACACATTTAATTTTCAAAATTTTATAATTTGAATAAAGTATCTTTATTGTATATCTTTTTTTATTATCATTTATAACAATGTTCAACAGTATTTTTTCACAAAATAAATAACTACAATATATTATAATGACAAGTAAAACCTCTATTGTATATTATAAAATTGGGGATTTTAAAATAAAAAAATTCTGAATATATATCCTATTTTTATTTCATCTAAAATATTAACGATATTTGAATTATCAAATAATAACTTGAGAATAATGGATTTATTCAAATGACCAAACAGATTTATTTTTATATGTTTTACTTATCTGTGAGTCAATTCAGAAACCATTAGCTCTTGAGTCTATTTCTCCCCCATTCTCTAAACTATATGTATCCAAAGTTGTAATTTTCCAATGAGTGTTTTAAATGTATATCTTGATTAGCGTCTCCTGCCTATGTATGAGAGTTAAAAAAATCTATATAATTTATCGTAAAATTAATATTGTCAAGAACTAAGAAAGATTTTAAAGCATACATGAAAAGATAAGCAAAGCTAGTGTAAAAAATTCTATTAAAAAATTTGATTTAGATCCAGCAAAATCATTTCAATAAGATAGATTTATAATTGTGAAAACGCTATGCAGTTAAAAATATTTTTTTAAAAATGGACAGAAACCAGAAATAATTTTTTCTAAAAAGAAAAAAAAGGAATTGTCAATAAGTATAAAAAAAACAAAAAAAAACAACAACATGGTGGTATTCAATATAATGAGTTATATACAAATATTTCAAATTGTTTAATTTGTTAAATAAACAAGAAAAAAAAAACATGTTTAGAAAAGCAAACATACATTCAGAATTACTTTAAAATGAATACAAGTTCTAATATAAAGAATAAGGAAAATAATAAAATGTTAGATAAAAAGAGCATTTTTACTACTTTATAAAGTTAAATGATAATTTATTGAAGGGCTAAATTCTATTAAATTCATTTTTAAAATGTTTATAAAACTAAATAATTATTAGAAAAATAATTCAACCATTGTACGACACCAACCACATCGACATTTAGTGTTAGAATTCACTAATGGTAGGAATTGGACACATATATTAAATAAACATGACCTTAATGAATATCTTAGTGTTTAATAATTATAATCTAATAGCTATTATAAAGCATACAACATTTTTTGCAAAAGATATTTCAATTGAGTACTATAATAAAACAAAAAGAGTCAACAGAATATAATAAAGTTTTCAGGAATATAAAATTTATTATGTCAAACAGAGAACCAAATTCTTTGATTTATGAAAAAATGTTGCATATTTCTCTAAGCTTTAATGTAGAATATTTTTCTACAGACATAAAGAGATATGTTGAAGTTATTAAAATGGAAAAGGGTTAATGGAAAATAATCATTAAATTAAAAAAAATAAACAAAGCACTTTTTTTATTAGTATTGTACAGGCTTAAAACTGCAATTATATATGTAATATATGCAGGATTCGAACTCAGACTTTCACATGACCCACTACTTTCAGTGCCATCTCATATTGCTGACCGACCTGATCACACACATGTTGAAAAGATAAATAATCACCAATATATGTACTTCATGCTAAACCAGCAATCATCATCTGATGATGGAACATTCAAAACCCATGTTAGTGCCAAGCTTGCATCAGATTTTCAATGAAATGGAAGGCTGAAGAGTTGTGAGTTGGAGTAGTTTGAAGCCTGTCCATTAAAGTATGAAGATTGGCTATCTTAATATAAAGCTGAACACTGATTGTATATATGTGTGGAGATAATAATCTGGACCAATTGATGATTGCTGGTTTAGCATGAAATACATATATTGGTGATTATTTATCTTTTCAATGTGTGTGTGATCAGGTGGGTCAGCAATATGGGATGGTTCTGAGAGTAGTGCATTGTGTTAAAGTCTGAGTTTGAATGCTTATTTTATTAAAATTAATCAATGTTACAGTTTCAATTGATTAACAATCTTGTTCAGAACTGTAAGATATCTATAAATACATGAATACATAAATGGTTTCTCATTTAAATAAACAACTTAACATTATCATAAATTGATTCATTTTTTTATACCTTATTCCACATATGTATACATACCAAATATATATATTCATCAATTATACTGTACATACATATTTTATGCCCCATTTTTATACAATGCATAAATAAATACCACATTCAATATATATGCTAAATATACATATTCATACAATATAAATGTGGAAGTTTTCTTATTGATTTCCCCACGAACTGATTAGGCCAAATCTGTAATAGTATAAATGGGCCAACTAAAATTAATATGGTCACACAAATTTAACAAGCCAAATCTATAATGGACTAAATTTGAGCAATAATTGTATTTAATCCCTATGAATGAAGTAAGCTAAAATCTATAGTAGAATAAAATTTAAAATCTGTTAATAATATTTATTTTTTAAACAAATGATAATCCAGCTGAACACCAAAATTATAATACACAAAATAAACAAAAGTTTACTTAAAATTTATAGCGAAATATATTAATAGTTTATATTGGGATTAATTCGCAAAATAACCATTTTATTATTATGTACTAAAATCTATAATAGTGTTAAAGGATGAATAAAATTATTGAAGTTTGATGATTACATATAAAGTTTGTATCAATAATTTATTGACTAGCTCTTTATGATTGAATAATAGGAATTGATATCTATGAAAACATTAGGTTTACCTTTGATAATTGCTGAATTCCAGTAAAGTATAAAATCTATGTTATTTTGACTAATTAAATCTCAAATGTTTATGATTGCATAGAGACTTTGGATTATTATTGTCACATCATGTATCTACCAAATCAAATAAAACTATTAACTCGAGCTAATAAATAAAAATTTTATTTACAAAATAAATAATACATAATATTTTAATTTGTGAAGTGCAGATAGTTGAAAATTGAGATACTGCCAAATCTCGCTGCACCCATTACAATACCTATCCGGCAGCCAATCAGATGTCATAATAGCTATCTAAACGACAATCAAACCTAAACACACGACAAAGATTTTACAAGAAAAGGGTGGCCATCCTTCTCTCTACTTTTCTTTCTATATATCTAAGCCAGTCATAAGTATTTAGGTTTGAAGGCTATAACCTTAAGACTATGCACCTAGATGTGACAGTAGGGATCTCTAGAAATCTTAACAGAAGATTAACGATTTTAAAAGACAAGAGTAAACACTCTTATCTTTGACCTACTTTCTAATTATATAGGTGAATCTAAAGCATGTGCCTAGAAGTGACAGTAGGGACCTCTACAAATCTTAACACAAAATTAATGACTTTAAAAGATGAGGGTGGCCACTCTTAACTTTGACTTACTTTCTAATTATATAGATGAATCTAAAGCTTGTCCCTAGATGTAACAGTAGGAACCTCTACAAATCTTAACATAAGATTAACAACATTAAAAGACAAAAGTGGCCACTCTTATCTTTGACCTACTTTCTAATTATATAGGTGAATCACCTATATAATTAGAAAGTAGGTCAAAGGTAAGAGTGGCCGCTCTTGTCTTTTAAAGTTATTAATCTTGTGTTAAGATTTGCAGAGGTACCTACTGTGCATCTAGGTGCATAGACTTAAGGTTATTGCTTTAATATATATATATATTGTAACAAGCACATACATTATATATATATATATATATATATATATATATATATATTGTGCCCTTATCTGTAGGTCATAATAAGGTAGAAAAGGTCAATTACTAAAAAATTTTAAATTTTAAGTTATATTTGTATGATATATAAATAATAGTAGGATAATTAAATTTTATAGTACAATTTAAAGCTGAAAATACCTGGTATATAAAAATGTAATAGATTATTTTAAGAGAAAACAGTTAAATAAAGCTTAATTATATTCTTGCTTATGGTTGTAAAAGCTGGCCATATAAAATAATACAGCTATAAATAGTTAAAAGTATATTAATAATTTGAGTATAATATTTTAAAACTAATAAATTAAATAAATGCTATATGTAGTGTTATAATTATATTTAATAGTCAAAATTAATAGAGTATATTTTATTAATAAACTTTATGATGGTGAGAATTATATTTAGTTCTACAAGTTTTAATTATTTTCCAAATTTTTTATAAAATATATCAGTTTTGGTAATTTAGACCGAGACATAAATAAAAAATCATTTGATAAAGTTAGTAAACACGTGACTGTATATTATATACCTTCACACACACGCTTGTTAAAATAATAATAAAGTTTGTGAATTTGAAACT
This sequence comes from Epiperipatus broadwayi, assembly GCA_028023455.1. Classification (NCBI taxonomy): domain Eukaryota; kingdom Metazoa; phylum Onychophora; class Udeonychophora; order Euonychophora; family Peripatidae; genus Epiperipatus; species Epiperipatus broadwayi. The sequence goes on from JAQFVV010006282.1 coordinate 3,020,442, forward strand.
AGATATAATTGCCATCGATCATTAAAGTAAAAGTTAAAATATTAAATATTGTTTTAATAATTGTTTTTAAAGTTTAAATAATTTTGATAAAACTAAAATTGAATTTAAAAATACTAGTCTAAATAATATTTGAGACATTACGTCATCAAGTCTTTATTTTTAAAAGTCTAATCTGTTATATAACTAAATGTGTAAATTTGTTCGCGCTAAAAAAGTCATTAACCAATCAACGGAGGTAAATTAGCAGACAAAATATAAGAATTATACAAAGCGGGGGGAGAAGTAATGTGTAAGTGAAAGAGAAAGTAACATATTTTTTTAGCTGATAACACCGTAGCTGGAAAAGTGATATAAATTTAAAATTTTGTATTTATTTTAAAAGTTCTTCTGTAACATATAATATATTTTGACTGCCTCTACATGGATTGCTAATTTTAAAAGTTATCTTACCAGGGAATTTTATTCAAGTTTAACCAAAAGCCTACAGTAAAATGGAAGTACAAGGAAAAATACCTAAAAATATTGCTAAGGGAAAAATAATTGGAAATTGCCTTAATACAGCTTTATTTATGCTCAACCAGAAACTTATTATTATAACTCAGAGAAATATAATTGGGACGCTATATGAAAACTTAAAAGAGAAGTTACTTGCCGTCAGGAAAAAATTATGACGCACCAATTTTATAAGGCTACTTTAAAGTTATTTTATTCTTCTCTATGGAAAAATTTAATATGCGTTTTTATTATAAAGAAAAATTATGTAAATGTATAATGAAGAAAGAGTATTTGTCTTTTAAAAGAGATCTTATAAAAAAATATAGTTCCAGAATTTTAAAGTAAAGAAAAGTAAAGAAGAGTACGAAAGTGCTATTATGTATTTTATGGAAAAGAGCCGAAAACTTTATCTAATTAAAAAATATTATAAAGTATTCAATGGAAGAAATGCTTGATTTAGAAAAGATAAAATTAAATTACTTAATGAAAATGGATCCATGGAAACAGAAAAATTTATTGAAGATTTAAATAAAAGTACCTAGAAGATGCATCGGAAAAGTCGCGCGGGAAAATATTATCAGACAATATTAGAAGAGAATATCATGAATTAATAATTGTATACAATATTGTGGAAACCAAGGATTGTCGTCTATGAATATTTATTAAACAGAGTAATAATTGTTTTACTTTAAAATAGAACATTAAGTGACTGAAGAAGAAATAAAATATATATTTTTTTTTAGCTTTAATATGAACAGTTCAAGAAAGTTTGATGAAGAAGTATCGTAAATATAATTTAAATATTTTTTACTAATTTATTTTAAAATATAAAATGCTATGTGAGATTAGGGAAAACATATAAACATAATTTTAGTAATATTGAAAAATTAAATATAATAGCTTAATAGAATGATAGAAATATTGTTTTAAAAATAAAGAGTATGTATGGAAATCATATATCTACAAGAATCAATGGGATGGTGAAGCCTACAGAACGCGATCGAGAAGATAAAGATCGTTTGGTAATTTTGATATTTATTTATAATGCATAATGTATTTTTTTTTAGATCATCTATTGATTAAGAATGATGTGTGAAAGTTTAAATTATAAGTACACATTTTATACAACATTAAAACATATTATGAGATAGGAGTAATTTTAAATATGCATGCAATAAGTTATTTAAAGTATAATTAATAATATAATATAACAGAACAATTGTGTGATTCTTTTGAACTTTCATGTAATAAAGTATTCAGATATTTTAAAATAGTTTGTATATGATAAATATACGAGAAAAGTAGTAAAAGATTTTCTTAAAGAACAGCGGTATAGTTTTTGAAATAAAATGAATTTTATTATTGTTAGAAATGCAGATAGGAATTTGTCGATGTACTGTATAGAAAAATCATGAGAAATAAGATCGGATAGTGACTTGGTAGTACTGGAGGAGAGGAAACCAAGATGATGTTTTGTTAAGAAATAGGAAAAATAAAGTATTTGGATCATAGTTAGTTTGTGTGATTTCAGTATAGCTAACTAAGCCCTATCACTGAACACATATATTTTGGACAGTGTTTTTGCGTATCTTTAAACTTTTTGATGTTATATAAAGCTGAAGAAATAGCTTTAGCATCACTCCTATAATAGAGGTTGGTAGACAGACAAAGGTCACTCCTCTATAGTGTCTTTAAATTCACTGTGCCATTATTGTCAAGGTTTATGACGGATAATATTCTAGTTATATTTTTGATCCTATGCATCTATTTTCGCTATCCTTGTTTCGTGAATCTGCATCGTCAGAAAGATATTTTCAAAGAAATAATGAATAAAATAGAATTGAAGATATGTTATCATTTATGTAAGAATAGTTTATTTACTGGAATGTTTAGAATTGTGTAATTTTAAAAGTGAAAGTACAAAATATCATAAAGAGAGAAAGAATCATATAATACAGTTTATAAATTAATTCGGAAAAGAATATAAGATTTTTAAAGAGAAATCTAAACAAAGTTTTTTTTTTTTAAAAGTGATAATAAAATTTTAATGTTTTAAATAATATTTAGAAAATAAATATTGCATATTTATTAAGAAAATAATTCAATAGTGTGTAATAAACATATACTTGTGCATGGTATGTTAATGGTTGTAATTATATCATCCGAAGTAAGGCTTAAATGAGTATATTATGATTAATAAACATCGGATAATGAACTATAAAACTTAATACCAAATGTAGAAGAATGTCTTTGAATTTATAGGATTCCATACTACTAATATAAAACTAGAATTTTATTATTTTTGTAGAATGTTTACTACGAATGTAATTTTGTAAAATTAAAAATATGATTTTAATAATAGTAGGGATACAAAGTGTTAATGATAATCCGATAAGAAATTCATTTTGTAACAAGCTAACCATAATAAGAAATCCAATAATAATAATACTGTATTTTCTTAAGCATTTAAAAGATAAGAGTTAACTAGAAAAATAAGTAGAAGTTTGATTTTCATTTTTATAAACTAGTAAAATAATTTTGTGATAGGAGAGTAAGGATATCCAATGTACATAATGTAAAATATTGTTATTTGTTTATGTTATTAATAAACTTTGTTGTAAATTTATTTTAAAGCTTTGTGTCTTCGTTGTTATTTCTCCACATGGATGCATGATATCACAATACATTTATAATTGAAACAGATATATAGTTTTTGCACAAAAAGGTAAACATAAAAGTGTTATAATCATTTTGAGAATTTATTAATATTATAAAATTAAAAGATCATAATTATATCATTTATTGGTCATAAGTTGGTTGCCACAATATTACATTAAATTATATGCTAATGTTGCCACACGTATTCTGTTGTCAGATTATTAAAATACTACCACGTACGTATTTATTTATTTCATTTAGGAAGAAATAAGATTATATTATACTATTGTTGTTATTATTATTATTTATTATTGTTAGTTACTGCGTAGTGAATTATGACATAAAATTCCCTTTTCATAGTTTACTACCGTAATTTTAAATCAGTTAGAGTACAATTTATGAACCTGAGATTTATGTTATTTTATTTATTTTCTTAATTTTATTTAATTGAGCTAGATTCTTATTAGAAAGAATATTAAGACATGATTATTATTTTAATCGTAGTGAAAAGAGCTTAGAAAGTCGTAAGAATACTATAAGTTAGTTATTTAGTATAGTAAAAGGGGGAATAGTGTTCTTATGCCATTGAGATAGTATCATGTGGATAATATCTCAATGTAGTCTATCTCGTTCCCCGTGTCGTCACTCCATGTCTCATGAAAATAGTAAATATTTGTTAATTCATTTTAAAAATATAACCGTATTTGTATTTTAAAAATTAGAGCTAGTAATCATTTTAATTAATGCTGAATATTTCATTTATTTATTTGTTAAACTGAGCTAGAACCCGGAATATTATAAACAGTATATAAATTTTGGAGAGGACGGACGAGAGCGGTGGGGGGGAGAGGTTAGAATATATATATATATATAATTTAGATAATGAGTATGCACTTTACAAATTATTAATTAAAATAAATAATATTAATTAATATAGTTAATAGTTTGAAGTAGTTTATTCTAAAATGTTCTACTTGTTTTAAATATAATATAATGCTAAGACAATGCATGTATTCACCATAAAGAAAATATTTATTTATATCTTCAATAAACAATATATGACTAAATATACAAAAAAAAAATATTTTAGCTGACTTATTGATTTTTTAAATTACAAATAAGATAGTCAATTTATTATAATTGATGAACCCAGACTGTCAAGCTCCATCCAGCCATTTACTCTGTCTTATACAATTGATATGCATGACCACATTTATGTGAAGAAGATAAATGATCTCCAATATATATATTTCATGCTGAATTAGCACTCATCAGTTGGTCCATAATCAGGGGCTTGGTTTATATTAAGATAGCCAATTTTCAAACTTTAATGGACAACTTTTTAATCTTCCAAGTCTTCAGCCATCCATATCATTGAAAATCTAATGATGGTATGTTCAAAATCCTTGTTTTCCAATTTTGTTGTGTACACATATTGACCTTACATTATTTTGACCCCTCATATGTAGAAACTTAAGACCATTTAAATGTACAGAAGATGAATGGGCAGAATACAGGCTGAATCTGTAATATTTAAATACAAATTTAGCATATATATTTAAGCTAGGTGTAATTAGAGAGGATTTCAATGCAGACTTTTAAGTTCCCTTCAGTTCTTTATTCCATCTTATATGACCAATGCACATGACCACATACAAGTTGGTCCAGATCATGATCTCCCACACACATATATAATTAGTGCTCAATTTATTATTAAGATAGCAAACCTTCAAACTTTAATGGACAGATTATATTTCTCCACTCTCCAATTCTTCAGTCATCCATGTCACTGAAAATTTGATGTTGGCATGTTTAAAGGGGTTATAATGATTTACATTCAACATACTATGACTACAATTAGCAAACAAGGACTTTGAATATGTCATCAGATTTTCTATGATATGAATGGCTGAGAGTTTGAGAAGATTGTGGCCTAACCATTAAAGTTTGAAATTTGCTATCTTAATATAAACTAAGCACTGATTATATGTATATGTGGGAGATAATGATGTGGAGCAACTGATGAATGCTGGTTCATCATGAAATACATATATTGATGGTCATTTAACTTTTTCACATGTGTGAGATCATGTGTATCAGTTGCATAAAATGGAGTAAATGACTGAAGCGAGCTTAAATGTGTGGGTTCAAATCCCCTCTAATTGCCTTTAGCTTAAATATAAATGTTATACTTGTATTTAAATATTACAGATTCAGTCTATACTCTGCCCAATCCTTTTCTGTATATTTAAAGGTCTTAAGGTCCTACATATGAGAGATCAGAATGTTTTACAATCAACATGAGTATGACAACAAAATGATTTACAATCAACATGAGTATGACAACAAAATTGGTAAACAAGGGCTTTGGACATACCATTATCAGATTTTCAATGATATAAATGGCTGAAGAGTTGGAGAGTGGAGAAGATTGAAGTCTGTTCATTAAAGTTTGAAGATTTGCTATCTTAATGTAAACATCACTGATAATATATGTGTATGGAAGATGATTTGAACCAATTTATAAATGCTGGTCAGCACAAAATATGTATATAGGAAATCATTCATCTTTTTCATATACATGTGGTCATGTCTATCAGTTGCATAAGATGGAATGAATGACTGAAGGGAACTTTCAAGTCTGAGTTCAAATCCCCCTCTAACTACATCAAGGTTAAGTATATATATTGTACTTGTATTTAAATATAATTGTTATTTTATGAACAGTGTATTACTTAGCCCAAATAATAATCATTTTTATATATATTTCAATTTTATATTTAGGATCATCTATAAACAAACAAAAACAAATCATTAAGTAAAAATTTATTATCATTTAAATTTTAGTTTAGAGTTACTAAAATTTTCTTTCTGGTTACTTATATATATATATATTAAATGAGCATAAAACAATAATAATACAAATAACTATTAAGTAAATAAGACAAACAACCTGTTGATTAAATGATAAAAAGTGCATGCACATTGAGTTTAATTATACTAAAGTTTCTTTGTTAAATTCCTATGAAGAAAAGTCCATGAAATAATATTTTCAAAAATATAGTAATTCTGAGATCTTATTTTCTTTTTCTTGTAAATATTCAAAGTTTATTTAGCAGATGTTTAACATTTTAATTAATACCAAATATTAAGCATTGTTTTATCCTTAAAATGATTAGATTGTTATTTTATTAAATTCAAATAATTATCCATTTGGTCATAATCTTGGCAAATTATTTATTGAGCACAATAGACATACATTAATTTATCAGAAAAATTTCACATGCATTTTATAAGTTTTAAAATGTATTTTGAATAGTTCCACTTCTTAATTGTTATCTTCAGTCAACTCTCAAAAACTAGTAGTATTTTGAAACAATTGTTATTACTTAACTTTGCACTATATAATTTAAATTAAATATTTTTAAACACATATATTATGTTTTAATCTTTATCTACTGCAAATGCAGCACACCAACTAAAGTTATGGAAAAATATAGTATCTTAATTTAATTCATGGGCATTTTATATAATTTTCTTATTGACATAATATTTAGTTCATTGTCCTAGAAACAGTATCTAATAAATCAGCATTCTCGAATAAAATGTTTTCTTTCAATTTAAACAAAAATATTTTAAAACAATGATAATTATTTTTAATCTCTTATTAAATTACAAATCACAGAGTGAAAATAAATAAATACAAAAAATACATTTGCTTGTTTAACAAAAATATTATATTTTTATATATCTTTATTAATAATACTATATTAAAACACATGATTTTAAATTCATACAATAATTTATAAACATGCATGCACACATATATAAAATGTAACTTATTTATTTATTTAAGCATATTGTTAAAATATGCAATAAAAAGATATTAATGCAAAAATCTATCAAAAGATGTTCAAATTTCTGTAATGTTTTTGTAGTGAGATATAAAATTTAATTTAAGAAACTACCTATTGTATTACTTAAATAAAATAATGAATTGTGAATATTACTTTGTATTCTGGAGTAGCTACAATAACCCCAAAATTAAAATAAACACCACTTGATGATCTTAAACAATTAATAATGCATAAAGACATGACAATATTTTTTTGTAAAAAAATAACAATAACTACTTTAAATCTAATCAAGGATTGTACAATTTATACTTTATATCATATCAACAACATCATTTTCAATCATTATTATCTACTCCAGGATGAAAGGGTCTCCAAGTTCAATCCATCTTTTCCAACCTCTAGCCACTTTTCCACATCATCCTAGCACCACACTTCCTTATTTTATCCATCCATCTCACATTTCATCTCTTTCTGGGTCTTTTACAAACTGTTGGAGTCCAGTATCAGATTTTAACTGTCAATCTATTATCATCTTTTCTAAAAATATGTCCATCCCAACTCCACTTCAGTCTCTTAATTCTTTCAATGATGTCAGTAACACTTGTTTCTTCTCTCATCCATGTATTTGATTATTGATCTCCTTTTGTTACTCCTAACATGCTTCTCTCCTTATTTTTTTGAGTGGTCTGAAATCTCTCATTGCTTTTGTGTTAAGTCTCAAATCTGTCAATAATAAATAACTGGTGAAACATATTTATTATAAACTTTACTTTTTAAATATGTAGGCGTATGTATTTTTAATATGAAGTTATTTCTATCAAAAACACTCCAAACAATTTATATCTATGATTAATTTCATCCACTATGTTTCCATCTTTAGTAATAATTGGACCAAGGTATTTGTAATTGTTAACTTCTTCTAACTCATCATTATCAATATTTTTTTTCTTTTGAAAAAATCCATTGAATATTACTTTAATCTCTTGAACATTTAACTTTAATCCTTCTTTCTTACTTTTATCTGGTAACTTATGCAACATTTTTTAACGCTCTAAAGCATTATTTGCAAAACTGTATCATCTGTAAAATTTATATGACTAATAATTTTCATTTACTTTTTTTAGGTTCTCATTTTAATCCAGCAAATACTTCTTGCAAAACTGCTGTAAAAAGTTTTGGAGATATGGAATCACCCTGTCATATTTTTCTCAATACTAATGTTTTTCATGTCATTATGTAATTTAATTGTTGCTGTTACATTTTTATAAATATTTTGAATATGACAGTATTTTGGATCTATACTTTGATGATTTAATCACTGAAGAAATGCTTATAAAATCAAATGCCTTTTCATAATCTACAAATCCAAAGCATACTGGCAACTCATATTCATTGGTCCCTCTCAATATTTGAAAATGTTCTACTCTACTAAAACCACTTTTAAATTCAACTTGTTCTATTGGTGTTAAAATTCAAAGTTCACTGTAGATGAGTTGTAATTATTTTGATAAAAATTTGTGTAGAACAATAAGTACGTCTCTCATTTCTACTTTATCCCTTTTTTAAATATTAATGTTGCATTCTTCCAATTATCTGGTAAATTTTTATCATTTAGATATTTGAATATAACATTGCCAAAAAAAAATTATTTCTTCACTTGCTTCTTTTAAAATATCAATTATAATTATATCATTAGCTAGAACATTTCTATTCTTTATAAATTTAATTGCATATCTCACTTCTTTATTTGATGTTGTATTTGTTGGAGGTAGTTTTTCTTGTTTTTTATTGCTATACAATTCATGATAGAACTCATCTACACATTTCATGATATTATCTTTCTTTTTAGTAATAGGACCATCTTTTTTTTTATTGTTGCTTTAACTTTTCTTGCTCATTCACAATCATATTTTTTTTAATATAATTATCAACTTTTTCACACCATTTTACAAAATTTGAGATATTCAATCCTTAATGCAGCATTTTTATATATTTTCATATTCATTCTTTCCTTCTTAAATTATCTTGTATCACTAAAAATTTTATTGGTCAATTGCTGCTTTTTTATGCCAGCAATCGTTGTTGCAGTTTTTAAAAGTTCCTATTGATTTTGCTCAAATCTGAATTATGTTCAAAATCTGTTAATATTTGAAAAAGATTTGCAAATTTTAAATGTAAATTCTTTGGAATGTTTCTGAGGATTAGAAATGTCAAGTGTGAATATTATTTTTCTAAATAATTTGTCTTTCTAGTTTTGCATTAGCATGTATCTTACATCTAAAATATATCACATATGTACACTAGTATAGTCAAAATTTTATTATATTTATATCATAAAATATAAAAGTCAAATCCCTAAGACTTTTTATTATTATTATTTTATATCAATTAATACTATCGTACATATACAAACTATAAAAAGTATTGCCAACTTATGAAACTTATAATCTTTTATTATTTATTAATTAATTATGTTTATTAATCTAAATATTACTGTATGAAACCAGTCTAGGGTTGGGGATATTCTGCAAAGCTAGTTAAGAGCTTATTTTACGAGCTCTTTATATAATATTAGTAATTATTATCATCAAACTTATTAACTATTATACAGTATATTATTTTTATTGTAAAATGTATTTATATATTATAATTCTTATCTAACTAAACCAATATCCATCTCTTTATTCAGTTTATCCAGTTGCCACTTATTTGAATTTAAATTTGTCTTTTTTAATGTTATATAATGGCTTCCTCTTTTTACTTTTTATGTAATTTTATATCTCTTTTAAATTTATTGTTTGAAATTATTGTTGCAATCCTAATTAAATCAAGAAAGTTTTTAAATGAAAATCTTTACTTACTACGAGAGTAATAGTATTTATAAGGATAGCTTCTTTGTCTTTTCTTTCTCTCTTATCCTTTGTAAATTGAATCATTTTAATATTATCCTTCTTATATACATGTCCTGTTAGCATTGATTGTAAATTAACAGGTAAATTTTTATTATATTTATGTGTAAATACTTTCTTGATTTAATTAGGATAGCAATTATAATTACAAATAATAAATTTGAAAGATATATAAAATTAGGTTTATAAAAAGTAAAAAGACGAAACCACTATATATCATTAAAAAAGGGTAAATTTAAATTCAAATAACTGACAGATGGGAAACTAAATAATAAGGAGGAAATGGGTATTGTTAGGTAAGAATTATAGGTGCAAATTTAATACGCGATCTCTGCCATTTTGAATTTCAAAAATAGCCAAAAACATTGTCTGACACATCTAAGTGATAAAAAAGTAGAACTTGGGTCACGTGACTTGGAAAAACCCGCCAAAACGCACACTTAAAAAAAAAGCCAAAACACAAAAAATTAACATTTTCTCATTTTAAATTATAAATCAAATAATTTATATATAGAGAGAGCAAGATTACTATATAAATTTTAATCAATAAATGCTAGTTATCATTGCCTAAAAAAGTACATAATAATAATACATTTTCTCATTTTAAATTATAAATCAAATAATTTATATATAGCAAGATTACTATATTTAAACCTTAATCAATAAATAGTCGACCATTTGGTTTCTTGCTCTTTGTTTTATTTTACATTTGACACCTTTGAACATCCAAAGGTGTTTGACTGTAGCTATTTTCGAGATTGCCTTTGTGGATAAAGATGCACGCACTTATATTTCTTCCTTCTTCCATTGTCTACTTTTACATTCTTATTTAATGGTTTTCAGTTTTTATATATGTTTCTTTTAACTGTAAAATGCTTAACTTAAATAATTTAGATTTTAGCTTTAGAAAGATGCCATAATATTATATATACACACACGCACCTATTGCAAATGAGTACGGATTTTAATATTACATTTTATACACCATGGGAGATAGTTTGGTTTTAAGTAAAATGAAGCAAGTATATCTGCGTACAGATGATATTCACCGCTTCAATATATAAAATCATACCTCAACAAATAATTAAAAAAATGTTTAGAAAAATACGCAAACCACTCTATAATTATTTTGTATACAAATTCTGAGAATTAAAAAGTTAACTTTCTTGATATGATGGGAAGAACCGAATAAGGCATATTAAGCCTCTTATTATGTGCGGATGTACATATAAATATTACCCCGGTAACTATTAAAGTTAGTTATATATAGTTTACTTGTACACAAACATATATACGCGTTAAAATATAAAAAGTCTTCATTTGCATTTCGTCTATATCAGATCTACTCTTGATTATGTCACTATAAAATGTATATCTATTAACATTGAAATGAGTTTTACTACCAACAAATGAAAACAAAAACATATTTTAAAGAAATGTAAATTTTTTTTTTTTAAATATTTATTTTAATTAATAATCACTTTGTGTCTGTTTGTAATGAGTATATATTGGGTTTATTTACCTTCATTATCAAAGCTGTGCGCTAAATTTGCATACACTTTGCATTTCTTATAGCAACAGTTTTACTTCGCAATTCATTTAGCCACAGCTTTGATAATGAAGGTATTTTTATTTATAAATGAGGTTTTATCTTTGGAGTTATTTATTAATTTATTAAAATTAATAAATAACTCCAGAGATAAAACCTCATTTATAAAATAAAATTGTCATTTATAAACGGATATGTAAGTGTGCAGTAAATATATAGGTGAATCTAGATGTACGTTGGAAAAAAGAACTAAAGAACACTTGCTATTATTAAAACGTGTTCAGAAATCGAAACAAAATTGCATAGTAGATAATAATATTTCAGCATCTGTTTTTTACGACCATAATAAATCATGTATTTATGGTTTTGACTTCAATTTTAACAGTGTAAAAATATTGCAAATTGAAAAAAATAACAATAAAAGAAAAATAAAGGAGGCTATGCTAATATATAAATATAAACATGACTTAATTAATAGGCAAGCAGCAAACGTTAAGATCACGGAATTGTGGGAAAGTTAGCATTTCAAAGCCTTAGTTGACACAGATTACTGGATAATCGAAAGCGCTCCTAAATGGATAAAAATTTTTAATTATTTAGTTACTGTATTTACAAATATTCAGTTATATATATATTGTAATGGTCGCTGGCTCTCTCTATACCGCATTGAGCATGACATGCGTTTTCTGAGATCGAGCAGCAATTAAAAAATATTCAAAGGCATCCAAAATATACATTACTATAATCATACCTTTGAAAGGTCCGTTTACTGCAACTTTTACGTGCCACCTTAAGAGATTGCTCCTCTGCCCAAGGGATATGATCATGTAATAAGTAAAGAGCTATAATCTCTTATAAAAAATCAATAGAAAGTGAATGCCTAACGAATGATTCCCGATCCCGGTAAGTTTAATACCTGACTAGCTCAATCAACTCCTGATCTCGGGATGGTGGTTTGTTGCTTCGTTAACAGAAAAGGTCAAACACTAATATCATTATCAAATACACAGCACAACTCCATACTTTAAAATTGGATATTAAAATTATTAAGCCCTTTATGATTATATAAATATTTACAAAATAATAAACACACACATAAACAATAGTAATTAAAATTCAAGTGTATAATAAATTTTAAAGTTTCATGAATGGGAAAGGAATGGTCTGAAATTCTCCCCTGCTTACACTTTAAACTCAAAATAAAATTTCTTATAAAACAATGTGTATTGGCCATGGTATGTACGTGTTTCAAAATAATACAAAAAAAATGAGTTAGCCACGAGTTAATGATATTAGAATCTTAACTGTTCCATAATCTGAGTCCTGCACGTGGCAGACAATAATAATTATTTGGAACACTTTCGTACCCACTCTTATTCCTTATGAAAATAATCCTGCACTTAGCAGATGGAATAAATTTACGAGGGGAACAAACTCATGCTAAACTACAATTTGAATCTTAACAGTTCCATAATATGAGTCCTGCCCGTAGCGGACGATAATAATTATTTGGAACACTGTCATACATACTTTTATTCCTTATAACAACAATCCTGCACTTAGCGGATGGAATAAATTTTCTCTTATTACAAGGCGAAACACATACATCCAATGACCAAACCATTTTGAAATATTTCCGATACTCCAGTGAATTATGTGTACCTTTATGTTAAAATTACAAACAAAATATTTATGACTGAATTACGCAATTCATTGGCTCATTTAATAATAGCAATTTAAGTCAAATGACGAATTACTCATAATAAGACATAAAAAAAATATAAAAACATAAATAATACTTCCCGAAGTCTTCGTTCTTCTCCAGGCTATGATTTTGAGGGCAATATATATCTGCTGTGCAGGTGATTACTTCACAGGGCCTATATGGAGGTTGGAAAATTGTCCATAGCAGCTACACTTTCAGAAATAGAAAGTCACATCACTGGATGGCTATGTAGGACTCCAAGCTGTGCGAATGTACCGAACTTGGTTTCTACTCCATATCCATTGCTGAATCACGAATAAATCCTGATTCCATTTCCTTAGCGATATAAAACATTAGCTTAAATTTCAATTGTATTTTTCTTTTTCAGTCAATGAATATCATATTTCTTGGTCTGCACCTTTTAAGATACATTCAGCATTCCGAATAAATAGTTTTTACACTCATAATTCTTTTTTTTCCTTTTTTTTGTCAGTACATTCTGGAAACTATACTGCTAACGGGTAAGAGTGCCCATGCGAGTATCAACCAATGTAACCCAGCTAACTAATTAAATTTCACCTGACCAGCCTTTATATATCCCCCCCATTACAGGGTGTATTCTCTCATCCCCTTCACAAGTTATTGCTTTTACATTTCTGTTTTTAATTAAACAAGTCCAAACAATGGATTTAATTTTAGCTATCTTTTAATTAATTTCAGAATTTCACAGACCATTTAAATTCCAATCCCTTGATTTCTTTAAACAATAAAGTAAAATTACATTTATTTAATTAAATAATTTTGAATAGGTGTCAAGCCGAATAACCACTGATACAATTTCTACACTTGTTTTCCAAAAACATTATACGATAAAAGAAAGAGGTCATTGGCTTGCCTGCGGTCATGAACATTAAGTTGTAAAAAAAAAATTATAAAACTGTATACTTGTTGTCACATAAAAATTGTTTTTGAGTTTTCCAAAAAGAATATTCAACAAGCAACAGAAAAAAAAAATACAACATTTGAGAATCTAAAATAAAATAAAATCAAAATAAAATATGTTTACTATTGGGTTATTTGCAAATACATTTCAGTTTCCCATAATAATTTCTTTAACCCTCTGCCATATTTATTCATATCATAAATAAAAAACATATAGCATTTATTAACAGCAAAATACATATTTATATGTGGTGTCTGCATTTGTTTATTTATAAGCATATTATCACCATTCATCCTATTTATTTTAAATATAGTGTGTGTGTGTAAGCAACAGAGAAAATATACCTGCACAGACCACTCCTTTTATTATAATACGTACATTTGTTTGGACTGCAACTAATGCTTGCAGTCAACTTTGTGGCAGTCATTTAAAACTGACTGTCACAATATATATAAGTATGAATATATTTTCTATACCAAACTTAATGTAATTATAAGGGACTTTAACTCAGACTTTCAAACTCCCTACAACTATCCAATCCATCTTATAGAACTGATACATATGACCACATACATGTGAGAAAGATAAATAATCCTCCATATACATATTTCATGCTGTCCATTAAAGTTTACAGATTTACTATCTTAATATAAACTGAGCAGCAATTTCATGTATATATATATATATTGTAACGGGCACATACGTACGTTACATTGTTTTTTATTAGTAAACACGAAAAGAATAAAAGTTCGCAAATAAAAACTTCTTTTTTAAGAATTAAAAATTGAAAATTAAAAAATCATCTTAAAGTCGCATATATATAAAATTGCACAGATAAATAATTATTAAAATAAAACTTTATTAAAGAAAAAGTATTTTAAAACTAAATTTTCAGAAATGATTTAGAGATAAAAATATATGTTTAAGTTTGAAAACAAATCAATTAATCTTTTGTAAAATGGAAATGATTATTTTAATTAATAAACTAGCCCTTGGGCATTTCAAATGTATAAGCAATGGTCAGATAGGAGAGGAAAAACAATAGGAACAGAATGGCCAATGAAAGAAATCCATTGAGGAAATCGGACCTCAACGGAAGGATCATCATCAACGATGGCGTAACGTCCATTGGATCCTAAAGGTAATATAAAAGGAAAAGTGTGAAAATTATTAATTAATTATTATTAAAAGAGGACAGATATGTTTTAGTGCGGAGTGAAGGAGAAGGGATTGAAAAGACGCACTCTTCAATCCCTTCAATCTCGTTAAAAAATTGAAAGAGAAATGACATTGAGAAAATTAACGCTGGCTCCAAATGGCAAGCAACCAAGAAATTAAAAACTACGGACTTGTTAAAACCGTAAGAACTTTATAAAATCTTATGAACTTAAATGAATATTAATTTGGAAACACTAAGAACTTTAAAATATAAACTCTTTCGTTATTTAATTTATAAAAAATAGAATCCTATCTGACCAACTTAATTTATTAATTAGTTATAATTTTATTTGATGTATTTCTTTTTTAAATCATTTCCATTTATTTTTTTTGTTCTTTAAGTTTTATTTATATTTTGTTTTGTGATAAATTAAATTTAAAATGATATAAATGTTAAACTTTAGTCGGGCATGAATGACTATATAGATTTGTAAAGTTATATTAGGGGAGGTTAATCTTAGGTTATTTGTTTCGTGGTTGAATTTGGTCAATGAATTGGATATATTGATGTAGTTAGTAGATGTAATTCGAGTTTCATTATGGGCAGAATCGCTTATATGCCGCACACTTCCATTTTGCCTATGGAAGGGATATAAGACGTAGAATGCTGTTCCTTTCTATGGAGTTTTTTTTATTGCTCTTCTTGTCAGATAGATGTAGTATTCCTATCTGACAAGAGGCAATTTCTTTTCTTAACCTTTTGTGCTGCTGTATTTCGTATTACATTGAATGCATCAATATATCAGATGAATTGACATTAGTTTGACTGCGAACTTTTAGCCTAGGGTTAAATAAGGATAGAATATTTTCTTTCAAATGCAAATCTATGTAGTCTATTCATACTCGACACTAAATAAAAATGCATTAAATTTAAGTTGTTTATAGACGCTTGCATGGATTTGTTATCGGTTAATTATGTTTTGGGTTTTCATATTGGATCAAAATACATAGACATTCAGTAAATAATGATACCTTACGGTGAGTATCTAAAATGTATTTATTCGGATGTCTTTTTAGTTATTGGTGTCAATGCGGGCATCTTACAATGAATGCTATTGGGTTACTTATAAATTTCCCTCTGCGATTGACGGTATCAATGACTTTGTATTTTGAACGTTTATGTTTATTTTGAAATGTTTTTAACCGTGAAATCTATGTAACCGATCTATACTCAACATTATAAAACAAACTTTCATAAATCTATCTGTGCGAACTTAATTAAAATGTAAACTTATAATATTATAAAAATTAAAATGTAAATTTAAATTCTAAAATCAAATTAAAATCTAAAATAAACATACTAAAATAATAATGTTAAATTTTATATATATGTGCGTAAATAAATGTTTGTATGTTAATTACTGGCAGTGGCTTATTTTATTCTTTTTTTATATATTCTTAGATAAGAATTTATTATATTATTTAATCTCTGCTACTCCTTGAGCTAGTGACGTGGACTAATGACCGGAATCAAAATTCATAAAAAAAAAAATAATTTTTTTTTTTTACTTTTGTATCTGCCTACTTTATAAATTTTTCTAGGTTCAAATACCTAGATGGCAGCCTGTAGTGCAGATTATGTTAAGCTCTAAAATCTGGATCATTACAACTGGCCACCCAACTTGGGCCGATATATTAATAAAAACCATGTATACCCTGAGTAATTTTTTTTTTTTCAAAGTGAAATACTTTTATCTGTTTACATAAAGTCGTATACTTTAAATCTTATAAAAGCACTGCCGGAAAGAAATAGCACATATATTAAACACGAGAAAGTATTAACAATATTAAATTGTATTTTGTTAAAAAGAAAGTCAAACGGTTGCAATTGATATGGTTTTTTTTTGTTAATATAAATTATGCTTTAATGTGTATAGGCACGCACAGCCATGTAAGTTTATGATCAAAATGTGGTGCCTTACAATGAGTAACTTTGGGAATTACTTCAGTGTAACCCTATGTATGCATTTCAATCAATCATAAATAAAATGGTGGTATTTATAATTGTGCTGCAAATATACACATTTAAACCCATTATTTCTTAAAACATATTTATCTCAATGCAACTGTCTTAAATAAATAATTTATAAAATTTGCTTGTCATGCCATGTGTAAAAATAAAATGTATAAAAAAAATAGAACTCTTCTGGAGAAGAGGTGAATGTAAATGGTCCTTAGGAAAATGATAGTCAACATTTTTTTGTTGTTGTTGTATATAGTCTTTTTGTAAAATTATTAACTGGATGTTTTTGTAAATGTCTTCGTTAATCGTGTACCATAAGTACTAAACCTAAGTAAAATATTTTTTTTTGTTTATTTTTTTTTAAGCAAGTTTACTGATATGTAACGAGCACATACATATGTTACATTGTTTTTATTAGTAAACATGAAAAGAATAAAAGTTCGCAAATAAAAACTTCTTTTTTAAGAATTAAAAATTAAAAAATCATCTTAAAGTCGCATATATATAAAATCGCACAGATAAATAATTATTAAAATAAAACTTTATTAAAGAAAAAGTATTTTAAAACTAAATTTTCAGAAATGATTTAGAGATAAAAATATATGTTTAAGTTTGAAAACAAATTAATTAATCTTTTGTAAAATGGAAATGATTATTTTAATTAATAAACTAGCCCTTGGGCATTTCAAATGTATAAGCAATGGTCATATAGGAGAGGAAAAACAATAGGAACAGAATGGCCAATGAAAGAAATCCATCGGGGAATCGGACCTCAATGGAAGGATCATCATCAACGATGACGTAATGTCCATTGGATCCTAAAGGTAATATAAAAGGAAAGGTGTGGAAATTATTAATTAGTTATTATTAAAAGATGACAGATATGTTTTAGTGCAGAGTGAAGGAGAAGGGATTGAAAAGACGCACTCTTCAAACCCTTCAATCTCGTTAAAAAATTGAAAGAGAAATGACATCGAGGAAATTAACACTGGCTCCAAATGGCAAGCAACCAAGAAATTAAAAACTACAGACTTGTTAAAACTGTAAGAACTTTATAAAATCTTATGAACTTAAATGAATATTAATTTGGAAACACTAAGAACTTTAAAATATAAACTCTTTCGTTATTTAATTTATAAGAAATAGAATCCTATCTGACCAACTTAATTTATTAATTAGTTATAATTTTATTTGATGTATTTCTTTTTTAAATCATGTCCATTTATTTATTTTTGTTCTTTAAGTTTTATTTATGATTTTTTTTGTGTGATAAATTAAATTTAAAATGATATAAATGTTAAACTTTAGTCAGGCATGAATGGCTATATAGATTTGTAAAGTTATATTAGGGGAGGGTAATCTTAGGTTATTTGTTTTGTGGTTGAATTGGGTCAATGAATTGGATATATTGATGTAGTTAGTAGATGTAATTCGAGTTTCGCTATGGGCAGAATCGCTTATACGCCACACACTTCCGTTTTGCCTATGAAAGAGATATAAGACGTAGAACGCTGTTCCTTTCTATGGAGTTTTTTTATTGCTCTTCTTGTCAGATAGATGTAGCATTCCTATCTGATGAGAGGCAATTTCTTTTCTTAACCTTTTGTGCTGCCGTATTTCGTATTACATTGAATGCATCAATATATCAGATGAATTGACATTAGTTTGACTGCAAACTTTTAGCCTAGGGTTAAATAAGGATAGAATATTTTCTTTCAAATGCAAATCTATGTAGTCTATTCATACTCGACACTAAATAAAAATGCATTAAATTTAAGTTGTTTATAGACGCTTGCATGGATTCATTATCGGTTAATTATGTTTTGGGTTTTCATATTGGATCAAAATGCATAGACATTCGGCAAATAATGATACCTTACGGTGAGTATCTAAAATGTATTTATTCGGATGTCTTTTAAGTTATTGGTGTCAATGCAAGCATCTTATGGTGAATGCTATTGGGTTACTTATAAATTTCCCTCTGCAATTGACGGTATCAATGACTTTGTATTTTGATCCTTTATGTTTATTTTGAAATGTTTTTAATCGTGAAATCTATGTAACCGATCTATACTCAACATTATAAAACAAACTTTCATAAATCTATCTGTGTGAACTTAATTAAAATGTAAACTTATAATATTATAAAAATTAAAATGTAAATTTAAATTCTAAAATCAAATTAAAATCTAAAATAAACATACTAAAATAATAATGTTAAATTTTATATATATGTGCGTAAATAAATGTTTGTATGTTAATTACTGGCAGTGGCTTATTTTATTCTTTTTTATATATTCTTAGATAAGAATTTATTATAATTATTTAATCTCTGCTACTCCTTGAGCTAGTGACATGGGCTAACGACCGGAATCAAAATATATAAAAAAAAAAAAAAAAATTTTTTTTTGACTTATGTATCTGCCTACTTTATAAATTTTTCTAGGTTCAAATGCCTAGATGGCGCCCTGTAGTGCAGATTATGTTAAGCTCTAAAATCCGGATTGTTACAATATATATATATATATATTGGAAATGGTGATCTGGACCAACTGATGAGTACTGGTTCAGAATGAAATATATATATTGGAGATTATTTATCTTTCTCATATTATGTGACAATATGTATCAGTTGTATAAGATGGATTGAATAGCTCTGATGACTTTGAAAGTCTGAGTTTAAGTCCCTTAGAATATACATATATGGACTAAGTTATAAAATATGAGTCAATTTATAAGGAGATATAATGTTAAGTTGTTCATTTAAATGATAAACTATTTGTATATTCATGTATTACAGCTCTGAAGAAGATTACCAGTCAATCTTAACTCTAAGGTTGATTCATTTTAATAAAATAAGCATTGTAACAGTAGTATTAAAGGGGGATTTGTGTATTTGTCAATACATAAAGAAAGCTAAATTGGTAAATTGAAAAAAAAAATGAATATATAAAAAGCAAATAAATATCCATATTATAATATTTAAAGATTAACTAGGACATTGGAAACTTTATAAAATAGGAAAAATGATAAATTAGGTCATTTCTGTAATATAGATAAAGTCAGAACTTGGTGGCATCTCAGACATATGAAACTCTAGTGGCTGAGATTGATTTTGAAACATTAAATATTGAAAAGATATTTTAAATAATTAATAATAGCATAAAATCTTTAGGATCATATATTTTAATTAGGATTGAACTGCATAAGATGATGAATCCAAGGAAAAATGAGGATGCTAGCAACTATGGAATAAATGATCAAACCAAAGATGAAAAAAATACAGTATGTTAATGCACTATCTGGTCAACTAAAAGATAAAGATTATAAAATTTAATTAAGAAAACTTTTTATTCAAAATCAAATAAAAATAATGGATGAACAAAAGTTGTATGGGAAGATGGTATATTAAACCACTAAACAACACTCTCCATATAGATGGCACTACTATATGGAGAGTGTTGTTTTGTTTTGAATTGTTTAAGATGGTATATTAATTGGTGATAACAAACAATCAAATATAATCTATTCTTAAAGATAGATTAGAAATAAGGATTAATAAAAAATTATAAATGATAAAACAATATAATAATAAAAATAATGACCCTAAAGATTAGCAGAATTAATGGAACAAATATAGTTTAAAATAATTTATACTACATGTAAAAACAAAAAAATGATATAATTATATGCACAAAAACTAAAATGCTTAATTATATGACATTCTCTAGATACACACAATATTGCTTTGTATAAACCTAATAATAGACCAGCCTAAGATATAGCAGGCATATTCAATATTCACTCTGATTAAGAAAGAATTCAGCTATTAACTTTGAAGACAAATTATACAATTGTTTCTATTGTTTTTTAACACACATTGCATTATTTAATTGTAGTTTATTCCATAATAAAGAACAAAGATCACATGATCACAGTTTCTTATGCTTGCTCATAACTTATTAAAACAGGCAAAACACTCCACACAGTAGTGCCACTCAGTGCAAGCCAGAGTAATCAATGGATGCCAGAATGTTTGTGCATAAAATCCCTATCTAGTGCCTACTCATCCAATATTCCCGACTAGTTTCCAGCTTGTGGCTTTCATCAATGAGAAGCTTTGGATCTGAGAGCACTACACCTAGATCTTAGGATCTAATGTAACCCTCCAGCAGTCATCTTTTATTTCTACTCAACTACAAAAATATGAGAATAAAATTTGAAAATACAATATTTTCAATCCAAGCTCATTAGCTTATATAGTCATATAGGTCTAAACTCAGTTCAGCACCCATTCATTTAAAAATATTTTTCTATTTTTAATTTTAAAATCATACGTTTGTAGAATCTTTTATGAGTATGCATTTGTCTATGTGTACATTATCCACCATCAAAATTTTGGGCTTATATATTTTGATATTTTCAAAAAGTAACTGATGTTAAACTGCTATTACCATCACAGGCCATTATTTGGATGATCATTAATTTGCCAATATACTTTATATAATATAAAAAATAAATCATAGATATAATAAAATATCTTTACTAACAACAAAATGATATATAACAATAGCTGTAATATAGTCATATAATCATAACATATAAAAATAACATATAAAAGCTCTTTTCGGCAAATTTTAAATTTTTGCCCTTTTCAATCTGGCTTAATTGCAAAAATAACATATACTGCATACATAGTGACATATACTGGCTCTATATAAAATTAACACAAGCCTATAATTACACTTAAATATCTTTATAACAAAACATATTATACAACCCTCCATTCATTTTGCATGATCCAATTATTAGTTAAATTAATTGATGTTTTATAAATGTTCATACAATTATTTTTGTTATAATTAATGTAATTGGTTTCATATATCTTCCTTCTATTAATTTCTTTAATATAATTTAATGGATTTATATTCTTAACACAATCTATTCTATGTCCATATTTTAAGTAGTGAGGATATAATGCAGATCTGTCATCTCTTCTATTAATAGCATTATTATGTTTTTTAGCTCTTCTAATTGTTTTGCTGTATGTCCATAATAAACCATACTGCAAACTCCACAAGTAATTTTATATACGATACCCTTTTTATATTTTATATCATCTTTTATTTTATATAATACATATAATATATATTTTATATAATATATATCTTTTATTTTATATAATATATATGTCCACACACATATTTAGCTAGATAGATAGATAGATATGCAATATATTTATGATCATTGCTATATATTTTTAAGAGTCCTCTGCTTCTTGTTATACGATATTTAATTTCTGCAATGCTTTAACTTTATTTTAGGCACTTAGTAATAAAAAAATCAAATATTGCATTATTATCAAAATATTACCTAAGGAAAAATCACTTTGTTATGCTTATGTACATATGTATGCAAAATAATGGTATATAAAAATGAAGGGAAAATAAATAGTAATATTTGAATGTAACATAGTATATAATTGTCTATTTAGGTCTTTGAAAACGATTGTTAAGTAATCAAAACATGAACATTTAATAAAATTTAAACATTGCAAAACTTAAATGTGAATTTATGATAATTTACTTTATAGATGTCTAAAAATTTGCAAAATATATTTTAAGGAGCTCTTTGTTACGCTGAATTAGGCACAATTATTCCCAAATCTGGCGCTGATTATGCCTACTTATTAGAAACTTTTTCACCAACTAACAAAATAATTGGACCAATTCCTGCATTTCTTTACTCATGGATAACTGTGATTGTTTTAAAACCATCTGCATTCGCTGTGGTTTCTTTGAGCTTTGCAGAATATATAGCTAAACCTTTTTTTGGAACATCAGACCCTTCAGATGAAGTAAGAAAATGTGCTGCTATAGTTTGTGTGGGTAAGTATATAATACTTACAAAATGTCTTTATTGTTACTATTAAAAAATAATTAAAAAAATATTTTGATCTGTTTGTTTCTGTGTACTGTCAGTTATGTTTTACAAATGCTAAAATAATAATAACTACTATTGAATACGTGCTTCATCTTTTTTCTCTTTTATAAAAAAAAAAAAATCCTGGAAGCAAGATGAAATGTTTTAAAAAAGTATTGAAGTTATTCTTTTAAAAAACTAAACAGAAATGGTAAACAAAAAGTTTATTAATTGCTCAGCTAGCTTTGAGAAAACCATTCCCCATCCTTTGACCAATGGTTCGTGATTTTGGCACTCCTCAGAGAGGCGTTAGTATAGCTTCATAGGATGCAGTTAAACATTGAAGTTTTAAAAAGTATTTGAGAAGATTTATTACAAAAGTGATCCTTAAAAAATTCACGTTGCTGATTTACTTTGAAGTAAGATACTTATGGAAAATACTTGAAGATATTTTGAGAAACTTTTTGTTTTATATATTATGTTAAAAAATAATGTCATAATTACTACACAAATGGTCATACAATTTGTATTACAATCAAGCATTGTTAGCCGAGAGGTTAGTGCAGCCGCCTTGCAAGCAAGTTGATTGCAGACGGTTGTTGCGGGTTCGCCTCCCGGCCGATGCTATGACATATGGAAAAAAAACATACTTAAATTTGGCAATGCAAGTAATATTACAATAATCTGCTACTTATTCATATATTATTCTATATAATAATTTTATTATTTTTTTATTATTTTATTTATTTTAAATCAATCGCGACAGTTTAATATTTATAACTATGTTTGCTAAAATATACATTATGTATAAGAAATCTGCCCACATGTTACATTTAAAAGCAATTCTCATTTTATTCTAAAATCATTTATTATACGCAGGAGAATCATCAACAAATGATATAATGCTATAATATATCCAGACGAGTTTCTGGCTTTTGTTTTCTTCTATGAGAACAAAAATTCATAGCTGGAACTAATACATTTATGCATATAGCAACCACTTGGTCTTAGATATTCATAATATGTGAGTTATACTGAATTCAAAACCTTAGGGTTTATCAGGTTGAATTGTGATGCACAGTAAAAGGTGGCTGCTAGATAACTGTCACTGGTTTTAGCAAAAGCCAGAAACTGGTCTGAGAATTTATTACACCATATGGTGATCATTAATTGCTCAGATTTATAATCAATAGCCCTAGAGTAGAATGACAAAAACTACTTTTGGCAATATATGAAAAAAATCATGTAATACTGAGGCAAACTACTAAACATCACATGATCAACATTTCTTATGCTTGCTCATAAATGTTATTTAAACAGGCAAAACTTTCCAGACAGTAGTGAACTTGGATTGAAAATATTATTGTGTCTTTAATTTTATTTTCATAGTTTTGTAGTTAAGTAGAGATAAAAAGTGGCTGCTGAAGGTTGCATTAGATCCTAGATCTAGGTGCAGTACTCTCCGACCCAAAGCTCTTCACTGATGAAAGCCGCAAGCTAGACACTGGTCTGGGGATATTGGATGATGGGCACTAGATAGAGATTTTATGCACAAGCCTTCTGGCATCCATTGATTACTCTGACTTGCAGTGAGGGCACTACTGTATGGAGAGTTTTGCCTGTTTTAATACTGATTCAATATACTCACTTTACAATGGTTCGTTTGACCAATGAAGGATTTTTTTTCAAATTCAAATTAACCATATTTGCTTTATAATCCTTTTTGAATATAAAAAATGCACAGATTATAATTGCAGAATTTAGGGCTAACTTTTTGTTATTGGTTGGACTTCCTTGCAGACTTTATGCTCAGGTAAACTTGCTACCAGTTAAATATGCATCAGAAGAAATAAACTTCATTCATTAACTGAGAACAATTAAGAAAATGATTTGTTATAAATTGCAAAGAAGTCCGACTTTATCATATAACAATTTCAAAAGGTCAGGCAATATATCATTATACCATAAATAATATTTAATAAATACCTATTAAATTAAATACACTTATTGCAATTTATTCTGAAAGCTTAAAAATCATAAAAGATCACTATAATGGTCAAATATCCAATATAATTTATTTTTTCATAATGTTGTCACAAATGCATAAATAAATAATCAATCAAAACAAGATTGAAATAAACAACAATTAATGATTATTTAAATATTTATTGAACCAGCTTTCATCTCCATTGAGACCTTCTCAAGATATACTATTCACATGTGATATGATGCACTGTGACGTCTCCTTATACGGAGTCAGGAATCTCCTAGCAACTATGCCCAGAGAAACCTGTTAGCCACTTTACCTTCCCTTTCCATTCTACACCCTAAGTTTTTCCATAATCTGCTCCATCCCATTTCCACAACATAATCTTTGTCATCTCCATGATCTTCATATCTAAATCCCCCTTATCTTTTTCCAAACCTAGCATAAAAACCAATAACTTACTTTCTGTATAATCACTTTGTTCATATTTATTCTTCCATAACATCATTATTTGTACCCTTTCTGCTTCCAAGCATTTACATTGAAGTAACAGATGCCTAATATTTTTTTATGCCTTCCTTACACAACTTGCAGACTAAATCACTCCTATTTTTCCATTTATATGTATATTCCCTTGTTGCTAAAGATCCCATTTGAGCCTTAAACAATAAACTACTTTCCTTACTATTATCATAAATTAACTCACACCTAATATTCCAGTTACTTCTATATATATTTAAACTCATTTTACTCTCCATATTAGTTCTCCATCTCCCTATTCTTTATTAATGCATCTATCCCACTCCTTACCACTATAACACTAAACAATCCTCTTAATACAATCATCCCACCTTTTGTACAAGTATACTGACATAAATTCTCTATCCAAATCTTCTGCATACCGCATTACCTTTCTCACCCATCTTGTTACCTGCCCTTTACTTGTAACCCAATTAAATACTATTTTGGCTATTCTTTTATTATCCATCAACTGCAATCACCGAACATTTTCATAACCAATTAACTATATCCACTCCATCTACTGGACACTATTTACATTAAATTGCAATTCTTTTAAATATATATACTATAAATAAATAAATTTAACATATTATACATCTAAACAATTTTTATAAAATTTTCCCAAAAATAATAACAATTAAATACATATTTTACATCTCTTAAAAATGGTATTTATATATTTACAATCATTTCCTACACTTTCCAATTGTTTAATAAAACCCATTCTCCACTTAATTTTGATAGATCTTTTACTATATTTACATATTTTACAATGTTTCATAATATATTTATTCTCTTATGGTAATTCTTCACATACTTTATTACTTATATTTTCCTCACATTTCATTTTATGCCCTGTATCCAAATAATGCAAATATTGTCCTGACTTCATCTTTTCTATTAATTTATTATAAAATATGTTTGTGATTTGTATAAGAATTCTAGAGCTACTTATATTTGTACAAAGCAGATCACTTTGGGTAGATGCTACACAAATTCCTTGACCAGTCTACTTTGCTAGACCTTTTATATTCACAATTCTCTACAGCGTAACATTATTGGGGAGATTAATTAATTGGTCAAATAGCAACTTTAATCATTAATTAAACATTTTCTAATTACCACACTCTCTTTAATTACACATAGTTTTATATTTGCTTTAATTATAGCATTAAACTTATAATTATATATATTTTTTGGATTTCCAGCATTTCCTAAACATAACTAATACATATAATGAATAATATTTCTGTAGTATAATTTTCACTATACTACTCTTATGGAAAATAGGAAATGGTTTTTACCAGAAAACCAGTCTTTATCTTATGTGAGATTGTTTAATAAAAATTACACTACAGAAATAGTATTTATTAAGTGGATAATCTCTAGTCTAATGAATGGTTAATAAAATATTAATATACTTCCATTAAGTGGTTTGTGCCAAAGTTGTGAGGGCAGAATGGTTGATGCTTATTAATTAAACTATAGTAATTGGCTATCTATATGTACTGAAGATGATAGAGATATGTATAAGAAATTGTGATGTTAGCCAACTGATGAGTGTTAGTTCATTACCAAATGTACATCTTTGGGATCATACAACTTTTTTTCATCTGTAGTCATATGTTTATAATTATATCTGTCAGAGCAGAAGTGAATTATTGGTTTTTATGCTGGGTTTGGAAAAAGATAAGGGGAATTTAGATATAAAGGTTATAGACTGACAAAGATTATGTTGTGGAAATGGGATGGAGCAGAATATGGGAAAATTTAGAGTGGGAATGGAAATAAAGTGGCTAACAGGTTTATCTGGGCATAATTGCTAAGATATTCTAGACTTTGTTTAAGGAGAAGCCACAATACATCACATCACAAGTGAAGGTAAAATGTTAGAACTAACGATAAATGTTACAAAGACTAAACTAATATTCAATGGGTTCTCTCAAAAAAGGAAATAAAGATTGATAACGATGAATCAGAATTAAAGTTAACAATTACAAATATCTTCATCAGATTATTAATATAAAAGGAAACACAATGGATGAATTTATTCATAGATTTAAACTTAGTAGGAGTTGTATTGAACAATAATCAAGGATTGAGTTCTTTTGAGTCTTTTCTTATCAAGCTAAGTTTTACATAAATTATTCCATTAAATGTAACCCCATTCTTGGACTACAAAATATAAATTTGAAATAAACAGCAATTATTTTAATTACAAATATTTTGTTAATGTTAAGAGCACAAATTATGAAAATGGACAGCTAAACAATATGTGATGAAAAAAGATTGGAAATCACCACATTAAGACAATGTGTGTGAATTGACTAAAATTTTCTTTTACTTTCTCTCATCAACATTTTCTGTCAGGTGACTAAAAATAAAAGTGGTTGAATATTTCAATTTTAAAAGGAGATTTTGACAGTCCATTTGGAAATATTTGCTTCTATAAGATGGTGTTTTTATATAATGATCAATATTAATTAAATAAATAATATTTTTTTTTATGATGGCTTGAATATGAAAATTCAAAAATAGTTATTAATTTGAAAATTTGTATTAAATTTATAGAAAAATAGAATTAAAAAACATAAATGGTAAAAAAAAAAAAAGTTCTAAAATCTATTATCTATTAAAATATAAATTTGAAAGTTCATTTGTTTGTTTGTTACAGAACTCAACAAATATTGCAGCAATCTGGATAAATCTCACAGATTTTCTTTCTTTCTTTTTTTTTTGGAGAATTACATAGACTATGAAGTTTAGTTTGATGTTACTTAATTGTTTGAAATAATTTGGTAATTTACTCCCATTGAGAGCAAAGCTGCAAATATATATTTTAAAAGTTTGTACTAGCAGAGACCTCTAGAGAATGTTTTATAAACTAAAAGTAACATTTAAACTATTTTGAAAATTATCAATATATTATTTCACTGAAGAAAAAAAATGTGTGCAGTATAAAGATTGGGGCAATATTTGTGTAGTTATTAAGTAACAAAAAACAAATATTGCTAATAAAAATATTTAAAATACTGAAGTGGTGTGATTATTCATTTATTACACACTATAATTATTTTTAAAAGTAAGTAATTTAGAAAAACTGCATCCCAGCGATTGTTATCTGTGCATAGATAGCATCAACAATAAGTGTTAAAGAACTTGCAAATTAAAATATTTCAATAAATATTAGAGAACTTGCAATCAATAACCAGGATAAATACTAGAACTCTAAACAAAATAATTTAAAAATATTTAAAGACAGCTCTACTATGCATAAATTATCAGTAATCCTTCATCCTTTATTATCTTTTATTTATTTGTTTATCCTTATATGCATACATGTGAAAAGTTTGTTTGCTAGTCTAAGAATTTTTGCTTCAAAAAAACGTTTCTATTAACAGGAGCAAAATTGTAAAGAAAGAAAAAATAATTCTCTCAAAATATTTAAAATATTTCTGTGTAAATATGATTTGCGCTAATGACGCATACACACACAAAGCTGATTTTTTCTAAATTCTTTATATATTACAAAATAAATATGTATAAGTGTGGCTGAGCGCTTTCAAGGCACACAGCTCTCATAGCCATATTGTAACTAAAAAAAGGGTTTAACTGCAATGCAAATTTATGCAAATGACTTTATGTATTCCATTTCTTGGATATATTGTAGTACATGTCTTTTCTGTTGGTATGATTATCCCTAGCAATAAAGCAAGCCTCGGTCATGTAATTGCAATCATGTCCTGATGAGCTATGATGCTGTGTGAAAACTGAGTTACAAGGTGAGTCTGTTATTGCTTCGTTGTAAGAATATATATGTTGAGACAGTCGGATAGATAGTGAAGCTCTGGTCTCACCAAAGTATGAGGCATGACAATTTGCTAAAGGGCAGGCAATGTTGTACACCATTTGAGGTGTTTGCAAGGGTGGTAATCTGTCTTTGGTGTTGTTGATTAAGTTGTTGGAGTTGGGGGGGGGTAGAAGCACAAATGGTACTTTTTACTAAAAATCATACAAAGTTTTTTATGCACATTCGGGGAGTATGGAAGCAATAACCTTTGTTTATCGAGATTCACCCAGCATCACAACTCAGCAGGACATGATTGCCAACCACAGGACTCTGTTGTTGTTTGCAGAGAATGACAAGACTTAAAAAGAAAAGTGAAAGAGACTTGCTTTATTGCTAGGTACAATCATACCATCAATAGAAAAGACATGCTACAATATATCCAAGAAATGGAATACATAAAGTCATTTGCATTGCTGCTAACCACTTTCTTTAGTTACAATATGGCTATGATTATGAGGGCTGTGTCTCTTGAAAGCACTCACCCACATTTATACATATTTATTTTGTATTATTGTAATATATAAAGAATTTAGAAAAATTCAGCTTTGTGTGTGTATGCGTCGTTAGCGTAAATCATATTTATATAGTAGTATTTAACCGCAAAGTTTAAACATTTCTCTTATTTCAATAATATTTCATAAAAATATTTTATATCATCTTGCTTATTCTTTATAAATAATAGGATTTTCTATTGACATTTTACTTAAACTAAAACATTTTGTTGTGCAAAGTAGTATTGATTAAAAAATATATGAAAATAAATATATTCTTTCTTTAAAAAAAAATTATAATAATCAAAAAATATTTTTAATGTTGAGTAATAGCAAGATATTCCAGTAGTTAATATATTTATTTAATGAGTTTTTGTCAAAGTGGCAAGACATCTACCAACCATATCTACGATCTAGTTCTTGAGTACAGACTGGGTACTGCTTTAATATGTTTTTAGGTTCCAATCAAGCAGCTGACATAGTCAATGTAAATGACATATAATAACGTAAAATGATTATCTAGCTAATAAAACAAAAATAAAAGAATGCGGAAAGTTTCTATTTGCACTGAGGATTTTTTTATCTTTTATTTTTATTCTATGGAGAATGGTTGCTGAAGCTTTTTTTATAGTAGTTTATTAACAAACTGTTTTATTTTTTATATATGTAAGTGCTCATTAAAAATTAGAATGTATTTCTAAAATTAAGATGTTAAAAAATTTGTTAAAAGAATTGAGAGAAATGGCAAACTACTATTGAAGATGGTCAATTATTATTGCTAAGTTATAATAATACACTGGCATTTTAATTATTTCAAAGCTCACACCAACACTCACATATAAAATATCTTATCTGAATTTATCCATATGTAATTAAAAATATTATTGTATTAACCCACTAAACATTACATGATCACCATTCTTTATGCTTACACAAGCTCTTTACACAGAGGCAAAACTCTCCATACAGTAGCGCCACTCATTGTAAGCCAGAGTAATTAATGAATGCAGAAAATCCCTATCTAGTGCCTACTCATCCAATATTCCCAAACTAGTTTCTAGCTTGTGGATTTCAGCAGATCTGAGAGCACTGCATCTAGATCTTACAACTAATGCAAGCTAATGAGTTGTGAATTGAAAACATTATTGTGTTTTCATTTTGGACTCAAAGCTTTATAGTTAACTAATAAGATAAATGGTGCTAGAGAGTGCATTAGATGCTAAAATCTAGGAGCAGTGCTCTCAGATTCAAGTCTCCTCACTGATGAAAGTGACAAGATAGAAATTAGTCTGGGGATATTGGATAAGTAGGCACTAAATAGGAATTTTATGCATAAACCTTTTTGCATCTATTGATTACTCTGGCTTACACTGAGTGGCACTACTGTATGAAGTTTTCCCTCTGTGCAATACTATTTCACTGTGTCATAACTGCGTTTAACTGGTCAAAAAATATTATAAAGGCATTGCAAGCAATAACATATGGAATAAAATTAAAAGTTCAGTTGATGAAAACAAACAATAAATAAATATGAAAGTGAGGGTGACAGTAGACGAATAATCTAGTATAATAATAATATTAGATGTTTTCGTTATTGTAATTTATCATTTTTTCCCCCCAAAATGGAAAGTATTTTAGATTATTCATTCTTACTTGCTTTAAAACTTTCTGTTTTTAATTTTAATGGACGGGTGTTTAATCTTATTTCATGTGTTATTGTGTGCAACGCTTCTACAAATGTTTTTTTTTTTAAAAACATATTTTGCTCAGTTGGTAGCAAGTTTCATCTATATTAAAATATCAATCTAATAGAACTGATAATTATAGACAAATTAATGGAATATCTTTTTTCTATCTGCTGTTTATGAAAAACAGATACATATATGATCAAATAATTTGTATTTAATATAAAGAGTATATGAGATCAACATGGGTGTGACTAGAATCTTGGCCTCAGGTTAGCCTTTGAGCATTCCATCATCAGATTTTCGTTTGCATGAACGGTTGAAGAGTTGGAGTGTGGAGTGGATTGAAGCCTGTCCATTAAAGTATGAAGATTGGCTATCTTAATATATACCTGAGCACTTATTGCATATATGTGTAGAGATGATAATCTGGACCAACTGATGGTTGCTGGTTTAGCATGAAATACGTGTATTGGTGATTATTTATTTTTTCAATATATGTTTTCAAATGTATCAGTGTTATGAGATAGGGTGGGAGTGGTGGGTCATGTGAAAGTCTGTGCTCATATATCCTATATATTGATACAGGTATATAATAATAAGGCTGCATTTCAGTTAATATTAATATTGCGGAAGCAATTAATCTTTACACGTATTAAAATTGATATGCGCTCTCTCATCAATAATTGTTTTAATATCATAAATGGTTCATCTTAGAGTTTATAAACCAACAATTATTTACCATTTGTAAATTAAGGTTTAAACTTATTTTTAAGTTAGCATATAAGCGCATGTGTGTAGAATAAATTAATAAAATTTCTTGTCACATGTAAGTTTAAAATGAAAAACGTTCTTTTCCTTGTGATATATAAACTTTATACGTAATATGCTGATTTGAAGATCAGGATTATAATAAATTCAAAACCGAATTTGAGTGGTCAATAATTGTTGCTTCATTTAAAGAATAAGCTCTAACCATAAGTGAGTCACTTATGGCTTTTAAACAATTATTGACAGGAAAGATGCATGTCAGTTTTAGTGCATGGGTGAAGTGTAACTGCATCCACAATATTAGAGATATATACAGGGTCCGATTTTCTTATATTAAATCATTTAATTTCACAAGACAATTTTCAATAAAATGTTGTTTTAATTAATTAGTTAAAAATTAAGTTAACATAAATAATAAGCTTTACCTTGGAATTAATCTTGAAATGACCTTGGATGGCATTTAGATGCAATGATGACTATGAGTAACTGAGATAGAAAGGGATGGGGATAGAATTAGTGTGGGGAAATGTACTATTCATCAAACTTACTTATGGTTGATTGGTGAGACTTGAATAATATACATCAAGAGCATTAATATTCAACACCAGAGGGGGTATCATTAGACCTATAGCTTAGAATATGAGAATTTCCTGACAAAGATATGAAGTATAAATGCCTACGCAGCTGTACGATCATTCATAGACATTTAAAATTGGCTTGGCAAAGCAGACAACAGTAAACAAATGCTAAAACAAATTGAACAATTACAGTACAATACAATACAGTTCAAATATAAATTAAGTTTAATGGTAGTTTTCCTTTTTGCATATTAGCATATAATGTATTCGATATGATAGCTTTGAATATAAATTTTTATAAAACTTTATATCATAATTCTATGTCATCTCCGAAAACTACTAAAGACTGTTATTTATGTAATTCTGTTAGATATGTAGTCTAAATGAATGTGCGCACACATATATTTCACTTTTATATAAAAATCTATTAAAAAAAACCAGCTTAAATTAACTATAAAGGTTTATATCGTGCAGGTCATTATAAAATTAGAATTCTACATTGTGAATCTGATCCTACACCACTTTAAAATTAAAACAAAATAATAGCATCTGGAGAAAACAAAAATAATTCACAAGGAGAAATATCTCTGAACCCAAAGAAAAACAAAGTCACGTCTGAGTAGCTCAAGTGGGGGAGGTAAGTAAATATATACTAATTTTAAGTGGAGTGGATAAATATCTAGAGAATTGCTATATAAAATATATATACCAATTCTTTTAATTTCAGATGCATGTGAAGAAAACAGGCAGGCAAACTACCAACAAATTTCAGAATAAAATCAGCTTATCAAATGATTTATATAGTTATGTGCACATCATGTTAGACACGTATTAATTTACATTAATGATTTTGAATATCTTCAGAGATTGCATTTTAATTACATTAAAATTTAACCATAAAAAATAATCAAACCTTATATTTTCTTTTTGAAATTTCTTTTTTTCTAAATGTCAATTATTTTAAATTAAATTCTGATTATCAACAATCATGGAAATGATTTTTAAAACTATAAAAATTTAAGGAACAATTGATTTCTTTTATCTCAACTATTTAAAAAAAGTATAAACTATTATATATAGCATCTAAAAAATAAAATATTTAAAATACTCAAAACCCACCATCCTATATATCAAATATTCTGAATTAAATTAGGTTTTATAATATCTAAAGACAAAATTGGTTAATATAAAAGATAAATACAAGGACAAATTAGTTAATATAAAAAATAAATACATAAATCATCTAAATTAAATTATAAATACAATTGACTTGTTGGTAACATAAGTTTAATGTTTATACTTATTTTATTTCTATTTATTAAAATTTTCGTAATTTTTCTTTCATTATGTTTTTTTTCTTCATGAATAATCTGAACATTTTCAAGATCAAACTGAATGTGGATATCTTTGAACATAAAGATTTGGAAATCAAAAACACTCATGACCCACAAATTTGCTGGTCTTAAAAACTTCCTACATAGGAATGCAAAGTTGTATAAATTCAAAATAGATTAAAAAACAACTGACACATATGTCAAGAATTTGCAAAACATGAAATACAACATCAATAAAATTTACAGTACAATTGATAAATTATACAACAAAATGAAAAAAAAAACCCACTTCAGACTAAGTCTGAAAAGACTAAGAAATGAAGAAGCTTACCATATGTTCCAAAAATGTCTAGTAAATTAAAAAGAATTTGTTTCAGATAAATTTAATATAAGCTTTTGCTCCCCCCCCCCCCACTTCAAATATTATACTAAACAATTTGAAAGATAAATTTTCCACCAAATCAGCACATCAAATAGTTTACAAAATCACTTACAATCAATCCAACTGGTAATATGCCTATAATGGAAAATCAAAAGCCAATCTATCAACAGGTTTGACCAGCACAACTATCTGTACAACGGAGCTAAAAAAAACAACAAATACTTCATCATTCACACTGAATACAAACAACAAACAGGCCATAAATTTGATTTACCTAAAGCCAAAATTGTTTATACTTAAAGGGAGGATAGAAAGAGAAAAAGTAAAGAAGCTTGGACCATAGCCAAATCAATTCATGATAAATAAAAAAGGCAATAGCACGCATATTTCAAAGAATTAAGCTCTCAAAAGTTTTTTAAAAAATTTCCATTCCAAAACAATAAATTAAAATGAATTTAAATATAAGCAAGTGTACATAAATACCACCAATAGAAATGTGAAAGAGCTATGATTACGATATACGATGTATTGAAAGTGTGCTCTGCAAGAATAAAGTCAATTTTTAAAACAGATTTCTACCTTTTATTTTTGTAAGTATCTGTGAACATTTATATGTCTAAGATTACAATTGCAGGTACTTGGAACTTTATTCCCATGTGGCCGCCAGAGGTGCTGTTTTCTGTGGCAACCACAAATATTCAGAATAGGAGGCCAAAAGTAGACAATGCAAGTTCCAGATGCTAGATGGCACTGTTCACCATGCATACGCATAGGAACATTATGCCAAGTAGCTGCCAGCACTACTGCCACTGATAGCCATATGTAAACACATCTAACTTACGTCGTCTGCTACCAGCAATCTAGCCTGCTATGTGGTGCTGATTCTCCACATGACGCACAGAAAAAATGCACCGCCTAATCGATATTGATACTTCGTAGTATTGTTTTATATGCACCTTCTTAAAAGATTGATAGCGTATAATGTGAAGGTGTGATTAATAATAATTCCTTTAATCTTGTTTTACTTTAATATGCAAATTTAATTAAACTTTTTCTACCATTATTAAAAATAAATATGTATTCATTAGCTTTTGTAGATAATGTACTTATCTCACGATAAACCAATAACCTTCAATTACTGAACAAGTAATTAATCATTTCTCAACTGTATCCAGCATCACATGACTCTCATTTTGATGGTTCTATCATAAAGTAAATAAAGTGACTTATTGCAAAAATTCTAATTTGATTTCAGCTTTCATTGATAAATCATGAGCTTGGAAAGCATCTACTAAAAAAGTATTGCCTTTACTTTTTTCAAAATTCTTTCATCTAGATATATCCTATATCAAAATTAACAAAACTTGCACACACATTAATTTTAATAAATTTCTTTTTTACCAAAGATAGTAAAACTTGAATGGTTTATAAATTTATTTAGGTCTTATATTACAAATAAGAGATGTATGTGTATACATAAATTGTATTGTAAACTTCCTTTAAATTTGAACTGAATAGATATTGTAATATGTTTAAAGAAGAGTTTGATTTGCTTTCCAGTAATTTAAAAATATTTATTGTGAAAGAATCTCTTGATAAACAGATCTTCGAATTATTGTTTGCATGTAGCAACAACATGCAAATTCTTTTAGGGATGCTATCAGTCTTTTTAAAATAACATGTTTGTGAAATAGTAATTGAAAGATCTATAAACTGAAATGTAATTTGTATAGTCTAAAAGCTACTAGAAATATTATTTGAAAGTATAAAGAAAAAGTTTTACAAACAATCACCTTTCAAAATAACGCACTACTGAAAGAAATACTGCCAGACTGATTTTTAGCAGTTTTGAAAGATTGCAGTAAAAAAGAAGTCGTAAAAATTACCTTTTTAAAAAAAGAAAAAACATTTTAGAGAAAAAAAAGAGATCGATTTTTAAAAGAAAATAATTTAAAAATACAGATTTATTAGAGAATGAAACACAATGTAACAATATTAAGTTTTAAAGCAGAATTAAATAATTGTGGTTTCTAAATTAATCACACCTTCACATTATATGCTATTGATCTTTTAAGAATGTGCATATAAAACAACATTACGAAGCGAGTATCAATATCACTTCTAAATGGTGCAGTTTTTCCATGTGTTGTGTGGAAAAACAGTGCCACATAGTGGGCTAGATTGCTGGTAGCAGATGATGTAAGTTAGATGTGTTTACATATGGATATCAGCACCACCAAGCGGGCAGTAGTGCTGGCAGCTACTTGGCATACAGTTCCTGTGCATATGCATGGTGAACAGTGCCATCTAGCATCTGGAACTTGTGTCATCTGCTTTTGGCCCCCTACTCTGAATATTTCTGTGGTTGCCATGGAAATCAGTGCCTCTGGTGGCCACATGGGGATAAAATTCCAAGTACCCAATTGCAAAAACAATTGTATATATATAAATCCCAATATACATGCTGCAATCTGATAGTATAATTTTTGTTAGCAATTTATTATTGAGGGAAAACAATAAAATAGTAGCATCATCTTATGATGATTCTGATCTTAAAACTTAGTGATATTTTTTCTGAAGATAAATCACAGTACAAAAAAAATATTCATTACGATTACCTGATGTAATACCTTTAACATTTCATCTCTGAATATTATAGAAATGTATATTTTAAAAATATGAATGACAAGCATTACATGAAATCACAAATGTTTGTAATGTTTTATTTATATCAGGGTTCTATTTCAAAACTATACTAAAAATGAATCGTTGATAACATTATTTCTCTAATCAAAAATAATACCACCTGGGTTTTACTGTGTACATATATATTAATATTCCAATTGTAAAATTAAGTTCTCTAAGTTATTAAAGATAACTATTGAAAAGTTAAAATTCAAAAATCATGTCCACAAAAGACTATGGTGTTAATATCTCAAAAATTATATTAAATACTGAATAACATTTGTAACATTATATTCCACATGAGGGTCTGGCACACTTATTAAAATACAGTATTTTATGTAAAGCTGCCTAACCAAGCCTTTGATGCAGAATATATTTGCTAAAGCTAGGCTAAAATTTGTTATTATAGCAAATCATTATAGGCTTGGATAAGCAGCTTTAAATATAACACTGCATTATTCACAAATATATCTACATTTTTCAAATTGTGTTGTATTTTAATTATACAATATAATTATTCAGAGCATTTGCTTATGCCCCTATCTTCTCCCAGATACTGTAGCTGTTTTTATAGTCAATGATTGGTCAGTGAATAAGCATTAGCAATTATTCATTACTGAATAAAATTAAAAAAACTATAATTGAATTATTCTTTACTGAGAGTTTTTGAAGAGACATTATGAACTGAGCTTAAATAAGCAGATTTTTACATTTATCAGACACGTCTTTGGAATAACTCTAGTTTTGATCATATAAGAATTAGAATTTTGTTTTTGTTAAAATAAAAGCATTTGAATTATCTCTCATTCCATTTTACATCTGAAATGTCAATATATATGCATAATATTTAATATTTATATATTTAGTCTATGATAATCAAGAATCATGTTACAATGTTTAGTGCCACAGGAAATAGTCATTTTATATTGAACTTATGTGTGGAGAGAAATAAGCTTAGTGCATTATGATCATATTTTAATAACTATCATTATTTGGTGCAGTGATGACTAAATCATCAATTAGAAATTTGAGCTATTATTAGATTCCTTGTTGGGTTAACCATTTGGAGAATGGATATGTCAAACTTCTATATACTCTCCTCATATACACTTCAATGTAATTTATATATAATCCTTTATTTTCCTTAGTTTTGACTGTCCTGCAGCCTTCATCAGAGCTACAACATTTAAACATATAACCATTATTTTATATAAATATTATAACGGTCGAAGAATTAACTCTTACCGTATCTGCACTACAGAGTGCCACTAGGCTACTTGAACCTAGAAAATTTATAGAGTAGGCAGATGCACGCTGTTAA
The DNA here is from genome assembly GCA_028023455.1 of Epiperipatus broadwayi. NCBI lineage: Eukaryota > Metazoa > Onychophora > Udeonychophora > Euonychophora > Peripatidae > Epiperipatus > Epiperipatus broadwayi. The sequence continues at coordinate 3,059,267 of JAQFVV010006282.1, forward strand.
AGATCCAACTTATATTTATTATTTAGACCATTAGCCCATGCCACTAGCTCAGTGAGATGCAGAGATAATAATATATGTTTATTTAATTTATATCTTAAATATAAAACAATAAAAGACACTGCCAGTAATTAACATACAAACAACATTTATTAAAGCACATATATAATCATTTAAAATTTGAGAAATAACATTTATTACTTTAGATTTTAATATTAATTTTTAATTTAAATTATTATTTTAAACCATCTGCACAGATGAATTTAATAATATTTTTTAAGAATTTTGAGTATGAATAAACTACATAGATTGCATTTGAAAAGAAAATATTCTATTCCTGATTCAACCTTAGGCCAAAAGTTCGCAGCCAAACCAACACCAATCCATCTGATATATCGATGTATTCAATGCAGGATGAATATAACAACACAAATATACTGTCAGAAATGTACATCTGAACAGCATGGTTAAGAAGACATTGACTCTCATCTAGACAGGAATGCTACATCTGTCTGGCAAGAACAATAAAAAAACTCCATAGGAAAGGACTGCATTTTCCATTTTATTATCCCTTCCATAGGCAAACAGGGTGTGTGTGGCATATAATGTGATCCTGCAAGTAGCAAATTTCATACTACATCTACTAATTACACCAAATATAGCCAATCCATTGACCCAATTTAACTCCGAAACAAATAACCTAAGATTAACCCTCCCTTAATTAATTAATATAACTTTACAATCTATATAGCCATTCATGCCTGACTTAAATTTAACATTTATATAATTTCACACAGATGTATTTTATAAAAGTTTGTTTTTTTAACGTGGTATAGATCGGCTACATAGACTACATGGTTAAAAACATTCCAAAATAAACATAAACAATCAAAATATAAAGTCATTGATGGAATTGCAGAGGGAAATTTACAAGAAACCCAATGACATTCATCATAAGATGCCGCATTGACACCAATAACTTAGAGACATCCAAATAAATACATTTTAGATACCGTAAGGTATTATTTACCTAATGTCTATATATTTCAATTAAATATGAAAACAAAAACATAATTAAACATTAACGAATCTATGTGTCTGTACCCAACTTAAATTTAATGCATTTAAATGATTTATACAATAAATATTAATAAATAAAAAAAATGGAAATGATTTTTAGCAAACTCAAATGTATAAAAATTAAACATTAATAATTAATTTGGAAACTTGAAAGTCAGATAAGAGTTCATTTTAAAATTTAGGTTAGCTGAATCTTAAAAGCTTGTCAAATCTTAACGAAAGTTAAATTTTATAGTTCATGTCTTACAGTAGAAGAATCCTGGTTCCTGGTGCCAATTCCCATGATGTCTCTATTTGAAGTCCGGTCTGTTGTTCTGGAGGTGGCCTTAGCTGGTTCAATCCTGGTATTACAGTCATTTTATTTGAAATAAGTGAGAGAGTGACAAGTGCATCTTATCGCCCTTCTCACAAAATCAGGCTGGAACTGTTTTAATTTGAATATTTTTTTCATTTATAGTACTCCTTCGGATTCATTGAACATCATTTCCTGTTCCAATAATTTCCATTAAGGTCCGAGCAATTGGTTACTGCTTCTATTGGACATTCTAATTTATTTTTTTTCTCTTATCTATATCTTTCATCTGACTTTTTTCTTTTTTATATGAGCCCCAAAGGCTAGTTTGCTTTTCTATAATTAATAAACACATCATTTCCATTTACAAAAATATTTTATCTTTAGATCTTGTACTTTTTTATAAAAAAGTACGTTCAAATATTTTTTTTTAAAAAAGAAAATAATTTTTAAAGTTTTGCATCTGTGCAAATATATATATACATACATTGAACAATTCTTTAATTTTAGCTTTTTATTTATGAACTTAAAAATTTTTTTTATTCTAATTTTAAATTAATGTAATGGCATATACCGTTACAATATATATATATCTATAATTACATTATTATTCATAATTACATCTAATTTTACTTTTACATCTTTTAATTTATACTATTTTATTTTTACCTCTAGTTTATCTATTATTCTATTGTCATTCCTTTATATCACAATACATTTCTATTTCACTTTTTATTTTCATTACTTCAAACTTTTTTATATTATTCTTTATAATTGTTTTATATCCTTATTTTATCCTTACATGCATACTTTATTTTTTTATTAATAATTTCTATTTTATTTTTATTCCTATTGTTTTATTTTATTTACCTCCTATATAACTTTCACCCTTTTTTACCATTTCAAAAGTTTTTTTCTAAAAAAAAAAATAGCCTTTTTCATACACTCCTTTAATGTAAGTCCCTCTATTGTCAATTCTAACTTTTTATCCTACTTTTCAATTTTTAAAAAGCTTTTCATATATATATTTTTTTACTATTAATAACAATTTTTTTAAAAAAATTAATTTTCCTATAAAAGTAATGCCCCCCCAATCTTTATTTAGATTTGGCTTTATCTTCTTAATCAACATAGCTTCTTTTATTGTTCTCTTTCATTAGTATAATTTATCATTTTTATACTACCTTTCTCAAATAGATGTCCTGTTCCTATATAATGCATATAAATTGGTGATAAAGGGGGAATTATATAAAAATTGCATTAAAGTGTATATAAAAGAATATAGAAAAGTTTGATATATGAAGAAAGATGCAAAGAAAGTGAAATGGAGAAAAGAATGAATATGGCAGATTAATTGCAAATGCTTAGATTGTAGAAAATAATATGTATTCATTTAGCATAAGCAAGTATGATTAAGTATCATTTTGAATTCTGAACCATTAGAAAGATATCATCATACATTTCATTACATTTGGTTATTTAAAATAGTGGCACAATAAGGCTATGGCTAAAGCCACAATATTAAATTAGAGATGTTAGCATGAATTTTATTATATTCAGTTACTCATTAAAATTGTGAATATTGCTTATTTGGCAATACAAAATAAGTTAGGTAAGCTCAAAGTATATTAAAATAATATACTTTTTTTTCTCATTTTTTTTGAAGTAGAAATAAGAAAGTGAGAAGTTATCTATCAAGTAAAAAAAGAAAAATATGCATAAGAAATGAAAATTTATAATTAATATTTTAATTTATTAAACTGATGGAAATACTATTTATACTAAGGCTTGTATAGAAAATGAAGTGTTAATTTAAAGTAAATAGTTTACTGGTTTCTACCCTATAATGCAATGCTTAATCTATTTTCCTTATCAACTAGTTAAAAACTGCTATTGGTAAATGGAATTCTGCAAAAGGATTGCCAGAGAAGAAATAAGAATACTAACACTTTGTGTAATGTGTTTTAATGTTTTATTTAATGATATTGAAAATAAGAAAAATATTTAAGAGAAGAAAAAAATACTTTCAAGATAGTGGTAAGATATTCTAAACCATAATCTTTAATATTTTTTTCTTGTGAATATTCAAAACCAATAAATGAAAAGAATATTGAACTTTTAAAAAACTAAAGAATGAAACTATTTTGAAACTTATCAAAAATGACATTATTTTCTTTTATTCATGAAGTAACTATAAGAATATATTTGAACTTAAATTATTTATAGCACAAACTATTGTAATTTCTAATAATGAAGTAAATGAAACTATTACTGGAAAAGCTATCTAGCAATAAACAATGATACTTTTTTATGCAGGAAGTTATCATGTAAAGGTATAAAGAGAGAAAGCATTTGAACTTTTATTATAATTTCTCACTTGAAAAGTATTGAAGAAAGTCTCCAAATAAAATGCTAATGATTTCTTTCATTATCTATTTATTGATTGATTTATTTTCAGTAATAAATCATTTCCTTATTTACAAACTTATTGTTATTTCATGCATTCACTAAAGCAAGTATAAAATAAAATACTTTGCCATTTAGAAAACACAGTAATTAATTACCCTGATGTAGCATACAACTATAACTTTTATCTTACACATAACACTTGCTGAAAAAATATGTAATTAATGCCACACACACTACCTATAAAATAATCCTGATAGCTCTGAGAACATGCTCTCTAATAAAGCTTGTAGAGGAATTGGCAATCCTCATTGTTTATAACGTACAAGTGTAAGAGATAGCATCATGTGATCTATGGCTTATTTTGACTATTTATGCTATCTAATGTTTTATGTTTGGAGTGTACTATAGCTAAAGCAAATAAATATTTGTATAAAGAATGAGCTTTAGTTAATTAACTACTAGTCTCATTATTTTCCTTGTACATTTTTCTGCTTCTATTGTCCAGAGTTACTGTTAGTATTCCAATTCTTTGTGATAGAATAAAAATGAGATTATTATACATATATAACAATTAGTAGTGATAAAACATGAGATCACACTTTCATGAAACACAATTTCGATAGTCCTGTTTAGGAGCATGTGATTTATAAATTTATGCAAAAAAATGTTTTATGATGAAATTAACCTTTTGATTCTTTTAAACTCAGTTTTGCTTACTATAAGAGAATGCAATTATCATTATTTTGATAGCCTGTTTTTATAATATTTTCTACCTTTCAGAAATGTATATAACTCATATTTTTTCATTATCCAGCTCAAGGCTTAAATAATTTTTGGTTATGATATGCTAAATAATGCATATGTATAAAGAATGTTCAGTACAAAATGTATTTTTCAGAATAAAGATTATATCTGATGCAGGACTTTAATTTAGCAAAAGTTTAATATTTAATAACAGAAAGAAAATGACAATATAACAAATATAGTATTATTACAAAACCAGTTAAATAAATATATTATTAGTATTTGAAAATCTATTCATGTACATCATTTTCATCCATAGGTTACTAGAATAATAAAAATAAAATATTCTTTTAAATTTACTATACTATCTGATCACAACAATTAATGTATGTATTTCATTCTAATTTTGTAATGGCAATTACAGTATAATTACACAAATATTTATATAATAATGCAAACTTTACAAATAAATAAACATTAGCCCACACACATCACGTTGTCCAATAAATTACTTAAAAAAATAGTAGCCAAACATTTATATTTAAATTTAAATAAAATAATGCAAGATGTGTTTGCTACAAATCATTTAAAGGTTGAATCACTGTGCATATTATAGACAATTAAAAAATATAACAAATGTTTGATTTTAGAACAAATATTAAAAAATACAAAAAAAGGGTTGCAGAAATAAATTTGCTATTAACCGAAAGGAGATCCTTTGATTCCTCTTGGAGGCCTTAAAGGAACCGAGCAGGGCAAATTTTTAATGTCCACTCTATATGTTCTTGTCAATGCAGCTGTTATTACAATGTGATTATTTATATAGTATATGAACATGGATGGACTCTCAACAACATTCATTAGCCAGCATGGTGAGTTTATTGGCTTCTTATCTCTGAGTTTAAGATCAAGAAACACCATGGTCTTTCTTCTCAGTTGTCTGATAAGGCAGAATGAATGTACATGTAAATGATAAATATTCTTTCAATAGATATATACAATCATGACATACAAAAATAAAAGATGGCCCTTATTCCCAGGAGGCTGTAAAGTCACAAACCAAGGCAGTGGTTGATGGCCGAAGGTGGAGGGTGCTAAGAATCCCAATTGTGGACTTAGGCTGCCATTTGATGACAACTTTTTATTTATGTATGTACAACTGCAGATTACTTTCAAGTAAAGGAAAATTGCAAGAATTAGAAAAAGAACCATCTTATATTAAATAGGACATTATTGGACTTTGTGAAGTTAGAAGAAAAGGTGAAGAAACTTGATTTAAAAAGTGGACAAGTACTCTAATATAAAGACACAAATATTGGAAATACAAGTGGAGTAGGATTCATTATAAATAAAAAGTGGAAGAACAACATTGTAGAGATTGATGGTGTATCACACAGAGTGGCAAGATTATACAACTTAATAGCAGATAATTCAGGTTTATTCCCCAACAAATTCTCGTAGTGATGGAGTAATAGATTTTTAAATGGATGTACAAAAGGCTTTTGATCAGAGTAAACATTTTAAAATTATTATGGAAGACTTTAATACTAGAACTGGTAAACAGATGAAAGTGCTATGGGTAATTTTGGTTATGGTAATAGAAATGAGAAAGAACATAGACTTCAAGTTTGCAGTAAAAGAAAAACTTTCTATTATGAATTTTTTTTGAGAAAAATGTTAAAAGAAAATGGACATGGAAGCATTCAAATGAAGGTACAGCAGAATTGGATTATATGTTGATTAATAGAAAATACATATTTCAAAATTATAATGTTCTAAATAAATTTAACACAGGAAGTGATCATTGAATAATAAGATGTAAGATATGTGTTAATGCAAAATTAGAGAGACAAAAATTAAGAAAAACAATACACTTGATATTCATAATCTTCAAAAACATTCTAATGAATTTAAATTAGAACTTAGAAATTGGTTTCAAGTAAATATAATTCAGATTTGAATGAAATTAATATAAAAATAACTGATACACTTTTAAAAACTGCAACAAAGATAGCTGGTAGAAAGCAACAATTGATCAATAAAATTTTTACTGAGACTAGAGAATTTATGAAGAAATAGAGGAATATGAAAATATACAAAAATGATGCATTAAAAAGAATTGAATACTTCAAATTTTGTAAAAGGGTGTGGAAAAAAGTTGAAAATGATATAAGAAAGTATAACTGTGAACTAGCAAGGAAATCTTTATAAGAGAATAAAAGTTGCAAGAGTGTAAAAGAATATTTTGGTATTGGTAGGAAATTTATATCTGCAATAAGAAAAAAAAATATTATTAAAAAGAGATGTCATCATGAAATGGGTAGAAGACTTCTATCAAGAATTATTTAGTAATAAAGAACAAGTACCTCCTATATCTATTATATCTTCTGAAATGCCCAGAATTTTAAATTAAGTTAGACATGCAATTAAATTTATGAAGAAAGGAAAAGCTCCAGGTAATGATTTTCAATTGATATATTAAAAGAAGCAGGTGAAGAAATAGAAAAGTTTTTAGCAAAGTTATATTCCAAATGTCAAAATGATAAAGATGTATCAGATGATTGAAAGAATGCAGTATTAATATTTTAAAAAGTTGATAAAGAAGATATTAGACCTCAGTTTTATACAAAGTTTTTACTAAGATAAGTAAAACTCCTGTATACATATCACTGGATTTCTACCAACTAAGAAAACAAGCTGGATTTAAAAGTGGTTTTAGTATAGTAGATCATATCTAGGTATTGAGAGAAGTTATAGAAAGGACAAATGAATATGAGTTGTCATTATGTTTTGGATTTGTAGATTATGAAAAGGCATTTGATTCTATAAACATTTCTTCAGTGATTAAAGCATTGGATCATCAAGGTATAGATCCAGAATATTATCATATTTTGAAGAATATTTATAAAAATGCAACAGCAATAATTAGATTACATAATGATACTAAACATTTATTTTATATAGCATGATGTTTTTATAAACTATAATACCAATAAGCTAATGCACATGCTTTTGTAGATGTCATTATATAAATGAATACTCCTATTTGTGTTTGAAAAAGTGGGAGTATTCATTTATACAGTGACATCTACAAAGCGCATGTGCATTAGCTTATTGGTATTATAATGATACTAGGAAAATCAACATTGAGAAGGATGTAAGACAGGATGACTCCATATCTCCAAAACCTTTTACAGCAATGTTGCAAGAAATATTTTGTGGATTAAAACGGGAAGCTAAAGGAGTAAAAGTAAATGGAGATCATTTAAGTTATTTATATTTTGCAGATGATATAGTTTTTGCAAAAAAATGCTTTAGAGCTGCAGGAAATGTTGCAGGAGTTATCAGATGAAAGTAGGACTAAAAATAAATGTTAAAAAGACTATAAAGTAATGTTCAATGGATTTTCTCAAAATATGAAAATAAAGATTATGATGAGTTAGAAGAAGTTAACAGCTACAAATACCTTAGTCAGATTATTAATACAGTTGGAAAGATAATGGATGAAATTAATCATAGAATTAAACTTGGTACCTTGATACTGAAAAGAAATATGCCTATGTGTTTGAAAAGAAAGGTTTTTAATAAATGTGTTTTACCAGTTCTTACTTATGGATCTGAGATTTGGGCACTTAATAGAAGGGCAATACAGAAACTTCAGACTACTCAAAGTGTGGAGAGATGCATGTTAGGAGTAACAAGAAGAAATTGAAAACATAATATATGGGTAAGAGAACAAACAAGTGTTACTGACCTCATTGAAAAAAATAAAAGACTGAAGTGGAGTTGGGCTGGACATATTACTAGAAGATATGATAATAGATGGGCAGTTAAAATCTTAAAACTGGATACCAAGAGATTATAAAAGACCCAGAAATAGACCACATGTGAGATGGATGAAATAAGAAAGTGTGCAGGGGTAATGTGGAGAAGAGAAACTAAAGATCGAAGAAGATGGATTGAACTTGGAGAAACCTTCATCCTGCAGTGGATTGACAATGGTTGATGATAATGATAAAAAAATATTCGTAGATTAATTAAACTTTTTAAATATATATTTTTAAATTATATAAAACCAATTTTCACCTAACAATTTGTGTATGTGTTATTTCATGGGATTTTGCCAGATTTCTCAAATGTAATACATATTTTTAAAAATCAGTTTTGTCACTTTATACTTGCCATTTTTTTAACTACTGATTTTTTTAACATTTAACTTTACATTTCAGTAATACATTATCTTGTGGTGACAATATATTAAATTGTATTCTAAATTCATGATTTAGCAGACAATATGGTGTCAATTATTTTCCTAACTCAATCTTTTTTTCTGATTTTTTTTTTTGCAGAACTTATATGGTTGGGGAAAAGACATCCAATTCTATTTATTGTAGCAATTTGCTATCATATTGCTGATTTTAATTTCAATTTCAAATCCTGGTGATTTTTTTTTTCTTAGAGATTTTTGCTTACCACTTAACTGATCTGCATTTTTGATAATAAATTTTGCTTATGGATGAAAATTTGAGCTGTACAAACAAAGAATAAATAATTGAATCTCTTATTGCATGCGAGTTCATGGATTGTTTGAGGACTAAATGACAGTTGGACCATGATTTATGGATCTTTAGTGCTAGAATCTTCCACTGCATTTAACCATAAATTGCATAATGCTAAAGCCAATACTTTTATTTAATTAACTATCTGCAGTTGCTGTTATTTGGGTGGTTTTATCTGTTAAGTACTTTGATTAATTACTTATTGTAAATGAACATGCTAATTACTTTTGTTTTTAAATGATTTATATATTTAATTTCAGCTTAACCAAGTACAATATTTTATCATTCACCTTTACAAATTCATTTGACAATCAGTTTTAACTTATACTTAATTTTAATCAATTTTATGCAATTATAAAATCACATTTATTTATTTTCACATTATCATAAAAACTAAAATTGATTATAGTGACAATAATAATTTATTTATTTTCATTCCATCCTTAAACACCCAAATAAAAGTAATATGTAATTCTTTACATTTATATAATATTTAAATTTATCTTTAACTACTTTTTAAAATATGTATGTTAAAGAGAAAGCTATTATTTCACATTTATATGTGCTCTATAAAGTAGTGGTGGTATACGCACTCAATTTTATGTTGAGGTTTCATTTTTAATTTAAAAAAATGTCTGCATGTTTATCTCACCATATATATACGAATATAAAAATAACATCTAAAAAGGGAAGTTATTCATCATCATCAGTCATTACCACTCGACTGCAGGATGGTCTCTCCAAGTTCAATCCATCTCAGATCTTTAGCTTTTCTCCGCATGACCCTTGTACACTTTCTTATTTTATCCATCTCACATATGGTCTCTTTCTGGGTCTTTTACAATCTTTTGGAATCCCGTTTTAAGATTTCAAGTGTTCATCTATTATCATCTCTTCTAGCAATATGTCCAGCCCAACTCCACTTCAGTCTTAATTTTTTCAACGAGGTCAATAACACATTTGTTTTCCTACCCATATATTGGTTTCAATCTCTTCTTGTTACTCCCAACATGCATCTCTCCATATTTCTTTTGAGTGGTCTGATATTTAAATAATTTAGTATTTTTATAGTTAAAATGAATACTGTAATAATTTATAATGTGTTCATTTAAAATTGTATTTTAATTATGATTTTTTTTTTCAATGTTTACTTTGGATATTTCGTAGGTGCTGTAGCTTTTGTGAACTGTTTTAGTGTTACACTTGCTACTAGGATACAGAACTTCTTTACTGCTGCTAAACTTCTTGCCATTGCTATCATCACGATTGGAGGAATTGTAAAATTATGTCAAGGTAAGTTATATTTTCTTGATGTTTTTATTTTGTTTTAAAGTGAAGTAAATTTTTGTAAATCAATAAACAATGCTCCTACGAATCAAAGGTTTTCTTAATAATTGATACTAAACTTTGTGACTACTCATATTCTTCAATAAATAAGAATAATAGATTAGTTAAGATAAATTATTTTGCTTTGATTTAATTGTAACAATGTGTGGTTGATGTTGAGAAAATCTTGTTTACGATTGATTTTTATTACAAAAGAAAACATGAATTTAACGTATATCCTTATTAAAATAGAGTTCTTTGGATTTTTAAAATATGAATATAAAAAATAAGTCGAAATAAATTGGAAAACTTAAATTAAAAAAACTAATGTATTAAAAATATTGAAAAAAAAATGAAGTAAATATGATAAAAACAATGTTAAAGGAAAAGATTAATATAATTTAAATTTTAAGAAATGGTTAAGAAGAAATAGAACAGATTAAATATAAAGAAATTTTTTAAAAGACAAATGTGTATGCAGTTTAATTGTTATTGGAGCCTGAAATAAGGCTTGAAAGATGCAACAAAAAAGATTAATCAATTATATTTGGTTTAGTTGGATGCCACTGGGTTTCAATCTTTTCCAAAATGTACTCTATGTTTTGAGTGAAGATAGCATGGTCTACCCTAATCAGAACTATATTAACAGCAATGTCCTGTTTTTTCTTTCCATCTCTGGATTTTTCTTTCTTTATTTTCCATTTTATTTAGCTACAATTATAATGATCTATTAATTTTCAGATAGTTAATTTCAAATTGAGCTTGAATTCTCAGAATATTCTTTTTAGATGTTCTTTATTCTGCAAGGCAAAACTGTCCACAATTATGTGCTAGTATAAGAGATGGTGATCATGTGATGTTTATTCTGATTATTTTACTCTCATGTTCTAATTACATTTAGTGATATTTAATCTTTCTCTTACTTAAATATAATTTTCTAGATGATTAAATTAATTACAGCTTAATAACATGTATGCAAATACATATATAAGTTTAGACAGAATGTTCTGAAAATGAATATCTATTCTAACAACACATCATAAACTCTCTTAATGCTGAACTAATATCATACTTTATGATTTTAAACCTTCTTAATAATTACTAAATACTTAAGATCAGCTTTGTGAACTATATATGATTAAAACTATATTAAATTTAAATATTTCAAAATTATAAAACTATTAAGAAATAAATGCATTTATATCATATATAAACATACATTAAATAAAAAACAACAAAAAAATTATCAAAATTTTTAATTTAATATTCCTGCTATGAAATATAAAATAACACCTTAAAAATGCAGATTCATGGCATGTATAAAAAACTACATTAATTGCATACAGCAAAATTCTAGTAAATCATTCTTCAAATACTACAATTCTTATAAATTCATCAATTCTTAACTTATAAATACAGACATTTTAATTGTCCATGACCAAAAATATGAATAAATCTGTAGTAAATTATCCTCTTAATCGATATTAACTGATATGTCTGACTGTGTGATTTCAAATACTGATACATTGGTATTAGACCTGCAACGTGCTCCATGTTGCAGGACTAATAAAAATAACTAAAAGTATAAAAAATATTAAAAATAGCATTTTAAAACAAATTTTGAAAAACAAATGGATATTAAAAAGATGATTTTAAAATAATTTGAGGACAAATGGATATTAAATAGATCGATTTTTAAAGTATAAAAAATATTAAAAACAGCATTTTAAAACAAATTTTGAGAAACAAATGGATATGATTTTAAAAACAATTTTAAGAAACAAATGGATATTAAAACTATCATTTTATAAAAAATATTAAAAACAGTACTTTAAAACAAATTTATATGACTTTCACACTAAAAACTTTAAAATGTATAAGGATATATAAATCGATATTAAAAACATTTTAAAACAAAAAAAAATTGATTTGTGATCTTTAAATACACACAGAACAATCACTAAATTATAATTTTTTTAAATATTATTTACAAAAACACATAAAATGCACCCATATGTTACTTCCCATGTAATATATAACAGAAATTGTTGCATTGAAGCCACAAATTTGATATTTACTTCTAACACAAATAAAATGGAGATTTGAACTGAAAAGTTTTCCCCCAAAATAAAATTTTATTGAACATGTGATTGCACAGAATATGCTGGGATTCCCCATAGAAATATTAATAAATGTATATATTTTTTTAAAGAAAAAAACAAAAAATATACAAAAAAAATATAAATTATTATAAGACTTCTATTAAATATTTATCCTGTTGTCAGAAAGAAATCTGGACAATAACTGAAAATGTTGAAATATTACTTAAAAAAAACACTCTACATCACAGGGATTATTTCCTTTTAATTTCACATCAGCGCAAGATTGTACCTTTATTGCAGATGTGAAAAGGCTTCCTATCCACCCTACATTGCAGGTCTAATACTAAAGTGCCCAAATAGTAATTGGTGACATTAATATATCCTTCACTAGCATAAGCTTATATACAACTTTCCATTTCACTTTTTAAATCACTTTACTAGTATGAAACTCTGATGTATTCATCAACTGTATGCAGTAATGACAATAAAACAGGTTATTTCTTCATTCTTAGACAATTTAAATAAATTCACACCTTTTATTTCTTTATTACTTTAACTGGATGCATTTAATTATACCAGAATCAGTTTCATTTATTTCAAATACCATTATAACTTCAAAAATTAATATATCATATTTACCACATATCTAAATAATAATATTTATTTTATAAGCTATATAATAATTACTCCATTTCTTTCTACCCAATATTAACATGTATGCACTAATGTTGAATATTTTTTATTTCAATAATTAAACAATTTATTTAAAGTTTTAATTTTAATTGGTTTATAATGTAAACCTTCAATCTTTTGTATATTCATTTTATTATTCATGAGGCAAATCTATTTAATATAGCAAAGTCTGTTTATTAAATTTCTTTAGAAATAATTTAAAATTCTTTCATGTCATTCTAAAATTACATCTTAAGACTTTTAAATCGAACATTTAAAAAAATACGGTGTCAATTTAGTATGTGCTCATGGCCGCCATTGTGAATAACAAGAACTGCCCAAAAACACACTGATACATCAAACCAATAAATGACATTGATCAAAATGGCCATTTTCATAAAAATAAAAAACCCAATTTCCGTAAAAAAAAAAAAATTATTTTTGGTGATAAAAAATATAATTTTCATAGTTATAAAAAATGTAATCATGTGATTAAAAAAGTAAAATACAATTTCGCAAATATTTGAAATTAATTTTAAGCAATAATTATATTTTCATCTAGTTATACATATGCAACCACGTGACAAAAAGGTGCTAAACATCTTGAATACACGTTATATAAATCTACATCAATGTTTAAAAAAAAATCAAACTTAAGTTACTAGTTTATTAAACCATTTACTCATGATAATCAAAAAGATGAACTAAAATTGATAGATTTAAAATACGAATTATACTATATGCCAAAAGGTTATAACTTATAAAATACGGATGTTAAAAATTAATGATGTTGCAAGGACCAATTGCTAGTTTAAATTTAAGTTTCCTAGTTTATCAAGCATTTTTGGTAATAAAAAAAAAACAATTTTCATAGTTATAAAAAATGTAATCATGTGATTAAAAAAAGTAAAATGCAATTTCGCAAATACTTGAAATTAATTTTGAGCAATAATTATATTTTCATCTAGTTATACATATGAAATCACTTGAAAAAAATGCACACAAACATCTTAAATTCATATTATGTAAATTTACATCAATCTTTAAAAAAATCAAATTTAAGTTTACTAATTTATTAAACCATTTACTCATGGCAATCAAAAGGATATGCCCATATGAAATAAAGCATACGAATTTTTAAACAGAAAAAGTGAAGAAAAAATTGAAAAAAAATATTAATTGAAAACCCACATGTTCCATAACATAAAATTGGTAGAATTCAAAACGGCAGTGACCCTCACTCTAAATATTAAATGTTTCTAAAAGTCTGAATTTCAAAATACTGAAACATTATAACTTTTACTTACCAGAAATTCTTGCTTTGTCTCGCGTAGATACTTGTTCGAAATTCATCTCCTAACATCGTAATGGAATCTACTCTTGATCATGTGAGATCCATACAGGCTGAAGAAATCGATAATTTGCATTGATACATCGAACTCTTGAAATCAATACAAATCTCTATTTACATGCAAGTGACTTTTACCATCAACAAATGAACACAGAAACATGTTTAAAGAAAATAAATATATTTTATTATTGCTCATACAATCATTGTCTAAAGATAAGAATATTAATAGTACATTAAACAAAAAATTAATAAATCAGATTTATGACTAGGGTTACTACGTAATTTTGTTAAAATTCTTTAGGTTTAATTCTTTAGATAATTATGAAGGGGGAGGTCCACTTCGAGAATACATACGCTAAAAAAATAAAAATAGTAACATAAATAAATAAAAATTTGTTGATTATTTCAAATGTAGAAGTTATTTACTTTTAAATAAGGTAAACACTAACCTTTTCACCGTCAATAATGTATCTCATTTAGATGCTTTTTATCCATCCGCCAACAAATCGAATCTAAATGTGATTGTAAAAGATCTGGTGACGTCCCTCTCATTTTTTTTTAATAACTTAACTTTGACTTCCAGCATGATTATTAATGGATTGTGTATGAGCGCCCGTCACCGGATTTACATAATTTTGGTGGTTGACGATGAAATGTTGAAACCCACTACCTTTAAGGTCTGCATAGGCTGGCCACTCATCTGAATGAATGACAGAGCCAGCCGTGCATTTCCTTTCTATAATGGGAATCAACGTAGCTTTGTCACAATGTGGCACTACAAAATAGCGACAATCGATACCCTTTTTTAGTCCAAACACCCCGGGTCCATCAATTCGGACCCCGTGGTTTTTTTATTGATTAGAGTTACCGATGTATCCTTGGAGGTAAATGGATTTCTTCCCTATTATATTTTCTTCTGCCAGCAAATCTTGCTTCGTCTATCTATAAACTGGTTCTTCTTCTGCTCCTATTAACTGTCCTTTCTTCTTATCAACCCGGGAACGGACTTTCCTGCAAAAAATAAAATGGTCTTAGTTCTCATCACAAGAGTTATTTATATTTTAATATATGAATAATTTTCAGAAATTATTGGGGGAATTTAAAGATTCCCGAATAAGTTGATAATTAGCATTAATTTTCCACACGGGTCTACCTACAGATATATTGCGGCTTTTTACAAGTATTAATATTATCATCATCTGGATCGGTAATGATATTACATTCTACACATAGCTTTATATTTATTTATGGTTATTTTCAATGTACCAGGATTACATATATATGTATTAATGATAATTGCCTGCTGCTTTAGATTACATATATATTTCTGGATCCAAATTTTATCATTATTAAGAGCGCTTATTTTCGTAACTAGCGAGAAATAAAATCAATAATTCGTTTACAAGTAATTTTACAAAATTAGTACACCTAGCTAGTTTATATATATATAATCAATGAGGCATGTATAGCAAAATAATAACAGGTGAATAAATAATCAATAATTGCGCCCGCCATCCCATCTTGATCAGAATGTATTTCTAAAAATTCATATAACTTTCCTTGATTTGATGGAGGGAATAGATTTTCTGAATAATTTAATCAAGTTATTTGTTTGCTTTATAACTTTATGTTTCGGCGCCTTCTTGCTCCGCTCTGTTTTTAGAGACTAAGTGGGTCAAGAAGTGTAAACAAAAATGTTAACTCCATAACTTTTACTTAACATAAAATAAATTGAATTATTTAATAATTTGTAGATTGAATCGTTTGAGGTCAACAGACTTACACTAAAAGTAAATAATTAAATATATAAAAGAATTAAGACTAATTTAAAGAAATTAATTAAATGAGTTTTAGTTACCGGTAATTCTGGGACCTATGGACTTCTCTTCACATATATGCTTCGGCGGTTTGGCCTGTTTATGGTAGCATCATAGAACAGTGCGGATGGACATCTCTAATTGTGGAACTTCTACTAACGTTCGGCTCTCCGACGACCTAGAGAAGCCCACACCCGACTACTCACGGATTCTACCAAGTACTCTAACAATCTTCTTAAAATATATTTTGTTTTAGACTTCTACTGGCTTCTTGATGATTATATAGTATTGATCTATAAGGACTTTTAATTACAAGAAAATATCAATAATCATAATAATAATAATGAACAAGGTCCTGCTCTGTCTTTAAATATATTTTCTTTTCATTCAGGCAGCTCTTTCCTGTATTGGCTTTTTGTTCTTAGATTTTGATCTTAATTTCAGTTCCATTTGCCGTGCTATCTCTGCATATCTTTGGTGCCGGTTTGATATCCTGTACATTGTCTTTAACTTTTCCTGTCAATACATTACAATGCATACCGGACGTGGAGGTGTTAAACTACAACTATATTGGTATCGCTCCGGGGATGCAGCACTTATTTTTACCTATTTAATAAGTTACAACCACTCTCCCATTGTTTACACGTTTTAACATTTTTAAAATTTTCATTGAAGATTTATTTTGCTTACATTTTAAAATTCTTTTAATAAATTTTATTTCAATCAGAACCTTTTAGCAACAATTTTTTTTAACTGAAATAAATAACGTGATTGAAATACGTAAATTCTTAATCTTTAACTAACTAAATTGCACACACACGTGTATCTATTTCTAATGTGTGTGAATATTTCCAAATAAATTATTAATACACTGGGAGATAAGTTAATTTTAATACAAGGTGAAGAAAGTATGTCTGTGTACAGATATACACTGCTTCAATATATACATATAAAACAAATCTCATGCAAACTTCTTTATAAATCTTCATTTATTATATGAACTATTATAAAGTACAAAAAATACTCCAATATTTTGATTATATTCTTTAATAGTCTTTATCAAAAAACAACTAAAAATATATTTAAAAAAACCTACAAATATATATACAAATATTCCACAATAATCCAATACATATAACAAATACAAACAACGGTGAACAACTCTTAAAACTTTTCTAATAAAAAATCTTAAATTTCCATTACATTCGTTTCTTAAATACCTTTCTTAAAACAATCCCCTATAATTATTTTATTAAATCAACCTCTTATTTTCATTTTTTTTTCTCATGTGTCATAGCATCAGCCGGGAAGCGAAGTCGCTAACCGGCACAACTGCTTGTAAAGCAGCTGTTACTGACCTCTCGACCATCAATGCTTGACATTTTTTTCAATTAACAACCTATTCTTTACAGATTTTATTTCATTAATATAAATTCCTTCTTTTATAATTATAAAATTAATTATATCAATGAAATGAAACCTGTAATGAATAAAATGTTAATTGAAAAAAAAAGGTTAATAGATTGATTTAATTAAATAATTGCAGGGGATTATTTTAAGAAAGGTATTTTAGAAACGAATATAATAGAAATTTAAAATTGATTGTTAGAAGAGTTTTAATGTAAGAGTTATTTGGATTTATTATATGTATTGGATTATTGTGAAATATTTGTATTTATATTTGTTTGTTTTTTAATGTATTTTTTAGTTGTTCCTTGATAAAGACTATAAAATAATATACTCAAGATGGAGTATTTTTTGTACTTTATAGTAAATAGTTCTGAAATGCACAGGCTTATATATACACCTGTGTCTATATATGTAATAGACAGGGTATGAGCACAGACTTTCACATGACCCACCACTCTCCACACTATCTCGTAACACTGATACACCCGAACACACATATGTCGAAAAGATAAATAATCACCAATATGCGTATTTTACGCTAAACCAGCAATCATCAGTTGGTCCAGATTACCATCTCTACACATATATGCTATAAGTGCTCAGATATATATTAAGATAACCAAAACTTCACACTTTAATGGACAGGCTTCAATCTACTCCACACTCCAATTCTTCAACCGTCCATCCAATTGAAAATCTGATGATGGAACCAACTGATGATTGCTGGTTTAGCATGAAATACGTATATTGGTGATTATTTATCTTTTCAACATATGTGTGTTATGAGATAGTGTGGAGAGTGGTGGGTCATGTGAAAGTCTGTGCTCCTTACCCTGTCTATTAAATAAATAGTTCATATAATAAATCTAGATTTATAACGAAGTTTGCATGTGGTTTGTTTTGTATATATATATATATTGAAATTAATATGCTACTTTAAAAATACAAGCCTATTTGTTATTGATTTAATTTAATTGTATATGGAATTAAATATTTGATTTTTTTTTTTAAATGAAAGTTATAATAAAGTTAAAGTTAGTATGAAATACATTATTTACAATTTCTTCTTAAAATAGAAATCTTTCATAAATTTACAGTGTAGTTTCTAATTCTGCATAGATTTCTTAGATGATTTATAAAGAATTGTTTCTGAACTAGAAAAATTATCATCTTTTGTCTATTTTTACAGTGTTTGTTGCATATAGTACCATTTAATATCCAAATTAAAATCTTCTTAAGATGTTGATAAACACTTTCATATTATTATTGGAAAATACTAAAATATAACTCATAAAAGCTTGAAAGAACCTCCCATTTTAAAAATATTTATAACAATAAATAAAATATTCAAACAGTTGAAAGGATGCATAGGATATCATTCAGAGCTGGAAGCTTACAGCCAAAGAACGAAAGATACAAAAATTCTTATTTATTCATTAATGATTTCTGCTTTAATTAGCTAATGTTTTAATTATCATATGGGTCTCCACTAATCAGTACTTCATTATGGATTTAAATCAGTTACAGAGTCAGTCTTCTTTTCTTTCTTACAAGTTTACAATCATCTTGCAAATAATCACTAACTTGTTACAATCTCATAAAAGATTTTCTTTTTTTATATAATGTCTACAGTAATTACTGAAGCAAAATCATATGGTTAATAATTAACAGATGTAATAATACATAAGAAAAAACAATTTCTTTACTATTTTTAATTTTGGATGAAGAATTAATTGAATCTTTCTTATCCATTATTAATTATTTCATAATTCTGATTAGAAATTGCAGTAATATTAATAGCATTTTGATCTCTTCTGCTTGCATTCATACGTACAGTTAACATTAATTTATCAATTTTGCTTTCATTTGATGGAAAAACTAGTATTAAAATAATGTTGATTTATTAATTTCAAAAATAATCTCAATATTGTACAGAGAATCCTAACATCAAATCTGACAAGGATTCTTATTGGTTGTCTT
This sequence comes from Epiperipatus broadwayi, assembly GCA_028023455.1. Classification (NCBI taxonomy): domain Eukaryota; kingdom Metazoa; phylum Onychophora; class Udeonychophora; order Euonychophora; family Peripatidae; genus Epiperipatus; species Epiperipatus broadwayi. The sequence goes on from JAQFVV010006282.1 coordinate 3,079,006, forward strand.
TTATTATGAAATCCAATATTGCTTTTGAAAATGCTCTTTCTTTTATGTGGATTTCTAACATGAAAACATTTTTTCTGCAATTGTTTACATATTTATAAATATTTTTGCAAAATATTGTGAAATATTTATTTTTTGATAAAATTATTTATTAATAAATAGATTTTATTTGAAAGTATTTGTTTTTGGAGAAGTTATGATTGGCTAAAAATGCCTTCGTAGTCACCACAGCAATTATTGCTAATAATTTCATTTCTCTATGTAATATTAATAATTAAACCACTAAACATCAAATGATCACCATTTCTTATGCTTTCCCATAACTGTTATTAAAACAGACAAAACTCTCTATACAGTAGTGCCAGTCAGTGCAAGCCAGAGTAATCAATGGATGCCAGAAGGTTTGTGCATAAAATCCCTATCTAGTGCCTAGTCATCCAATATCCCCAGACTAGTTTCTGGCTTGTGGCCTTCATCAGTGTTTTAATAGCAGTTATGAGCAAGCATAAGAAATGGTGATCATGTCTTTAGGGATTTAATACCAATCCTCCTTATAGGATAGTGGTGGCTCTGGTTATTAAAAAATCAAAGACAGCAAAATGTGTGGGTAAAATATCATTTGTGTTTTCAATTTTATTCTCATAGTTGTGTAGTTAAGTAGAGATAAAAAGTGGCTGCTGGAGGGTAGCATTAGATCCTAAGATCTAGGTGCAATGCTCTCAGATCCAAAGCTCCTCACTGATGAAAGCCACAAACTAGAAAGTAGTCTGTTGATATTGGGTGAGTATGCTTTGGATATGGATTTTATGCACAAGCCTTCTGGCATCTATTGATTACTCTGGTTAGCACTGAATGGCACTATTGTATGGAGAGTTTTGCCTGTTTTAATCTTAATAATTAATTTGTGTTAGAAATGGAGTTATTTTGTTGGTTATACATTTTTATTGGAAATGATGGCAATAAATGCATTAAGATTATGTATTCCAGTTTATTATTTTTTTTTATATTTGCAAAATTGAAATATTTTTTTATGAATGATTTTGATTTGTAATGTTATATTTTTAAAAAATAATTTGAATAAATAAAGATTCAATTGTTAAAATAAAAAGTTGACAATTTTATTCAAATGGCTTCTTGATTATTGTCATAAAATGACAAACTGTGAATAGATTAATTCTATTTATTCATTAACTTTGTTTTGAAAAGTATTTTTAATTAAAACAAACTTGTTAATAACATGTTGGTACTTACGTATTAGTTCTGCAACATAGGAGAGATTGTGCATCTTTTCACATTCGTGATGAATGTCTAACCTTGCAATCCCATCAAATAAATCTGGCGATCTCATATGATAGCATGATAAATTTACCCTTTCATTTATTGTCCAGATTTCATTCAGAAAAGTTCTCCTCAAAGTATTTTTTACTTCAGTGCTGATTTATTTTTTACCAGTTTTCTGATCAATATATTTTTTCTTTTTAAACAGTACCTGCTACTGAGATCAATGTGGTTGAGTATATCTACTCTTTGGACAAGCGATGGCATTGTAACATTCGAGGATGTAATAATAAAATAGGTTTTTGTAAGAGAACATGGTTGGAGAGTTCTCCATTTTTGACAGCCATCCAATCTATTTACAGCTGGGCTCACAAAATGGGCAAACACAGAGCTTGGTGTAGCAGAGAAAAAATATAAAATTGGAGGCCCTAACAAAATCACTGAAATTGACAATAGCACTGAAATTGATAATAGCAGTTTGCACAAAAAGAAAAAAAACAAACAAGACAGACTTTTCCAGAACACTGGATGTTTGATGGCTTGTGCAGGGAGACAGATGTATATTTCATCATGAGAATTCACAGTAGAACAGCAGAAACTCTGATGGAAGCTGTCAAAGAAAATGTGAAAGAGTAATTGACAATTTATTCGAATTGCTGGAAAGTCTATAAAACTGCTGAATTTGAGCTGTCAGTTACTGACCATTTTCATGTGAATCATACTGGTCTACCTAAAAAATTAGTCCACCATATTGAAGAAATAATATAAGTTTAGTAATTTAATTTTTTTAAAAAATACATTTACTACTAATTAACATTTCTGGTGAAAATCCTGTGCAGGCGTTATATTGCACAAACATGTTTTAAGTAATCAAAATAAGAGTCATAGATCACATGACCCTATCTCTTAAGCTTGTAAGTTATAAACAGTGAGGATTGCCAATTCCTCTACAAGCTTTATGATAAATGCTTAGCCAGAGCCAGCACTTAAAATATCTCTGTTAGGAACCCCCCCCAAACCCCTGACCATAGTTTCATGCTTTGGCACTCCTCAGAGAGGTGTCAAGGTAGGTTCAGACACTAGATCTAAAAATACCAACCCAAAGTAAGTCTCCATTTTGGGGAAAATAATAAATTTTACTTTTTGTCTCTATTTTGAAGCAAAATTTTATCTACTTAAAATAAAGTAGATAGTAGATGAATTGATTGCTTGATCATGACAATTCTCATTATATACTACATGGTAAGTACTGTAGGTGTATATTTTAAGTGTTTTGTAATTTAGTGATTGTTTAGTCCATAATTAAAGCCACATTTGGGAATTATATTAAACTTTTTCAAACTTATTTTTGTGTGAAATTCATATTTTTTTTTAATATTGTTAAAAATGTACTTTTTCAGATTCATTTTTGTGTGAAATTTATATTTTTAGTATTGTTAGAAATTAACATGTTTAGTATTGTTAGATTTAGTCTGGTGCAACTACTGTTATGTATTAGAGCTGCTACGCCTTTTCATATACATATTCAGACTTCAATAACTGTGTAAATCTCGCAAAAATATCATGTACACATGTTTCATTTTGATGAATTTATTATTTTGAGTTTGTACAAGATCCAAGTGTACACTTTATTTGGTCAGATCTCAAGATTAGAAAATTATCAGTGGATTGATATGAATGTGAAAAGGTGTAGCAGATCTCATATGTTGCAGGTCTAATACGTAAGTACCAAAATGTCTAAATAAATTATGAGTTAGAACTAAAATTATAAAATCTTATTTAATTGAAAAGAAATTGTTTAAAAGAATGGATTTAAAATATAAGCTTACAATTTTACTATTAAAAAAAAATTAAGAAATATTGTTATATTTTATTTATTAAATTGATACTTATAAAATTTAAACTTTCATACCTACACATTCAAATATGCACACACAAATAATTTGTCTGTTGTGTATATAAATATATATATATTATAAGGAATTTGAACTCAGACTTTCATGCTTCTTACAACTATCCAATTTATCTTATACAATTGACACACATGACCACATACATGTGAAAAAGATAAATGATCTCCATTAAATGTATTTCATGCTAAACCAGCACTCATCAATTGGTCTGGATCACCATCTCCAATACATTAAGATAGCAAATCTTCAAACTTTAATGGACAAGATTCAATCTTCTCCATTCTCCAACTTTTCATCCATCCATGTTTTAATATAAAACTGAGCACTGATTGTATATATATGTTAGAGATGGTGATCTTAACCAACTGATGAATGCTAATTCAGCACAAAAGATGTATGTTGGTGATCATTTATCTTTTTCACATGTATATGGTCATGTGTATTGATTGTATAAGATGACATGGATAGCTATGGGGAGCTTGAAAGTCTGAGTTCAAGTCCTTTATAATTACATTAACTATAATATAGACAATATACATGTATTTAAATATTATATATATATGTACATGTTGCTTGAGTACTCAAATTTGTATTAAAGTTTAAATAAAGATTAATTATAATTAAATAATTTATTTCATTACTTGCTTTCTTTTTAACTAATTTTAAATATGCTACCCTTCTTCTGTATCTGCTTATTCCCATAAATTACCATGAATCTTCATGAATTAGTATATATATTAAAATACCCATTTCAAAAAATATATATATTATTGATATAATGGTAAAAAATATTTAAATTGTGTGTCTTTATGCAAATATTTAATTGTTGCAAAGTGCTTAAAGTATAATATTCTTTGGCTGATAATGATTATGCAACAAGTGTTAGTTGTTATTTTGCATATAAGTTCTCTAGAGTAACTGACACCATTCTCTGTGTGACTACTATCAAGGTAAGTCAATAATACAAATTCCACCCATTAGAGCATTTCAGGTATAAATGATTGTAAATACATGTGGAAATTATATAATGGATTATGAAAGTGAACATTTTCGTCATGAAAGATTTTTACGTATTTTAAATAAATAGAATTAACACTATTAGTAGCCATTCATCAATAAATATAACTCCTTAATTCCAGTGAAAAGAAAGAAAACAAGATAAACAAAAGATAAGAAGTTTTATGGTGACTACATACTTTTGTTGGCTTTCTTTGTCTATTTGAATCTATTCTTTTTGACCCTTTGTGTAGCATTTTTAAAAAATGATTTTAATATCTTGCTTAATGATAGCTATTCATTGTATTCCGTCCTTATATACATGCTGCTGATACAAGCATATGTTCTACTTTTTTATGTCTCTGACATAAATTTTAACAATATAAATAAAATTTGCATCTTTCCTATAAAGTATATTCAAGTTTACCATAAAATTCATCAATTTTATATGTTCACTGCAATTAAAATGCACTTTGGAGCTTCAATAACATTGTATTAAACAAAATTGGATGGCATACTGTTTGGACTTATGATCTTACTATCATGTTTTTAGAGTTTTGCAAAATATCATTAATTTTCCTTTATTGTTTTTACATTTACAATGACTTAAGATTTATCTAACTTTTATATAATAGTTCTGGCAGAGCAACAATTCTATATGTGAATAATTTAGCCTATCTTTTAACTTATTACATGACCCAGGGACATGTCCAATTTACTAACTAATAAGTTTTTAAGTACTAATTAATGAAGCAAGTCATATATAAGCTTTTAAGATAAAACTCTCCATACAATAGTGCCACTCAATGCCAACCAGAGCAATCAATGGTACCAGAGGCTTGTGCATAAAATCCCTATCTAGTGCCTACTTATCCAATATCCCCAGACTAGTTTCTAGCTTGTGGCTTTTGTCAGCGAGGAGCCTTGGATCTGAGAGCATTGCACCTAGATCTTACAATCTAATGCAACCCCCCAGAAGCTACCTTTTATCTCTACTTAACTACAAAACGAGTTTTAAATTGAAAACACAATATTTTCAATCCAAGCTCAGTAGCTTATATAGTCATATGGGTCTGAACTCAGTTCAGTACTTATACATTTTGGTGTCTTTGGTTCTTTAAAGGCCATAGCTACCACTATCCTATTAGGCAGGATTGGCATTCAAACACTAAATGTCACATGATCACCATTTATGCTTGCTTATAACTGTTATTAAAACAAGCAAAACTCTCCATATAATAGTGCCTGTTTTAATAACAGTTACGAGCAAGCATAAGAAATGGTGGTCATATGATGACTTTTAAGATACTTAAATGGATTCACATTCTCAAACAGATTTCCATCAAAGTCAAATAAATAACTGAAGATTTTCTTTCATAATGAATAATAATCCATCTGAATATTTAAAATTTATAACTTAAAATGTTTTTGATGATTTTAATGAAACTTAAAAAAGTTGCAAAGTAGAATAAATAGTACAATCACCAATTTACTGAATATCTAGAAACAAAAGTTTTTATTTCTGCTTTTAATCAGTGCAAATTAAAAACCAAACTATATCACATCTTAATATTACAAAGCATTTTTTTGAACAATATTACATTGCATCTCAACATGTAAATGCAAAACACTATGGCAAAGTTGGTGATAACTAGCATAGAAGCCATTGAACATCAATTTTCATTTGATTTTCTATGCTAGTAAGAATATTGCTTCTAATATCATTATAAAATAGCTGTATAATATGAATAAACTTTCACAAGAGAGCCAGCTATTTTCAAACATTTTCATAAAACTTGACTAATGAAATCATATATTTTTATTAAAACAATATATAAATCATGCCTTTCTAGATGTCATTTATTTATTCATTTTCTTGGTAATAAAATCTACTTTAATAGAACATCTTGATTTTTTTAAGCACATAACCATTAATCTGACACTGAAGCAATCTTTTTAGCAAAAGTTTTGTTTAAATAACAATATTTTACCATAATAATTATAGCCTTTTAATATCATCTTTAGTTTTATAAATTTTAAAAGCTGATTCATTAAAGCAGGCAATATAACCTTATGAATCCATATATTCCTGAAAACTTAACTTGTTTGTGCCTAAAGTATTATTACTATATTTTAAAATTTCCCAAAAAGTTATTATTAAGATTCACAGCCTCTCCACTTTTAAGATTATAAAGAGTGATGTTTATCTCATCACGATGAATATTTTATTAATTTACTAAATTACTGGAATCGTTACAATCTGAATTCTTTTATCATTATTCAAAAGTTAATGGAAATATTTTTTCAATCTATTCAAAATATAATCATCATTATATAAAGAAATACTGTTTATTTAATATGATTGCATTAACATTTTTAGATCTATATTGTTTTTAATCTTTTAAATATGTTATAATTTGGTGGCAATAAACATCACATGACCACCACTTCTTATGCCTGTTTTATAATTTGGTGATGATAGTATATTTTTTTAAATTTTCATCCAACAATCTTTTTGTCAATTATTAAATTTCAGCCATTAAATCCATGTAATGTTTGTGACTTTCTAAAGAGATTTTATGCTGTAGTAATATCATCATCATCAACCATTATCAATCCACTGCAGGATGAAGGTCTCTTCTCCGATCTTTAGCTTCTCTTCTCCACATCACTCCTGCACACTTTCTTATTTCATCCATCCATCTTACATGTGGTCTCTTTCTGGGTCTTTTACAATCTCTTGGAATCCAGTTTAAGATTTCAATTGTTCATCTATTATCATCTCTTCTAGCAATATGTCCAGCCCAACTCCACTTCAATCTTTTAATTTTTTCAATTTTGTATTTAACAATTGGTGATATTCATTGAGTGTATTATTTGGTTCTAATGAATAAATATCAAGTTATCTGTCAATGTATTTGGAATTAAACTTACTTTTTGAATATTACCAACATTTTAACATACGCTTAATAATTTATGATGTGACCAACAATCTTTGCATACAATGTTTGATTAATATTGATTTATATATTATTTCTGACTCTTAACTATAACATAACCCGTGATTCATTGCTTTGACAATTGATGCATCCAAATTCATTTCATAATAATTTTTCTGATAGGTATATCGTTTGTTGTGCTACACTTCAATAATAACAAAATAATCCAAGATCAAAAAACTAATATTTTCAGAATTTTGGACAATAATTTACTGTATTATAATTTACTATAACTATCAAAATATGCATAAAAGTTTCCAAAAAAAAAAACAAAAAAAATTCTAACCTAATCTTTATGTATCTAATGTTGGACATAAAGCATTATTAAAATAGATTCTGGTATTAAGCCAAAAAACATTCTGGTATTCTTATCAAAGCAATTTTTTTATATTATTAGGTTTTCATTGATGTTTTAAGTAAATAAGCATTTATTTTATATAGTGCTATGTTTATAATTGTAATACATTTAAAGATCAGCCTTTCAAGCTATTGTGCATGCGCTTTTTACGAATGTTAATAATAAATGCTTTCATTCCCAACACGAGATATAGTATTTATGAAAGAATAAAATGAATCCACTTATTCTTTTCAATCCAAATGCTTATATATGGGCAAATCTTAAGTACTGGAAATGAAAGTGTGAGGATAGACTACTCACTTTAAATTACTGTTTACGATATCTGAATGAATGACGTTGACAAAATTATCTGGAATTTACTAAACATCACTCTCAAATGAAACTTAAACATATGTAAATGAGCATTTATTTTATACAGCACTATGTTTATAATTGTAATACGTTTAAATATCAGCCTTTCAAGCTATTATGCATGCGCTTTTTATGAGACTGATCTTTAAATGTATTACAATTATAAACATAGCACTATATAAAATAATTGCTTATTTACATATGTTTAAGTTTCATTTGAGAATGACGTTTAGTAAATTCCAGATAATTTCATCGACGTCATTCATTCAGATATCATAAACAGTAATTTAAAGTGAGTGGTTTATCCTCACACTTTCATTTCCAGTACTTAAGATTTGCCCATATATAAGCATTTGAGTTGGAAAGAATAAGTGTATTCATTTTATTCTTTCATAAATACTATATCTTGTGTTGGGAATGAAAGCCTTTATTATTAACAGTCGTAAAAAGTGCATGCACAATAGCTTGAAAGGCTGATCTTTAAATGTATTGATGTTTTATATAATTTTATAACATATGAGATCTCACAGCAAATCCAAATCCATAAAATATTTTTTCCACTGATGTATTATCTTTTAAAAAAAAAACTAATATCACTCATCTGTTCACTTTATTTTGGGGGAACATGAATTTTACTCATATTTGTCTTAAATGTAGATAGTGTATAACATTCAGATTTTAAATGTTATCATTACTCCTTCCTACTTTTTCACTAATATCATTACTAGTATTAATAACTATTGATTAAAAAGTGGATGACAATTATATAATTATTTTATTTTTGAACAATTTTTAAAAGGTAAAGGCATGCATACTCATGTTAAGTGTTGAATTTTATAACTGTGGTAATGTCTGAACAAGTATGTAATTTATTGTAAACTTCATTTCTTAACTTGAATTATTATTATGTATTCAAGTTGATTAGTTTCAATATGCTTTTAAAAATTGCATCTGAAAAATTCTATTCTTTAGTTTCACAAATTCTTTGCACAAGTAAATCTTATCCTACTTTTCTAATGTACTATTTAAAAAAAAAACTGATGTTAATTTAACTAATTATAGATAAATATGCAATGAACAGAATTGCAGCATAGAACTATTTTTATATAGCATAGAACACTACTTGCAGTGATAATAAGAAAAACTATTTATGAACCATGTAAAATTCTATAATGTTTGTACAATAATTAGAAAAATATTAAACCATTCCAGAGAGAAAATTTTATCTTTTTTAAAGAAAGTCTGAGAAGGTTATTAATTTGTCATATATTGTTTAAGAATAATCCACAAAAGTTAATATTTAATAATTAAATTAGATGATTGCTCAGTTATTTGTACAGCATAAATTAGATTGTCTCAAACAATGACTATATTATGGCAACCTCAGCATTAACATGAGCTTTGAACATTCCATCATCAGATTTTCAATGAAATGGATAGCTGACGAGTTGTGGGTTGGAGTAGTTTGAAGCCTGTCCATTAAAGTATGAAGATTGGCTATTTTAATATAAAGCTGAGCACTGATTGTATATACGTGTGGAGATAGTATCAACTGATGATTTCTGGTTTAGTGCGGAGAAAGAGAGTAACGTGGGAAATTAAAATAGCCTAAGGTGCCACTATGAAAAAAAAGTGCGGGGGGGGGGGAAAGAAGTGAAAAAATAAAGTAACATTGAAAATTTAAAAAATTACAAAATCCTTTAAAATAAATCAAAAACGCTAATTTATATAGTGATAATCAAACATTGTAATAGTAAATCTCAAAATATTGACGTATATTAAGGCATTTAAAAAAAATAAATCATAAACCAATTTTTTTAACAAAAAAAAAAAAAGATAAATAAACAAAATTATTTGCTTGGGAAATTGTTGAATTCTCCCAAACTAGGCGTAATAGAAATTTTTTACTATTTGACTTTGTTATATAGTGTTTTTTTTTTAAAAAAATGTATTGATAAAATTTTCATTATTTTAGGTAATACATTATACTTATCAACAGGATTTGAAGGGACAACGAACTCCTTTTCAAATGTAGCAACTGCCCTATATAGTGGACTCTGGGCATATGATGGTTGGTAAGTTTAAAGCTTGATTGATTTATTTTTACTACCATTTCTCTTTCTCTTTTTTTTTTTTTAAATAAAAAAATTATTCATGGCTGTTGTATCACAGAAATTTATTCTTTCTGAATTGTACGATGTAGCACCATAGTTAGAATGACAGACTCCAGAGCAGAAATTATTGAAGTGAAGCGCCACCTGCAACTTCATTTCTTAGATATCACATGACCTTTTGAGAACCAATATTTTTTTTTTATTGTCTCAAGTGTAAATTTAATTTTTTTTTTTTTTAAAACAGTCTAATAAATAATTTTAGGAAAATACTGTAGAAAAATGATTTTTGGAACTTGATTCTTATTTTTAAAATATAATAGCTTATAAGTAAATAAATAAAATAGAATATTCCTCTGACCGCATGCGCACCCATCAGTTTTTATATATATGTAAATATTTAATATAGTAGTGGATGCTAGTCTTGAGAGATAATATATTTTTTTTGTTATTTAAATATATGTTATTGTTTTGTTTTTTTTCAGGAATAATTTAAATTTTGTTACTGAAGAAATCAAAGATCCAATTAAGTAAGCAATTAAATTTATTATTGTATGAGATTCTAAAAACCCAGAATCCCGAATTTTATCTTATTATAAAAAATCAGTTTTAATTAAAATATATGAGAGCAGACGGTTATATTTTATGACGATAAACAAAAGTTGGTCAAATTAATTCAACAACTTTATTTAACATATCCTAATAGTTTCAAGTGTCTTGCAAAAAATAAAAATAATAGTATGCCCTACATATATATTCAGTAATGTGATTATTCCCAATTATTTCATCATTATTATTTTTATTTATTTTCAATCCTTTGCAGAATCTCCAACATTATTTTCAGTTTCTCTGATTATTTCATTCTCCCCTCAATTTCTTTTTCTAAATCTTTCACTTCTCTTGGGATTCAGTATAGAGCTTCAATTCTTCTTCTTTTATTATCTTTTCCCTAACTTCATTGTAGCCTCATAATTATTTTTATAATGTCAGTAATATCTTTTTGTTCTCTCATCCAAATGTTTCACATTTGATCTGCCTAGAAATTTCTAATATATATTCTCATATTTTATTATATGTCCTGAAGATTTTGTGTTGTTGTCCTGTTAAAACCTCCAGGTCTCAGATCCATGCATGAGAACTATTAAAATACATCTAATTAAAAATATTTCTTTCCAACATGTAGGGGTATTTCTTTTGAATATTAAATTATTTCTATAAAAGTACTTCTTTCAAATATAATTATATGTTTAATTTCATCCATTACATTGCTATCTTTAATAATTTGAACAAGATTGGGTATAGTCACTAACTTCTAATTTATTGGTATCAACTATTATTTTCTCTGTCAAGTGTTGGTGACTGAGTGGTTAGCGCAGTTGCCTTACAAGCATTTGTCCCTGGGTTCACTTTCCGGCTGATGCTTTGACACACACAAAAAAAATCTTTATTTTCTTCTTATGTGAAAACCCATTAGACATTATTTACATTTTTTAGAATTTATGTTTAGTCTTCCTTCATTGCTTTCATTTGATACTTCTTGTAATATTTTTTTGAAGCCATAATCCATTATATATCTCCAAAATCTAAACGATTTCTCATTTTAATCTACAAAATAGTTGCTAAAAAAATCTTCGGAGATATAAAATCACTTTGTTATACACTTTTCTCATTGTTAGTCTTCTTAATGCCACCAGTCTAATTACTACTGTTGCATTTATCAATTGTATAATATATTTACATTCATATAGACCTATTTCTTAAAGATTTTATAATTTATTATTATTTTTTAATTTTTCCAATGAAGACAGCAAGTCAGTTGAAACTATAATCTATATTAAAGTAAAAGTATTATTTAAAAAGCGTATAAAGTTGTTAATTTAATTTGAAGTATATCATGTAATATAAAGGATGTAAAATGAAGAAATTATTATATTTAGTCATTGTTCAAACAATGTTATACTACTATTGATAGTAATTGAATGCTATATTTTTGATCACATGATGCTAAATTATCTTTGAACAAAAAAAAAAAAATTTCTCTTAAATATTTAAGTTAAACTAAAAAAAAAAAAATTGTTTTATCACTAGTTATCAGGGCGATGTGGAGAAGAAAAGCTAAAGATCGGAGAAAATGAATTGAACTTGGAGAGACTTCATCCTGCAGTGGATTGATAATGGTTGATGATGACGATAATATAAAAAAATCACAAAATAACTAAAATTTAAGACATTGATGAAAATATAAAGGTAAATAATGATGTAAACAGCTACAACAAGTTTTATAACAGAAAATATTTGGTACTTAACAAGATCTATAACAAATTTGTGGTGAATTAATTATAAATTAGTTTTATTTAATTATAAATACAAAATTCAATGTTTTATCATCTTGCAATTGTTTGCTATATTATTCTGAGTCATTGAAATTTTTATATGTATTTATATAGAATTAATTTATAATATAACATGGAAAATTTAATTATTTTCTATACACTGTCACCACTCCTGCATTTTAAAATCTAGCATGATATATTCTTACAAAAGTTTTACTGCTATATAAATGATGAATGTTTTCTTCATTGGATTGATATACAAAATGAATAAAAAGTAACAAACTTTATAAAAATAAAAAGGTTTGTTATAGTGAACTTAAATAAAGCTTATGTTGGGAAGAAAAATCTGTTTATATTTTTAAAAAAGTATTCTAAAAGATGCTTCATCAATTGATCTTATTATAAAATATGATTCAGAATATAATAAAATGGAGAATTACAATTAAGAAAAATTTTAATGATTTAAAATGTTTCTGCAGAAGTATATGAAAACAACATTAGAATAAATATACTGGCAGATCAGTGTAAATGTACTAGTGATTCATGGAGCAGTTATATTGTCTTTCTCTTTCTCACTTTTTTTTCTTTCTCACTTTTTTTTCTTTTGTGATTTATTTATATATTATTTGTATTCTATCTTGTAGTGTTATAATGTTATTTATAACCATGACAATGGTTCGATCTATTATATATATTTTATATATATAATATTATATATTATATATATATATTATATTTTTGATTATCGCCATTTTACTGTGTATTTTTTTTCTTTCTGATGAAAACCAGTCCTCTGGTTGAAATATTATATTATTTATTGGATTTATAAGTCTTTATTTTTTTGTTTTTATATGTATTTCCTTTGGTTAGTTTGTTATACATTAATATTTTGATATATATATATATATATATATATATATATATATATATATATATATATATATATATATATATATGTTCACTAGAGGGAGCTTACCAATAGCTTCAATCAAGCTTTAATTTATAACTGCTAAAAGAGAAAGAATTCAAAAATCTCTATCAGAATGTCCTCATCCCCAGACCAATTGGTTTTGAGGTTATGGCTCACCTCAGTGAGGAGCTAGGACGCCAGACACTAGATCTAAAATACCAACTCAAAAGTCAGCACTCTCTAGTGAACATTTTATTACAAGTTTAAAAGCAAGTTACACAATTTATGTCTTGTTTTATTGCTGAGGCTATTAATAAATGGTGAAACTGAACTGAGTTCAGATCCATATAGCTATTTGGTTTGTAAGGCTGGATTTGAAGACATTTACATGTTTGAAAAATTCAGATTTTTAAATTGATAGTAACATATTAATTAAGTTCTGATTTTTTTTAGTTGGTATTTTAGATCTAATGTCTGGAGTCCTAGCTCCTCACTGAGGTGAGTCATAATCTCAAAACCAATTTGGCACTTATAAATTAAAGCTTGATTGGAGCTATTGATAAGCTCCCTCTAGTGAACATTATAATACAAGCTTAAAAGCAAGTTACACAATTTGTATCTTTTCTTATTAATTATATATATATATATATATATATATATATATATATATAGAGAGAGAGAGAGAGAGAGATAAAAAAATAATCACATCACCATAGAACAATGATGAAATAAACGAATAAATTTTTTGTCAATAAATTGCTAATATTCTAATGGTTCATTTAAACATTAGATTTTAGTGACATGACTTACATACGATAGCCTATTCTCTTGGCACATATGAATTAATGTATATGTAGAGAGAGAGAGAGAGAAAGAGAAAATTAAAAGAAGGGCAAAAGCTCTGTAAACTCTCACTAAACATATTATCATTCTTTATCCTGTTATTCTATCAAGAAGAGATGCTCAACTCATAATTTGCACACCTGACTCATGCAATCTTTTATTAAACATCACATGATCACTATTTCTTATGCTAGCACATTACTGTTATTAAAACAGGCAAAACTCTCCATATAGTAGTGTTACTCAATTCCAACCAGAATAATTGATGGATGCCAGAAGGTTTGTGCATAAAATTCTTATCCAGTGCCTGCAGTGCTCTCAGATCCAAAGAAGCTCACTGACAAGGCCCTAAGCCAGAAACTAGTCTGGGGATATTGGATGAGTAGGCACTAGTTAGGTATTTTATGCACAAGCCGTCTGCCATTCATTGATTACTCTGAGTGGCACTACTATATGGAGAGTTTTGCCTGTTTAATCAATCTTTTATTGTGACTCATTTTATGAAAAATGTGGTCAGTGACACAATAGTTCCAATTGGTTATATCTTCCTATCATTGAAGCACTACACAGAGTTGTAATTATTGAGACAGTAAACTGTTAAGTTATTTTGTAATACTTCTTTAAACAAAATAAATTTTCAGTGTTGTATGGCAACTGTCAGTGGTTTTATCCAAATAAAAAAATGTATGCTTACTCTATGTATGTTAATCAATATTTTATAATTGTCCTAATTATGTCTGCTATAAGCCAAAACAAAAGAAAAACTTATCATTCTCATGAGAAATGACAAGAGAAGTATTTTCTTATTTATTTTAAAAATAAATGTATTTGTGTGATTTGTGATTCAACAGTTGCTGCAGAGGAAAAAATGCAATGTAGAATGGCATTTTACAAGGGTTCATAAAAAATATAATATACTCTTATTCTTCTCCTTTACTTTCTTTGCATATATTCATATATATATATTGCTTATAATAACTTTTTTCATATATACTTTAAAGCAAAAAAATTTTCTTAATAAAACTTCTTTATTTTCGAGTCAAAACTGTCAGAAAAATAAGGAAGTTTTATTAAGAAAATTTTTTTCATTAAAGTGTATATGGGAGAAGTTATTATAAGCAATATATATAAAAAAATATAATACTGAATATCTTTCTAATAACAATTTCACAAAATCTAAAGTCAAAGAATTAAAAACAACATTATTTGCTCAACAATAGGTTTTTGCCAGGACCATGAATAAAATAAAAGCTGCTACGATTGCATCATGTAATGTTGCCCATATACTTTCAATGCACAAAAAACCTTTTGAGGATTGCAAAATAATTAAAGAAGCAATGCTTGCTGCATTAGAAATATTATTTCAAGAATTTAAAAATAAGAATGAAATTACATCAGTTTAACCAAGAAGTTTAATTATCTAGAAATTCAGTCACTCATAAAATAAAAGCAATGTCTGAAAATATCAAAGCATAAGTAAAAAATGATTTACAAAAATGCATTTTTCTAAGTTTACAGTGTGATGAATAAACAACTGTAATATATCCTGTTTTAAAAACTTGTGTCCATAACAACAGATGGCACACCTGCCATGATTAATTCTAGTGTTGCCTTTATCACATTATATAAGAATGATGTTGAGTTTCCAAAATATTTTCACCGCATCATACATCAACAAGCATTACGTACAAATGTGCTGCATTACAAACATGCCATGAAAGTTGTTGTAAAATTATAAATTCTAAATATGCCAGACCCCTTGGGAGAAGATTATTCAAAATACTGATGGATGAACTTAATTCTGAGTATGGAACTGTAGTGTTACATTCTGAACTTCGATGACTTTGGAAGGTGATTTTTAGAACTTCTTCATTAGATAAAACAATTTGTAGAATCCAAAAATGAAACTTATAAAACACGGATCATAGCTGGTTATCTGGTTTAGCTTTTCTTACAGACATAACAATGAAAATGAATATACTCAATCTTAAACTTCAGAGGAAACAAAAAACTATAACTGAATTAATAGGAGGTGTAAATGCATTTAAATCCAAATTACATTTGTGTTTGTCCCAAATAAAGGAATGTAATATATATATAAAACCAAACAAATGTGTGTTAACGATACTAATGTAAAATTTAAATCTGTTAGGATAAACCATATACACATTAATTACAAATTATAACTCAGAAAACAAAATATGATATAAGACCAATATCAAGAGATAAATATCGACAAATTATTTCTCCGAACGTTTTCAAGGCTTACCCTTCATTATCAAGGACTACTAAATTTCTTATAATCTCCAACAATATACTGTTATGCAAATATACGAAATGAGTCAGGTGAATATGCAAATAAGGTTCAAAGCACCTCAGCATGCCATTTCTTTGATAAAGCATAAAAAGACTCTTATTTAATGCATGCTCATCCGAAATGATAAAAAACGCCTTTTGTTATTAATGTGTGTATGGTTTATCTTAACAAATAAAGAAATGTAACTTTAGACATTCTCCAAATTTGAAGAACTATATTAAGAGATATAAAGAAATCCAAACAAAAATTTTTTTTAAAATTTCGCTAAACTTAAAAATAATTTTGAAATTATATTTTCTGATTTTTGAAAATTAACCAGTTGCTTTATTTATTTTAAATGTATTTGTTGATGATAATATTTCTGAGATATTACAACAGATTGCCAGTATGGTAAATAAAAATGCCAATAATTTAGAAATGGAAATAATTAACTTCAATCTGATCTGAAATTAAAAACAAAAATATTGCAAACAGATTTTTGGACAATTGTAGATAAAAATTATATCCATTCTTAAAGGAAACTTTTCAATGGATAAACTCCTGCTTTGAATCAACTTATCTTTGTGAAAATGGTTTTTCAATATCAAAGTTCAGATTCAGGATAATGAATGAACATCTGACTTATGGCATGTCTTTAGTTATGTGCCTGAGTACATTAAAATATGTTATGTTTCACATTAAAATATGACTTTCCTGTATTTAGTATAAGAAGATATAATTACATTTTTTAAAATTCATATTACAAAATTTTATTATTTGTGATTTAAAATTGAAATATTAAAAATGCAAAATTTATTTGTGGCACACTTAAAATTTTTAAATTCCAAATTGGTTCAAAAGGTTGGTCACCACTACTATAAAGAGATTCTAAAACCATTTTATCCCTGAAGTAGGTAATTTAACTATATCAGGGTCCTTGCCACTATATTAAATTTTTAAAAAACTGACTTGAGACACGATTTTCACAATAACTTCAGGATTAATAACATTAGAGCAAAATGCTATATATTGACAGAAAATAGAAAAACTAAGGGAAACAATAAGGCTAGTCTTGCATTGGTGGTCGAGAGGTCAGCACGACTGCCTTGCACTTGCAGGCAGTTGCCCGGGTTGCAGGTTCACGTCCTGGCTGATGCTATGACACTTAAAAAAAAAACAATAAGGCTAAGACAAATAATGATTACAATTATAAAAGTAAGGGAAAAAAAAGAAATTTCAACATCTGAAATAATTCATACTTTATTGTTTGTTCATAATTTTCAATTTATCATTAATTAAGTTTAAATTACATCTTCATTGATAATTTCTTTTTATTCCTAACAAAATTCTCATTCAAACCATATATAATATTTCTTACCTGAGATAATCAATAGCTTCAGAATCTACAAAAGTAGTCACATAAGAATTCTTCATTTTTATCTTATACCCCAAAGGTTAACAAATCTCAAGATGTTTAAACATTCATCCTAATAAAAGATACAAAATAAATCATTTCCAGAAGGTGGATATGTATTTGTCATCACAGCAATTGGCTTCTTGTCTATCCAAAACTAGAAACCGAAGGCTACTGTCCATATCAATGATAAAATAAGTTTCATCTCTTCATTTTGTATTCTTTGTGTACACCAGTGATGTTTATTTTATTTGGGCACACCAGTGATGCTATCTTGTTATATTTATTGTCCCACAAATGTATAATTTATTTGTATATAACTCATTTGCTAGCTACAAACTTGAAAATAATGTGATGCAAGATATGGCAAAACTACTGACTCCACAGCATGAGTACCAAGGCATAAGCAAGAATCAGGATTTGATTCTTTGCCTGCATACAGTTCCATGTGGTATACATAACCAAAGCTCCCTTTATTGGTTTAAAGAGGTTTATATTTTCACATGGTACTATGACCAGTAAATTGTGTTATTACTTTATCAACTGCAACCTTTCTGTACATCTGATAATCTATCTTAAAATTTATATTGCACTGCTCTATAATACCTTATATATATATATATATATATATATATAGGTATATATATGTTTGTACTTTCAGGTCTGAGTTATATATATATATATATATATAACTCAGACCTGAAAGTACAAACACAAACTCAAACTTGGATTAGAACCCCAAAATTACATTATACATAAACCACTACATTGTATTTGAATACAAGTATAATTTATATATTACACACACTAATACAAATGAAAACAAAATAATAAATTATAATTTATCAAATAATAAAAAATTTCAAATAATACTATGCAAATAAAAATTAAAATTGAATACTTAAGATATTGCGTTTTTATCAGGATGAAGGCCTTGAATTATTGAAACATCTTTCATCCATTAGTGCCTTTGTCTTCTTTGTGGAATCTAGTAAACTGAGTAGAAAAAACAATTAAATGAATCTATTAATAAAAATCCAAATTTTGCCTGATTTTAACATGTTGCACCATTTTAAAAAACAGAGAATGCTGGGATTTTTGTAAACAACATATTTGTAGTTTTCCTGCAATTTTAGAAAGAACAAAATTTCAATCAATCAGTTGTCACTAGTAGCAGCTATCACACTATCTCCACTGAAGCCATTTTAAAAACTGCTTTGCTCTTTGTAAATGCACACATTTGCATGTAAAACTTACTCTGTTCCAATTACTGTAAAAATTTAACAAATATTTACAGATTTGATTATTTTAAAAGTTAATGTTAATCGAGCAACATTATTATATTTTGTTTTATTTAATGATAAGTAAATTACTTTCAAAATAAGATTTATTAACATAATATTAATCTTTGAATTTACATGTTATATCTAGTGATATACAAGATTCAAACTATGATTTACAATTTGATTTACCGAGTGAATAGAAAAATCTTAAATTCTATATGCATACATCTTGCCATTCCTAGCTTCTCTCATAGTCTACTAGGTAAACCTCAACTTTAATGGCAACTAGATAGATCACAACTACTAAGAATCCCATCATATCCACCATCCACAAGATGAGAAAATGAAAACCTGTACTAATCCCTGCAGCACCCACATCCCAGCCCCCCTTACTAGACCTCAGGATATTTCCAAAGCTCAGACTCATCCAATGCCCTTACTAATCCCCACAACACCCAGTTCCCATCAAAACCCAGGTCTGTGAGATCTTCCAAGCACCAGTCCCTGCCATCCAGATGGCAAAGATGAGTGACACAACAACTCCAATTTGAAGTTTAAACCATAGTAGAACTCTCTGACCTGAGTCACCCAAACATGAGACACTCTCATATTCACAGCCAAGACAAGCAACACTGCAGCACTAATCAAAAATTTAAATCTTACATGCTTAGATCATATGCCATCTAGAGATTATCACATAGTCTAATAAGCAACCTATAAATCACAAAGAGATCAAAATCACAATGCATGATATTATCTCCAATGCCCCAAAGACAAGAAAGACAAAACCCATATATCCCCATAGCACCCACATCCCATCCCTGTAAAAACCAGAATCCAGGCCCCAGGAATCTTCCCAAGTTCCAGACTCTCTCATCTAAAGCACATACTAGAACCCAATACACCCACATCCCAGCCCCCTCCAAGACCAGGATGCAAGCCCTAGGAGCTTTCCAAGCAACAGATTCAGTCCTCAAGACTGTGAAGATGAGTGACACAATAGCCCTAATCCAATATTCAAATCACAGTTGAACTTGTTGGGATCTTGAGTTTTGCCCACCATGTTTCAGCTTCCAAACAACTTATAAAAAACTAGAAGTCTTAATCCATGAGGTCCTTAACTATTGGTAGAAATCAAATAATAAAACTAGAAGCACAATCCATATGATGAGGTGCAATTGTTAACAATCCAATGTCATGATAATTGCTAAATTCAAAATCACAGTGCAAATCTCCACAATTTCCAATGCCTTGCATAAAAAATTCATTATTATTTTCCAAAATCAAGAACTTTAATATATATGTAGTAACCAGATGCTTGATTCTGTGTTATACCACAATCTAATTCTAGATCTATAGAGCAATCAAAGATGTATATAGAGTAATGCATCCATTAAACTTGCATATTGAATAGTATTCATTATGTTTCAGCACCCTGATAACCTATAAAAACCAGAAGCACTAATCCATATAATCAAATGTTAAAATTATTGATAAATTTGTACAGTTAAGCATTCAAAATAGAAAAAAATGTGTCAAGCATTGGTGGTCAAGAGGTCAGCATATCTGCCTTACAAGCAGTTGTCCCAGGTTAGCGGGTTCACTTCCCAGCCGATGCTATGACACATGAAAAAAAAACGTTTAATATAGAATGTATGGTTGAATAATCAAGCAACACTTGAAATCAAATGATCAGTTATAGTCTAAAACAATTCACTATAGTAGAAAAAATTCTTTTTCACAAGTCAAATCTCAGGTCTAAAACGCAAGCACAAAACATAATGAATAATCACTCTTACTTGTTGTCTATTGGTGCCATAATTCTTGTATACAAAGGAACCTAAAAGGTTACTCTGGTCAATTGGAAACTTTTTTTTTAAGTGTCATAGCATCGTCCGGGACGCGAACCCGCAACCCGGGCAACTGCCTGCAAGTGCAAGGCAGTCGCGCTGACCTCTCGACCACCAATGCAAGACAATTGGAAACTTTTTAAAGAAAAAAAATTTCTCTAAAATATAATTTAGGTAACTAAAACGGGGAGCCAGTAACAGGGTAAACTGGAGTTCCTGGCTCCCTACACATTTAAAAAAAATGAACGCAAAATGATAAATACTTTGATTGATATGGCCACTATATTTTTCTTTTATTTTTCCTCATTTAGTTTATTATTTTATCTATAATTTAATTTTTATCTTACAAAATAGCAACAAAAAAAGTTGAAATGTCTTTATTTATTAATTCTTTAAAAGTATATTAAGATATCAACAGAGATAAAAGTATATTTCTATTAATTACATACTAGTTGTTATCTGATAACTTAATCTGCCATATCAGATAATTGACTTTTATATCATTTTATTTAATTAATTGTACGTAGCACATATCTGCATGTGTGAGACGGAAGGTATGCTCAATATTTGAATCTCTTGTGCCACAATCATATTTTTGTGTTAGTACTAACAAAAATTTTACATTAAAATATAAAAAAAAAATATTTCATAAATTATTACTTTTTATTCTCTTCATAAATTATTTTTATTCTTAATTTTTTTTATTAATATAACATGTATTATAAATAAATAACCACTATATATTAAACCACCAAACATCACCTGATCACTACTGTATGGAGAGTTTTGCTTGTTTTAATGTATATTAAACTCACTAATTATTATTGTTAACTAATGATATTTATATTTAATATTTAAATTTGTAAAAGTTTATGGTTCTTAATTTTTGACCACACAAGTTAGTAACCTTTATTCTGACACATAAATTGATCAGCTGTTAATTTAAAATGTATATATGTGGTATTGTGTGCACTTATCTACCCATTTAATACTGTTACATGCAGATAATTAATCATCAGGTGATATTCTGTCTAGTTTAGTTTTCAGTATACTTATTGTATGTGGTATCTGTTATTGACATTTGATATTTGTGTAATAAATTTAAACTTGCACTGAATTGCTCCAAAAATAAAGGACAATTTGAATTTATTCTCTGCACCTTATATTTAATGTCAGTTTTACTAGGGAAGAGAATTAAACAGATGACTGGACAACAGCAATTAATTCTTATTTAAAATATTTATAACCAATTGTCAAAACAATTTCTCACTAGCAATTATCTTACAATGAATGAATTGCTTTATGACATTTAGAAGCAGCTGTTATCATAAACATTTATTAAAATTTCTTTAATGAAACAGAAATTTTAGCTTATTTTTGGTAATAAAATTATATATATGTAATCTTAAAAATAGCTATTTTATTGAATGCTACCTAATTAATTTTTCTGCAGTATATGATACTGGCATGCATTAATTGTTTTTATTGCTTGTAGTAATTGATGGTTAAAGACATGGGAAGTTATGTATAATAGTATAACTACATTGCACACTTGCATATTAATATATAAATTAGGTGATATTTTTAAATCTACAAAAAATAATCTGCTTTTTAATGTGTGTGTGTTTATATATTGTAATCCAGAGAGTGTACCAATAGCTCAAACAAGCTCTTAATTAATAAGTGCGGTATGAGAAAATATTTAAAATCTCTACCCAGAACACTCTTATTTCCAGACCAACTGGTTTTGAGCTAGAATATTAAGTCTAGTGTCTGAATATTCTAGCTCTCCACTGACGTGAGCCATAATCTTGAAAACAGTTGGTCTGGAGATAAAAGTGTTCTGGATAGAGATTTTAAACATTTTCTCATACCACACTTATTAATTAAGAGCTTGTTTGAGCTATTGGTACGCTCTCTGTATTGCATTTTTGTAATTACAAGATTATAAAAGTAATATCACGTTATATATGACTTGCTTTTTTAATTATTATATTGTAATCTTACAATTACAACTGTAATTATCTAATATAACTCAAAAACTATTAAAATTTTATTGGTTTTATTTTTATGGTTAAACAAATATTTTAATCACTGTCATTAGTTAGATAGCAAATAATATAATCAATATCAAGTCCAAAACTCTGTCAATAATATAATTTTATAAAAGATTTTAAAATGTCTTCCCAAGCAGATTTTCTAATAAATACTTATAATTTTTATATTTTCATCATTATTCTTATTAGATAAGAATGCTATTGAATTGTATAAACAAGTAAAGATGCACATATACGTAATCAAATAATTTGATAAAGAAATATCGAATAGAATCATAAATACAACATTATAACACAAAATATTTTAAAAATATGTAATTGCCATTTATGATGACATTTTACTTAGAAATAGAACAAAAAGTTCTTATATTTTGTGCGTACACATGAAAATTTATGTGTTTTAGATTTGGCAAAATTAATTTTAGTTTTCTAGGATATTTATTTGATACTGTAATTTAATTTAAAAGATCAATTTAAAATTAATTAAAATAAATTTCAGAAAACCTTTTTTAAGGTTTTACAGGGTTATAATTTATTTGTTTAAATAAATGACTGTAAAGTTATTTTAAACTTGAAAGCAAAATGAAGTATTTGAAAAGCTTGAACTTATTATTAGCATTTTTTTCTTTCTTCATTTTGAAGTGCTTCCATAAAAATTACTGCACTAATTCAAAACCAAATAGTGTCTATCATCTGCATTTTTAATAATCTTGGCAATTTATCCAAATTTTCCTGGAAAAATAAGAAAACACTAGTGCATAATGGGTAATATGACACAAACCAGATATTGGTTGATCAATAGATATTGTACCGGATGAATCCACAGATATTAACTTACTTACACTGTAAATGTTTTGGCTGGTTTCAAACTTCTTCATAATACATTTATAATCTTATTTAATTGTAGATGTTACATGAACAAACCGGCATGTTCGAGCAAAATGGGAAATATTATTGATAGCTTTAACTATCAACAATACCCATGATCTAATCATGGCCCACCTTGGCTGCTAGATTCAAACCCCTACTATCCAAACACTTTATTTGTTTCAGAGTAAACCCAAGCACCAGCTAGTCTCAGACTAACGTATTTGGTCAGTAGGCTCATAATCCAGTGCTTGAAACAATCCCAAAACTAGCCCAGTCTAATTTTAATCAATAATAAAATATAGTTTAAATTAGTGGTGAAAGAATGGATAAAATATTGGTAAAAGAATTGATAAAAAGAATTGACCGACAAATTAAGTTTAAGTTTCAAAGACCATTTATTTTAATTAACATTTACTAATTTTAAACATTTTCTAAATCTAATATAACACATGCACATTTTAAATTAACACACAATAATATGTCATGAGAAAGCAAAATAATATTTGTCATTGATAAATTATCTAGCATTCACAAACACGCACATCAATAGTTCATTTTATGCATGCTTATAGAGTTCAAATTACTTGTCTCTGTAGGATTTACAAATTGAAGCAGTGGCTACTATATATAAATGAGAATAATAAAATGTTTTACCTAGGATTTTTGGAACGTAGATATTGTTTGTTGTTAGCTGCTTCTGATGAAGTATATCTAACTGGTTAGATTTGATGTTTCTTGAGGAGATTTGAAGCTAATCCATTGGTTTTATTCTTGGAGACAGTTGAACATTGATGGAGGATTTCTGAGCTGTTATGCAGACATTATTTCATGGGCAGGTTTTGCTGATCTTGTTGGACTAAAGGGCTGAAGTAAGAATGTACATTTCCAAAAGCTGCTCAGCACTGCATTTCTGTTTCTGGATACATAATATAAACTGCACTGTTATCTCTGGACTAGACTAGATTAAAAACTAGACAGAAACTGAACATCTGATAAAAATCTGGCTATTTATATATGTGAAGTGTTTTTGTCTTAATGTCCGCCGGCAATATGTGTTGTCAAAATTCCTGTAGTAGCTAATCCTTTTTAATCTTGTTGTTGGGTATTTTAATTAGCAACCATCACAAATGTGTTGTTTTTATAATTTTAATTAGTAACCACCACTGTGTTTTTAAATACATTTCATTTCAATATTTATTTTCATGTGTTTTTCAATATGATTTTAACATGCATTTATGATATATCTTATATAACAAGCCACATTTATGCACATGCATAATTTATCCTAATAAACTCGAATGAAAAGAGATTTATATTTAACTTTTAATTTATAATAATGACAACTCTAACTTCTTTCATGAACTCTTAGGTTTTTCTATAGGAAAACTCCCCCTCCCCTCTTTTAATTAATCAATTTTAACTTTTATTTCAAAAACTAACGATAGAATGCTATCTGACTCTTACTTTTTTCGAAAACGACTGCATTTTGTTTTATAAAGAAACTTTAGATTTTTATAAATTATTTTTTTAGATAAATTAGTATGTGCCAATTTTAATATTAGTACAATATAAATACTAATGCATTGGGAAAGACCAGCCAGTCTTCACAAAATGTTTAGTGCATTCAAAACCTAAAAAGGATAAAACATTAAAATAATTTTGTTTCTCTTCATCATCATGGTTGAGTAGACTAACCCAGTGTAAACATTTTGCCTTAGATTGATAAAAATGTCTTTTTCTCACTGGACTAGAAAAAGAATAGACAACGACAAATAGCAAATAAACTATAACTGATTTTTATTTTATGAAAATCTTATTTATTAAAGTCAATTGATAATGAAAATTTGATAAATTTACTCATGGAATACTGTCTCATGACTTCAATTAAATTGCTGGTTTTTTCATTTTAAAGTAATGGTAAATAGCTGATATATTTATGCAA
The DNA here is from genome assembly GCA_028023455.1 of Epiperipatus broadwayi. Taxonomy (NCBI): domain Eukaryota; kingdom Metazoa; phylum Onychophora; class Udeonychophora; order Euonychophora; family Peripatidae; genus Epiperipatus; species Epiperipatus broadwayi. The sequence goes on from JAQFVV010006282.1 coordinate 3,104,807, forward strand.
TTATGTCTATCAACTTCAAACAAGTCACTTAAATCTACTGAAATAATGATGAAACAACTTTTCTCTTCATTTCAAAAAGGGCAAATATTTTGTCGCAATGTTGAAAGAAAAAACTTTGAGTAATAATTTTTACCTGAAATATATGTCATAACCTTTGTTTCTTGGTAAAATGGTGAACTTTAATTAAAAATCAATGCAATTAATCTGTTTATGGATTGTAGCCTATTTGCTTGGTAATATATATATATATATATATATATATATATATACCAAGGCTACATATCCATATATATATATATATATATATATATATAACCTGGACTATTTGGAAACATAGATTAAATATCTATAAACTCATGGAGTAATAAAATACTTCCAATAAAAAGTGTTGAATACCAATCATTTGGATATAAAGTTATGTCTTCCCGAACAGATTAAATTGCTTTGTATAATAAACTATGATTCATCTTTAGTGCTTTAAGAAATGGGTAAAGAATTATAAATGCCAAATATTTAATATTTCCAATGGATTATAAAGTGCAAATATTGAATATTATAAAAAGTCAAGTGTATCAGCAATCCTTAAAATGGATTGTGTTAAATATAACTCACATTAGATTGTCAAATGTGCTTAATGGAATATTATTCTTTATAACGTGTTTCAGGTAGAATTAAATTACAAAAATAAATTTCATAGTGCTTTATAACATTTTTGATGCTTTTATTATAATATTTCTGTAAATTTCCAAAAATATTGAAATATTTATACCAGTATAAATATTTTATTGGGATAAATTTTAAATTGTTACAACCCTTACAGTATAAAACGATGGATTAATTACTGAACTTTATTATAATTGTTTTTTATTTAGTTAATATTATTATCATTTGCATAATAAAGAAATATAAAAGTTCTTCAGATATTATTATGTGAGTGTGCAGGTAACACTTTTATTATTTTTATTATTTATGATATCGTATATGATTAAATGTATGATTTTCATTAGGGCTAGGATGTAAGTAATTTTTAAACTTATATAAAACCTTGGTACATTGAAATTATTATATGTTGAATGGTTTTTAAGTTTCAACCTCAAAGTTATATGGAGTTAATCATCCTTAGTTAGATAATTAGGTCTATAAGGAATATTTTATGCATCACTCCTATATGCTAGTATTAATTTTTAAATGCTGTAGTATGCAGTAAAATATCATAATGATACAACTTATACATTTGTTAGTAGAGTGTTACTTCTAATAAATAATCCTTCAAATAAATCCACTAAAGGATATTGAGGTGTAATAAATAAGTCATCAATTTTAAATGTAATTTAGGAATGCTAAGTAATAATTTCACTAGTTTTTTTTTAAATGGAGTCAAAAACTTCTTCAGTGTTCCTACAGGAAATTGTCTAATTATTGATTAGTTATTGAAACAAACTAGTTAAAAATAGCACAAGACATCTATTATTATAATTATTCTCCAGTATTTAAATTGAGGTTATGTTTAAATAATATGAACCTTACTCCAATTGAGCATTAGTGTCTTTGCAATACTTTATGATTATACACTTTCATATCCCAAACTTAGATTGGACTTTAAAGAAGAAATATTTATTAAGTATTTTATATAATTTTCTATAATTAATTAAATTTGTTATTGTTCATTTTATAATTTATTTTATATTGTATAATAAAGCAATTGTTAATTTTAATATTTTTTTTTTGTCAATATTAAAGAAACATTGTCGTTGCATATGTATGAAATAAAGGTGATATTTAAGATATTAATTAAACATAAATCTATTTGGATTAAATACATCATTATTGTTATTGGTGCTATCTGAAATACAAAAGGTATAAGGTAAGATGATGTATAAAAAATTCCCTTTTACATTATCCTATTCTAAGAAAAATAAATAAATTTTACATCCATACATTTATTTCCCTTATTTTATGTAAATGATTATAATTGATTTGTAATCTTGAGATAAATCATTAGTCAACATTATATTTAAAATTGCTAGCCTTAATTTAAAGACAAATAAATTTATACTTAATTAGTTCTTTTAGTAAGAAATATTATATGAAAAAATTATTTATTTAAAAGGTCTGAAGTCCCCTGAAAAAATTATTCATTTCAAATTTTACAATTTATTAAAGTATAAAATAACATGTTGAAATAGAACATATATGCATTGCAGGTTAGGTTGGTGAATGCACTTCCAGATAAAAATCTGTCCCAACTGCTTAACTTTCACTCTTGAATATAATGAAAGTCAGGAGAAATGATTTTGAGTTCAGACCCTCTTTTTCTAGTTATAATATATTCCACGCCAGAGGGTGCCACTAGACTTGTAGCAACAAGAGAATATACATGTAAGTGAAAAAATATGGGTGGTTTAGTCTGTAAATTATATAAGGAAGGAATAGAAAATATTAGGCATCTGTTAATTGAATGTAAATGCTTGAAAACAGAAAGGGTACATATAATGAAGTTATGGAAGAATAAATATGAAAAAAGTGATTATACAGAAAGTGAATTATTGGTTTTTATGCTGGGTTTGGGAAAAGATAATGGGGATTTAGATATAAAGGCCATAGAGTTGACAAAGATTATGTTGTGGAAATGGGATGGAGCAGAATATGGGAAAACTTAAACTGGGGAATGGAAAATAAAGTGGCTAACAGGTTTCTCTGGGCATAATTGTTGAGAGATTCTTGACTCCACTTAAGGAGAAGCTACAGTACATCACATCAAATAAATATGAAAAAAGTGATAATACAGAAAGTGGATTATTGTTTTTATGCTGGGTTTGGGAAAAGATAAGGGGGATTTAGATATAAAGGCCATAGAGTTGACAAAGATTATGTTGTGAAAATGAAATGGAGCAGAATATGGGAAAACTTAGATTGGGAAAGTGGATAACAGATTTCTCTAGGCATAATTGTTGAGAGATTATTGACTCCATTTAAGGAGAAGCTACAATACATCACATGTACAAAAGGTGGGGAGATTGTGTTAGGAGAATTGTTGAGTGTTATAGTGGTAAGGAATGGAATAGAAGAACAGATGCATTAATAAAGAATAGGGAGTTGGAGAGATGGAGAACTAGTATTGAGAGTAAAAAGAGTTTAAATATATATAGAAGTAAATAGAATATTGGGTGTGATTTAATTTATGATAATAGCAAGGAAAGTAATTTACTGTTTAAGGCTCGAATGGGATCTTTAGCAACAGGGGATTATACATGCAAATGGGAAAATGTGGGTAATTTAGTCTGCAAGTTGTATAAGAAAGGCATAGAAAATATTAGGCATCTGTTAATTGAATGTAAATGCCTGAAAGCAGAAAGGGTACAAATAATAAAGTTGTGGAAGAATAAATATAAGCAAAGTGATTATACAGAAAGTGGGTTATTGATTTTTATGCTGGGTTTGGGAAAGGATAAGGGAGATTTAGATATGAAGGCCATGGAGTTGACAAAGATTATGTTGTGGAAATGGGATGGAGCAGAATATGGGAAAACTTAGGGTGAGGAATGGAAAGGGAAGATAAAGTGGCTAACAGGTTTATCTGGGCATAATTGCTGAGAGATTCCTGACTCCTTATAAGGAGAAATCACAGTGCATCACATCACATGTTTTTACAAGAGATATATCAGTTTTACTTGTGAGTAATAAAACTATAAATACCTACACAACCACATACCATTATTAATATATATCTAAAATTGCCTCTAAGCCATGGAGAACAGAGATTCTTTAGAAATATCAATTGGAAAAAGCAAACAAAAGTGAAAGAATCTAATAGCAACAAAACAACTTTATTAACAGTTCATTATAATACAGTTAAATTACTCTCTTAATTTAAATTAGCTTATTTCATTTGACACCAGGTAGCTCTTGAATATTACAGCAAAATCCTGTATGATTATAAATTCAGTATTACGTCTAAAGACTCTTTATCACCCACCCCTATAATGACACTGAATATCTGATTCTTTTATTTAGATATATGATAGCCATGTTAAGATGTTCACATTTATTTTTTTATCAATTTAAAAAAATAATCAATGATAAAACAAACTAAATTAGATTTAAATATTTACAATATGAATGAAATTACAAACCCATCCTTATGTTGGATGCATTCAATATAACACCCTATTAAAGGTAAAATTACATGATAAATCTCTTTATATCCAGAGTAAAAATTAAAATCAAGTCATCACTTGAGTGATTACTCAAACTCAAGCGCATAAAAAATATATTCAGATAAATCTCTAGATCAGAAGAAAACCAATATCATCCATAAGAGATTACACATAAAATCAAACTCAGAATGGAAATTATATACGGGGAGGGGGAGAGAAACATATATATATAAAATTCAAGCACGGTGAATGAAATATCTACTGGATTACTATATGCATGCACACACACATACTAATTAATTTCAGCTGCATATGCGATATAAATAAAACAATGACTTGCCAAATATTGTGAATCAAACATAAGGCATTGGCTCACACATATCTTGATTCACTTGTTTAAATGACTTTTGATGGCTTCAGAAAGATACATTTTGTTAAATTACATTTTAACTATTTGGAAACTAAATCTTTCTTATATTTTTTTAAAAAATCTTTTTTTTAGGAGAAAGATCGATTTAACATTTATTTAACTAAATTTTAATTATTAAACTATTGTTATTATTTAAACTCTTTGGGAGGAAGAGTTTAACAAAAGAAAATAAAGAAACAAAAACTAATTCTTTTATCTTGAATATTCAAAGATGTAGATTATTATACACAACTAAATTTAAAAAGAAGTTTGTCAAAGATAATGAAAATTTTAAGAAGCATCTATACTTTTTAATATTCTGGAATACTATGATATATATCCAATACTTTGCACTTAATAAAGTACTATAAACATGAATATTTAAACTAAGTTAACATTAAAAGTCAAATAAAATAAATATAGAAAATTATATGAAATAAGTTGTAAATTAACTACTAGATATATATGATTAGTGGTTTATGGTAACTAGAGTTTTAAAAGTTTATTAAATAATTCATAATCTAATCTTAAGTCCAAGATACTGCTGAGTAAAGATTCCTTCTGCATAAAGATCTGATGACATTAATGTACATTTTCCTATAGTTATGATAAGAGAGCTCTGTGGTAATTCAATAATGAAATATTTGCTATTAGTTTCCAAATATTAATCAGAATCAGGTTTTTACATTTCAAAGTAAAGTTAGTATTAAAGTCACTATTGAAAAATTATTTGTTTCAACTACGATATAATATACATAAAGATGGTTGGCGCAACATTGAATTTAATTCAGCAAGTGGAGTTGGGCATCTTGGTTATGGACTCCATTGCCCAGAATGAACTTCCTTCGTGGCTTCTTAGCAGTACATACTGATGACTTCAGCTGCTTGTAGAAGTTTCTTGAAATTTATGGTGATAGCAAAAAATGCTCCTAGTAAATGATGAGGATAGACATCAAGCCAAAAACAAAGACAATTGTTTTCTGAGACTTCCTATTTTTATAGTTACCAATTTGCAAAACATTTTTTGTTTTTTATAATTAATCAGCCAGTAATCATTTCTAATCAGTTCATAAAATTCTTTAAATAAGTAAACATTTTTACAGATAACAACTATCTTAATCCCTAAAAAAAATATTTTTACTGAAATTTTAAATATTTGCAAAACATGAAACAAAGCTTAATAAAAGAAGTAAGTTTTTCAAAGAATTTCCCTTAATACTGAGATAAACTATTTCGTCAAAATTTTTCTTAATTTGTCAGATTCTTTTGTTACATTTAAGTAAACTTTGTTTCTATAACATAATTTTTTTAAACAAATTTATTTAATTGAAATAAATTAGTTATTTTTTATCTTTTTAAAATAAAATTTAAAATTAACTATTTTATTTTAACCACCTATATCTTTATGATGTGTGTGCGTGCCCACAATAAAAATTTAAATTTAATGAAAAAAAAAAACAAGTCTAAATGGTAAAACCGAATTTCAATTTAAGATTATAAATTGAGATAGGCAATCTATCTCAATATATATATATATGTGTGTGTACGTATGTATATGTTTAAATACAGATAGGCAATCTATCTCAATATATATATATATGTGTGTGTACGTATGTATATGTTTAAATACATAGGAGCAGTCAACACTTAAACAATAATATCTCTAACAATATCAATCTGCAATCATGGGCACTTCTTTTTACAATAAAGATGGACATGCACCTTTATCTAAGGTCCAATAAGTTTATATAGACACTAAATATTGCAGTGTGACTAAAGAAAGTGAAATTATTATTTCAAAGAAGTTTAAATAAACCTCATTAAAGGCAAATATAGCCTGTTTTGAAAGCAGACTAAGAAATAATCAATTATAACCTTCCAATTCTACTGAATCCGTATCTTATTTAGATTAGAGGTGCGGATTTTGTTTCTGACAAGAGCTATTTGTACATGTATAATCTCATTTGCAGGTCACACAAAATTATTGACTTAAAAATTAACCTACTATACTTCATCAAAAATTTACTTAATTTACCTCTAATCATTAATTCTAGATAATCTTTTCAACTCACAGGTCAATTTCAACTTTCCCTTTTTAAATGAAGGCCATAATTTTTTTGTGAAATAAAATTAAAGTAACATCATTATAATTAATAACTTTTCCACCTTTAATCACAATTTCTATGCTTTCCCTTGGACCTATCATTATGATATACATTCTTACATTTCTTTTTATGTTCTGGACAAGTTAACAGTACAACAGCTAGAATGCAGTTTTCTATAAACTCTTCTTCAGAAAATGGTTTCAAATTTTCAGCCTTTTTTTTTTTTGGAATATCTTGCTCTCAGATACTTTTCTGACTAAATTGTACTTTTTATAAAACATGTCCAGTACTTTGAAGCTCTTTTTCAAGCTTTTTACTTTAATATTTCTTTTTCTCCTCAATAATTTAATTGTAATCAGAATGTTTGATAAATAGTATCTCTTTAAAATGTATTTTTTTCAAATGTGCAATTTTCTATGTCCATTTTTTAAATATTTTTGTAATCATCCTAATAAAAAAAAATTAAATGCAAAATAATAATAATAAAATGAAGTAAAAATGGAGGTTTATTTTTGCTAGTTATATTTTCTTCTGTGAAAATCACTATAGATACAAACAAAATACTCTCAACGTCAGTAGATTAATCTTTAGTCAGAAAGGCCACACAATGTAGATGATTTATTAGAATATTGCACCTCTGAGAGAATAAAGTATAATTATTATTAAGGTTGGAAAAAGAAAAAGATGTAGTTGGGAAAATAAGTATTTTATTTTACTTTATTCTTAAATGAATATTTGTATGTATATTTGTGCTGCACTACATCCATGTTTAAATAGTTTTTTGCAGATGTTTTTTATTATTTGTGAAAATGTTCAGGATCCAGTTTGGGACCTTTTGAGGGCTGGACTTGGTCTATGGATGGGAAGTTTCTCATTCCTGACTTAGTTTATAAAGCTACGTATATACACTCACACAAATTCTCCTACTATCATTTTTCAAGGAATTAGAGAAAATACATGATAGATGTGGAAAAAAAAACCCCAGAAACATACATTTAAATACACGTTTTGTAATTAAAACATTCCACACATATTATTTACAAAAATTAATTTATATATAAATAAGTTAACATCACAGTATAATTAATTTTCCTCTGTAATCTTGTCTTTATCTTGTAAGCATGTGCTTTGATTTAAAGAATGAAGACTTACGTAATTTTGCCTGATTTAATCAGAGAGATTAAAATAATTAAAGCGTTACATGATTTAAAAAAGATGGCTAATGGATAAAGTATTTATTGTTCGGATTATTTTTTAATGTACAAGAATTTGTGAAAAAAAATATTAGAAACAAAATTATAAAAGGTTTTTTGAAAAACGAATATTATTTTGTGCATGTTTGTTTTGTTTCGGAAAAAAATACTTTAATTTCTTTTGTTTTTTTCTTTTTTCATTTATTGTTGTGAAATTCAACAGAACCCATTAATAATATATAAACTATCTTGCCAGATAAATATATATATATATATATATTGGTATTATGAGATGTTAATAAGTAACCTTGATGCCATGGTTAGCCACAATCATAATCAGAATCTTTTTCCAGATCATTCATCTGCTGATCTTTCTCCGCATCAATATTTTCTATCATTGTCCATAGAAATAACAATTAGCTTATTTAAGCCTAAAAAATATTTGTGCTAGTAGAAATTACGCATAATATATATATATATAATTCACCTGAAAGCAGCTAATACTTATCTAACATCAAGAAACTTCAATCTGCTGTTAAGGCAACCTTTTATTTATAAGAGCAAGATGAAATATTTTTTTAACTAATTTTAATAATTAAATAATTCAAAGAAACTGCATGTAACATTGCATATTCTCACAGCAAGTGTGTTTTATTGCTAGATTAGTATTTATGTTACTATAATAACACATTTTCCATACAATAAACACAACACTATCATATATTTTATTTTGAAGGAAGGAAATCAGTTCACATGTTTGTTTACAAATTTCGGAATTTCAGCAAAGTAATGCTGCAATGCAAGGACAGTCACATGATTCATTTAATAATTAAAATATAACAAATTTACAGAATAATTTTTTTTTAACTAAGCTATGTATCTTTCATTTTTAGCTGAACTGGATGAAAAATGACTAAATCCTCACAGTACATATCTTTCTAAAGCTCCTTAATTCAACAGTAATGTTAGGATATGTTCTATATAGCAAATATACCTGGAGCAATGCTTTATAGCACTCTCTTTGAGAGTACAAAGGATGCCAATTCACAAGCTAATTCCCAAATTTTAATTGCAGGTTCAAACAAATAATGTGTTGTGAAATGGAGACAATTACTTGATCCATTTTATTGGTGACACATTAAAATATTTATTATATATTAATGAAATAAAAACTTAGTATTGAATATAAAGTACTTTGAAATATTTAGCACTATGGAAATCAATAAGAAAAACAAAAGATATATATATTGTAACGTTTATTTATATACGTTGCAAATATATTGGCATTTGGTAAAAGCTAAAAAATAAAAGTAAATTTAGATTTTTTTTGGCTAATTTTTTTTTTAAAAAAATAACGTACAATGAAAGTTAAATTATTCTTCGTATTTTTTTTAAAATGTAATTAGAAATAAAAGTAGAATTGGAGAGAACAAAAGACATAAATTACCAATCTAGATAAGAGAAAGTAAAAATACTTCAACTAATTAAAGATGGCAGAATTATTCTGAAAAAAATAAAGACTTTGTTACATAAATTTTATAAAGAATATATAAGATTATCAACGTATATTTTGACAAACAAAAGATATGCGCAGAAGTCGGAAAACTGGGCCTCTAGTATAAAAGGCAGAGGTCAGTTTGAAGAACGACTTGTTCGTTGGTTTCTCTAGTTGGTCTTGGATAACAATAATATATCCAAGATCGCTCTACGCTGAAGTAATTCGGCATGTCAGAGTGAACCGGAGCTTCTGAAGACATCATGCCTGAAGATGTATACCAGAAAAGCTTTCGTGACCGACTAGGAGAATGGACCGCAAGATCAACTAACAATCAAAGGCCGTGAGCTCATTTTAACCCTGAAAAACTATACATAGTTATCTACAACCATCGTGAATTCACTAAAACTTACCGGTAAGTTATGCTTCATTATCCTGATTGTGACAAATTTAAGCGTTCGCAAACAATTCTTAAAAATATACGTATAAAAGAATCCCGATAGTGACTTTAATTTAATTGATCAAGAGACTCTTATTTAATCAAGAACTTTTTAATTGTTTAACTGTTATTATTTTTTATTAATATTTCACATCTGATGTAAATGTGTCCTCTCCAATTTATTTGATAAATAATTGCCTTTCAAATTTTATTTTTTAATCTATTAGAATAAAAAAATATTTCTAATACCAATTTTCATTTGTGCATTATTAATATTATTTTAGTGATGTTTAAATATATAATTTACCTTTGCCAATGTGTTTAATAAATTCCAGGAATAATAATATTTTAAAAAAATAATTCTCGTTACGGTATGATGCAATACCGATTAGTTTAAAAGTATTTTCTTTTTTTTATTTGCAAGACGTGCTGGTGACAGATTTCAGTGGTCTCTTTAGAATAAAAGGACCTGGCACCCATATTGAATAAATTAAAAGCTGATTTCATCAATAGCATAATTCTCAACTATTAATAGGCCGAGTTGATCAGGAAATATAGCTATGTTTTTAGAATAGAAATACAACTTTCTTTTTTGACATAGCTTGATCAACTCGCATGCAGTTTATATTAGCGCGTAGAGGCCTAACAAAATGGAAAATGTTATAATGGCTTACCCAACTAGGGCTTCGATTTAACCACAACCTGAGATAAGTTGTAATGATAAAGAACGTTACAACGTTGACCCAAAAAAAAAACTCACAGCCGGAAAATAAATAGTAGTTTAAAAAAAAAAAATTATAAAAACTAACTAACTAATTAAACCCTGATTATTAAAATATTTTTTTAATATGACTTCCAGAAAAAAAAAATACAGTATATGGATATTTTTTTGATATGTCTAAAAAAAACACGATCGTGGCTGATGTAGACGTAAGTCACAAGTATTTGACCGGGTAGGTCATTACTGAAGAGGGGAAAAACATAGCCCCGAGTCCTAGTACACAGTATATTAACATAAGACCACCTTTATATGCCCATCAGACTATTTCTAGCAGAGATCCCAATAAAGGGGAAGGCAGACCAAGTTGCCATGAGCCTGTAAGACTCAAAATGATGAACAACGCTTGTTAGTGCTTATAACTTGGGCTTCTTATCATTAATATTACATTAAAGTGGAAAGAACACAGATGAATGTGAAATATTTTCCATTCCCACCATGTTAGACCTAAAAGTGGGCGTTAAAGCCGAACGTCACTTGTTGAATGAGTCTACATGACATATCAGCACGCTACTACTAAAAAAAACCCACGAATATGAATTTAAAAACTTAAGAATAAAATTAGTGTAAACCCCTATTTTATTCTCATCTCCTAGCGCTGGTGGTATTGTAACGTTTATTTATATACGTTGCAAATATATTGGCATTTGGTAAAAGCTAAAAAATGAAAGTAAATTTAGATTTTTTTTGACTAATTTTTTTTAAAAAAAAACGTACAATGAAAATTAAATTATTCTTCGTATTTTTTTTTAAATGTAATTAGAAATAAAAGTAGAATTGGAGAGAACAAAAGACATAAATTACCAATCTAGATAAGAGAAAGTAAAAATACTTCAACTAATTAAAGATGGCAGAATTATTCTGAAAAAAATAAAGACTTTGTTACATAAATTTTATAAAGAATATATAAGATTATCAACGTATATTTTGACAAACAAAAGATATGCGCAGAAGTCGGAAAACTGGGCCTCTAGTATAAAAGGCAGAGGTCAGTTTGAAGAATGTCTTGTTCGTTGGTTTCTCTAGTTGGTCTTGGATAACAATAATATATCCAAGATCGCTCTACGCTGAAGTAATTCGGCATGTCGGAGTGAACCGGAGCTTCTGAAGACATCGTGCCTGAAGATGTATACCAGAAAAGCTTTCATGACCGACTAGGAGAATGGACTGCAAGATCAACTAATAATCAAAGACCGTGAGCTCATTTTAACCCCGAAAAACTATGCATAGTTATCTACAACCATCGTGAATTCACTAAAACTTACCGGTAAGTTATGCTTCATTATCCTGATTGTGACAAATTTAAGCGTTCGCAAACAATTCTTAAAAATATACGTATAAAAGGATCCCGATAGTGACTTTAATTTAATTGATCAAGAGACTCTTATTTAATCAAGAACTTTTTAATTGTTTAACTGTTATTATTTTTTATTAATATTTCACATCTGAATTAAATGTGTTCTCTCCAATTTATTTGATAAATAATTGCCTTTCAAATTTTATTTTTTAATCTATTAGAATAAAAAAATATTTCTAATACCAATTTTCATTTGTGCATTATTAATATTATTTTAGTGATGTTTAAATATATAATTTACCTTTGCCAATGTGTTTAATAAATTCCAGGAATAATAATATTTTAAAAAAATAATTCTCGTTACGGTATGATGCAATACCGATTAGTTTAAAAGTATTTTCTTTTTTTTATTTGCGAGACATGCTGGCGACAGATTTCAGTGGTCTCTTTAGAATAAAAGGACCTGGCACCCATATTGAATAAATTAAAAGCTGATTTTGTCAATAGCATAATTCTCAACTATTAATAGGCTGAGTTGATCAGGAAATATAGCTATGTTTTTAGAATAGAAATACAACTTTCTTTTTTGACATAGCTTGATCAACTCGCACGCAGTTTATATTAGCGTGTAGAGGCCTAACAAAATGGAAAACGTTATATATAAATTTAATTTATAAACATCACATTTTTAAAACAGCATTTAATTTTAAGTAACAATCTTTTCATAAATACACAAATAATCTTAAATCATTTGTATTATATAAGAAATTATATTCTCTTTACTTCAGATATAAAGTTTAAATCTTACTGATTATCTATAAACTTTTTTAAACTGACATCATAATACATCATCAAAAACCAATTATGCTATCTTTATAAATTATTTCTACCATTATATTTACTTTAAATACCTAATTCTACAGCTTGTAATATGTATTTCAATCAGGTCATAGTTTAGCAATTAGGCTCGACCATCACAACTTTCCTAATCATGTTAAATTTTGTGAAATATATATACTTAATTTTAAAATATATTTCTTAACTAATGCTTATTTTAAATTATAATCTTACAGGAAATATATAAATTATTATTTTGTCACTATAGATGGTCTTTAAACTCTATTAGAGACACAATATATCTATCAAATATATCAGTTTGCAGGACAATTATGCCAGTCACTTGCACAATTTTAATTGAGTATTTGTTGAAAGGATGTTTTCTATAAGTGCTATTTGAAATTATTAGTTTTATACATTAAGTTTGTGTAATTTATGTAGGTAAATACATTACATGGTATAAACTATTGAGAATGATTAGGATGTCATAAGACTGACTATAATACCTGTTCTGCTCAAAATGCACAGTAGAAGGCATTTATATATTTCACATAATGTATATCTACATTTAAAATAAATATAGTGATAAATAAGAATTTTTAAAAAATGGAAGATTATGTACTTGTCTTATTGGATGGACGGTTGAAGAGTTGTAGTGTGGAGTAGATTGAAGCCTGTCCATTAAAGTATGAGGTTTGGCTATCTTAATATATATCTGAGCACTTATAGCATATATGTTTAGAGATGATAATCTGGATCAACTGGTGATTGCTGGTTTAGCATGAAATACATTTATTGGTGATTGTTTATCTTTTCAACATATATGTGTTTAAGTGTATCGTGTTATGAGATAGTGTGGACAGTGGTGGGTCGTATGAAAGAAAGTCTGTGCTCATATACCCTATATAGTACTTGTCTTATGTAAAGTTGTTGGGTAAATCACTATGATGATGGAGTCCGCTATATAATTCCTATTAAAATGTCATCATTATAAACCTTCTGACAAAAACTGGCATGTGAGTTTATAAAGACTCGTAAAACTACTTGTGTTTTAATAGCTTTAAAATCTACATCTGTAGTTAACGGAATTTTAATTTTTTACTTAGTAAAAAAATGATATAAAATGAATTGTGAATTTATTGAAATATTTCTTGAAATAAATACTGATTGACAAGTATAACACTTATAAATTGAAGTGTGTTTGAAACAAATCGTACTAACACTAGTAATTTATATATGCACACCATTCTTTTATTTTCCATTTAATTCAATTTTTATTCTTTTTCTTACTGTTTTTTAACATATTATTTTATTTTAAATAAAATATTTATTAAAAAAGAACAGTTGCATACATGTTTGCAATAATTATTTTATATAAATTTTAAATTACAGATCTTCATAGGTATTTTTAAATATGTTTCTTTAATTAAGTAATCCTTTTTTTTATTTTTATATTATTTCTCTAACTCACATTGAGACAGATCGGTGCTTGACCAAACTTTTTTTTACCAATTGCCAAGTGATTGAAGATTTGAATATTATTTTCATTGTTTTTTTTTTCCTGACTAAGAATAGCTAGATAATATTTATTTACTAATGTTAAATGATTAGGTTAGATTGATTATGAAACAAACTACATAAAATAGAAATTGTAAGTCTGGATTCAAATTCCAGATCATAATCATAACAGCCAAATGTTGTTATCACTACATGTACACAAAGGAGTTAGTTATTCATTATATTTGAAAATAAAAGTCAAAATTCACAATCATTTGTATGCTTGTTTTCAATTGGATAATAAATACAGTCACAAATAGATAGGAATTAATTCCATTTTTATGTATAATAAACTTTATAATTGTCTGTATTTTATATATTTATAAATATCGTCTATAAATATTTCAAATACAGGCAATCTTCATATACCTGGAATTTAATTGTAAACATAGGGATTTGAACTCAGACTTTCAATGGTATGGGTGGCTGAAGGGTTGGAGGTAGGTTGAAGCATGTCCATTAAGGTATGAAGATTTGCTATCTTAATATAAACTGAGCATTGTTTACATATGTGTGTGAGAGATGATATTATGGACCAACCGATGGGTGCTGGTTTAGCACGAAATACATATATTGGTGATTATTTATCTTTTCTATATGTGTGTGGTCAAGTGTATTAGTGGTATGAGATAGCGTGAATAGTTGAAGGTGCTTGAAAGTCTGAGTTCAAATACCTATATTTAAATATCGTCTATAAATATTTGTTATATATTCAATTTTTTTTTTTTTAGAAATTTACCAAGAGCTATTATGATTGGAATTCCTTTAGTAACTGTGTGTTACATTCTCGTTAATGTTTCTTACTTAACTGTGATGTCACCAAATGAGATTTTAATTTCTGAAGCTGTGGCTGTGGTAAGAAAAATCATGCTTAAATATAATTTTTTTTTATTTTTCTAATTATTTCTTAATGCTGATTCTATCATTTAATATTCGTTTTATGTTCAGTAAGTTCAGTAAATTTTAGTTAAAAATTCACGTGTCATAATTAAAATATATACTTTTTAATATATACAAAATTATTAATATAAAATATAGATAAATATTTTAGGTAAATAGTACTTTCTAAAATTATTTTAAAAGCAATTATTTAATCAAAAATAAACAGAAATAGGTAATAAACCATGATAAATGCTCTCTCACCATTAATAAGCTCCCAACATTTTGTTATTTGAGTGAAGTGCAGGTATGTTTAATTCTTTTTTAAAATCATAGTTAGGATACTTAAAAATCGAATTATGTTTTCATGAACAAATACTTTTTTAAAAAAATTCATAATACCATCATTATCTGGAGCTTTCTCTTCATCATAGCTTCAAATGCATGTCTCACTTCTTCATTTAAAATCTTGGGCAATTCAGAAATCATAGTACTTGCAGTGGATACTTTTACTTGTTTCTTATTGCTATATAATTCTTCAAACTCTTTCACATTTTTCATGATGTTATCTCTCTTTTTCAGTAATAATTCCATCATGTCTTTTATTGCAGAAATAAGTTTCCTACTAATACCAAAATGTTGTTTTACACTTTTGAGACTTTTATTCTTTTTTTATAGGTTTCCTTGTTAATTCATAATTGTATTTTTTTATACAAAATTATAGCTTTTCAATCCTTCCTGAGGCATCATTTTTATATTTTTTTATGTTTCTTCTTTTCTTCAAAAATTGTTGCCTCATTAGAAATCAGTCAAGTGCTTTTTATAGCCTCTATCTTTCTTGCAGTTTTCATCAGTTTATCAATTATCCTTCTATTGATTTCATTATTCAAAATATATATCAGTTATCTTCCTATTGATTTCATTCAAATTTGAATTATGTTCAGCTAAAAATTGAAAATTATTTACAAGTTCTAATTTAAGTTCATTGAAATATTTCTGAAGATTAGGAATATCAACTGTACATACTGTTTTTTTTAAAAATAATTTTTGTCTCTAGTTTTGCATTAACGTGTATCTTACATTTCTCTAATCATCAATCATTATCTGGGTTGAAGTTATTAAAAATATTACCAAATTAAGATATGTAATATTTGTTAGCAAAATATAATCCAATTCCACTGGATCTTCATTTGAATGCTTACATGTCTATAAAATTCTTTTTTCTGCGAACTCCAACAGTCTCTGTCCTCTCTCATTTTATCACCATAACCAAATTTATCCACAATATTTTTATCTTTTAATAATTCACCAGTTCTAGAATTAATGTTTCCCATGACAATTTTGAAATGTTTATTTTGATCAAAGGTCTTCAAATCTAACCGTACAAATCAGATAGCTATATGGGCCTGAACTCAGTTCAGTTTCTTATTTGGCACTTATAAATTAAAACTTGATTGGAGCTATTGGTAAGCTCCCTCTAGTGCAGAGGTGGGCAATTGTTTTGGCTCAGAGGCTGCAGAGGTTGGTGGAAGGCTACATCAGGGGCCACTTTGTGGAAGTAAAGGTTAGTGGAGGGCCACACCTTTTTTTTATGACACAATAAACACACTGCTTTATTCCCTGTATTACCAAAGAAATATTTGTTTGTCCATTCTTCATTAAACACATGACATTCATCACCAATTTTACATTTTCTTGGAGGGTTCATGGTTTTACTAAAGTTGGAAATGTATATATTTGCTAATGCAAAGACAAAATTGAAATTAACCAGATCAACTGAAAAAATACTGCACATTATATCTACACTACACATGTATATTGACATGGCCATCCTAGTGGAAAATACGAGACAAATCTTTAGTTGCACATGGGAAGGAAATCTCAGTTCAAGGCAGATTTTTCTGATTTGTCTTGGTGGGCCACATAAAAACTCTTAGCAGACCATATATGGCTCTCAGGCTGCTATTTGCCCACCCCTGCTCTAGTGAATGTTTTAATACAAGGTTAAAAGTAAGATACACAATTTGTTTCTTGGTTTATTAATTATTATAAGTGTACCCTTGAAGGCTTTTGTGATGTTATATTGTTTTGGTTATTAATATATGGCAAAACTGAACTGAGTTCAGACCCATATACTTATCTGATTTGTAAGGCTGGTTTTGAAGACATTTATGTGTCTGAAAAATTCAGGTTTTCAAATTGATAGTAACATATTAGATAAGTGCTGACTTTTGAGTTGGTATTTTAGATCTAGTGTCTGAAGTCCTAACTTCTCACTGAAGTGAGCCACAAGCTCAAAAACAATTGGTCTGGGAATGAGAACTTTCCGATAGAGATTTTGAATTCTTTTTTTTTCGGCACTTATAAATTAAAGCTTGATTGGAGCTATTGGTAGCTCCCTCTTGTAAATATTTTAATACAAGCTTAAAAGCAAGTTACACAATTTATTTCTTGTTTTATTAATTATAAAAAATTAATATAAAAAAAAGCCTGTACTGTAAAAAAAAAAAATTGTCTTTTATTAATTACCATAAGTGTACTCTTGAAGGCTTTTGTGATGTTATATTGCTTTGGTTATTAATATATGGTGAAACTGAACTGAGTTCAGACCCATATAGTTATCTGGTTTGTAAGGCTGGATGTGAAGACATTTATGTATTTGAAAAATTCAGGTTTTCAAATTGATAATATTGTATTAGATAAGTGCTGACTTTTGAGTTGATATTTAAGATCTAATGTCTGAAGTCCTAACTCCTCACTGAGGTGAGCTATAAGCTTGAAACCAATTGGTCAAGGGATGAGGACTTTCTGATAGAGATTTTGAATTCTTTCTCTTTTAGCACTTATAAATTAAAGCTTGATTGGAGCTATTGATAAGCTCCCTCTAGTATATATATATATATATATATATATATATGTGTGTGTGTGTGTGTGTATGTAATTATATAATTGAATATTTATAAATACAGTAATTAGATATACTTTAAAAATTTGATTCACTTAGAAGTGCTTTCGCTTTGAAAGCGCTCCTAAGTGGATAAAAATTTTAAAATATATCTAATTACTGTATTTATAATTTATTCAATTATATAATTATGTATATTGCTTTGAAGAAATGCATACATCGAACTATAATATTATATATATATTAAACAATTTAACATTAAATTTTCCCTAAAATCTATACATTACAAAATTCCAAATTAAGAAGATATTTATATATCTTGAGAAGATGATAAATCACATCATCCTCTTAAAATAATACAAATTATTGAACAATAAGAATGTGACTCAGTATGAAAATGAAGTATAATAGTTATATTAATTATAAATTATCAATTAAAAATTATGCAAACCACCTAGCATTACACATAAACAGTCAAATCAACAGACAACTTTGTGACCGGAATTGAAAGAGGTATACTATAAACCAGAGTACTCATTTAGCGACTGCCAAACTTGTGGAAAGATATACAATCATTATTTGGATGCACCTACTTAAGTGCTAATCCAATCATCATAATAAAAAATAATGGTGAGACACTGATATATGCTGATCATTATCAATGCTCTGTCCATATGATACCCTAAGTTTTTAGCCCAACTATAACTACATTTCTATTAAAAACACAAAATGCAATAAATGGACATTAAAGATCATATCTTTGTTTCATCCAGAGTAGCCATCTGGATACCCAAACACCAACATAAATCCCTACATCTATATAACTAGCCATTATGCTCTCTAGAATTAACTCAAAATCATAAGACTATGAACTGTAATTGTAAATAAGAGATAAAAAAATATAACAGCTTACTCTCCTTTAAATAATTTTAAAAAAATCCTTAGCTATAATGAAGTCAAATCACACACACTGCCAATTCATGTAACAGATAGATGGAGAAATAAAGATTTTACAGCTAAGTACTTATAGATTTTTTTAATTATTCCAATAAAATTATTTAAAGTAAGAGCAAGTTGTTGTATTTATTTATCTTTTATTCACAGTTCATAAAGTCTTATGATCTTGAGTTAGATCTAGAGAGTATAATGGTTAGTTATGTGTATGCATGGATTTATTTTAGTGCTTGGACAGCCAAATGACTGCTGTGAATGGTGAGATGGTAACACATCATCCCCACTTATTATAAAATAAAATGAATAATCAAAAGGAATAAAAAATATAGAAAAATAAACTTATACAAATGAGAAAATGAAATATAGAATGAGTATAAGATTCATGATCCCATAATCATATAATTAGTTATCCTAATGATAGGTTATAATCTACAAGTTATACTGCACTACCCAAGAACAAATTCATCAACAATCAGTTAAAAACTGATCAGCAATCAACTGTATCAAAAGAAAGAGTATGTCCATGAAGATAACTATAATGTAAGCCAAATATTAGAACAGGAGAATAAAGATCAAACTATATTAAAAAAATGGAGGATGTTACTTAGAAAAGTGAAAAAGACTAAACAAATAAAGCAAATTATTCTGGAAGATAATGATAATATAAGCCAAATAATTGAGGAAAATTGCATAGATATTAATCATACTGCTACAAGTAAATATAGTGTGGATACTGAAGCCATTAATAGTAATAATAGTGGTGTTGATGGCTTTGCTATGGTTTATCATTTAGTTGAATCACAAGTAAAAAAAACGTGATAAACAAAAAGTGGAAAGTAGTATCAAGTGTTATAATGGAAAGGAATTTAATGGATTCTTTATTGAAAGAAATGTTAGTGGAGAGGATGAAATACCTAAAGACAAAATGATAAATGCATCATAACAATTGGAAGAAAATATTGAAAATGAACAAATGTCTATAATAATAATAAAGATTGAAGCATGGAAAAAAGGAACTGAAATGACAATTCAAAAATATAAGTAATACCAAAAATAGAGAATCAAGCAATATGCAAAATATATGATGGAGAGATCTATACTCACTTTGTTCAAGGCCAGATATTTCAACTGAAAGTTTTGGCTGCTTGTTCTCTGTTAAGTAGCTAAATAAAATTAGTTAAATATAGAATCTATCAAATAAGATAATTCAGATTATTACTTATGATGGCAAAAGATGTATTGAGCTGATAATCAAATTGCTAAGAGAACAAACCTAAAAAAAGATTCACAAGAGGAGATTTTAGCTCTTCCAACTTTTAATAAAAAACATTACGGAAAATGAAAGGCAAAACTAGGATAAACCATAAAACTGGAAAAGTCATGCAAATAATCCAAGAGAGAATGCCTGGATGAAAAGACAAATTAATAACAGTTCAGTGAGTAAAGAAAATAGGCAAGATAAATCTTCAATAATTTACAGACTGTAATAACTTTAACCTTGGACAGCACCAGTAATAAGCTGACTATTAATGTATGCAGTTAAAATAATGAGAAATAAAATATGTGTCCCCATTGCATTGCCTCATCATTTGAAATGTAGGGTAATGTAATATTGTGATAGTGACCAACTTTGATCATACCAATATTACAAGTTTTTTAAATTTAGAATTATTTAATTGGTGGCAAATAATATTTAATTTTCCCATATGTTTTTTTAATAACAATAAGGGTATTAATCATATGAAAATTTTCAAATATTATTCTAAACAGAGTGTGAATATTTGAAGTATATTATAATTTGTAAATGGTTGTAGAAGAGAGAAAAATATAAAATCAGATAAATA
Organism: Epiperipatus broadwayi; assembly: GCA_028023455.1. Lineage (NCBI taxonomy): Eukaryota > Metazoa > Onychophora > Udeonychophora > Euonychophora > Peripatidae > Epiperipatus > Epiperipatus broadwayi. The sequence goes on from JAQFVV010006282.1 coordinate 3,125,656, forward strand.
ATTCCATTTATTCTCTCTCTTCAATAATTTTATTTATTAGTTTTAATTTTAACTTTGAAAATGTATTCTAACTTTAATGGAAATAAATAAGTAAAATTTAAAAAAAAAAGAGAGAAAAAAGGAAAAATTTAACAATTCTATTAAATCTTGTTTTAAATAATTACAGTTAGTTTTTTTTTCATTTATTTTTTCTATCTTTCTCCAAAAAAAAAGTCAGTATTTTCAAAATCACTGTAATTAATCTGATTATCTTGTTTTCTTTTTTGGCAGGAAAAAAGTAATTAAAAAATAATTTAAGCAATGATTGGAACTTTTTTAATTAATAAATAATGAAAAAATACCTAAACAATATTATTTGTAAAAATAGACCCAATTTGTCAGTAGTAAATTTTGTCATGTAGCATACAACATTGTGATTGGTGAATAACATGTTTGTTCCAGAACAAGGGGAGTGAATAAATCATTAGACCTACTTTTTGTAAGCAAATATCAGTCATGACCAAGCTGTTGAAGAGCATCAGTAAGTCTTAAGAAAGTTGTTAAGAAAAGTAGCCAGTGCTGACTCAGCTGGTGAAAAAGACAGCAGGAGAATTTTTAGGATATGCTATAAGTTTAACTGAAAAAATGGGTACTTGGGTATTATTCCTGCAACCAAGGAAAGATAGGAGGACTTTTCACATTCGTATCAATACACTGCTAACTTTTTAATGTTGTTATTTTGGCAACATCAAACATTAGAAAGTTAGCAATGCTTTGATACGAATGTGAAAAGTCATCCTATTTTTCCTTGGTTGCAGAAATAATACTCATTACAGTTTACAAAGACAAAAAAAATAAACAATATTACATGAGATAAACACATATTTATAAATTCTACACTGATGCAAGCTAACTTTTCTCACTTACTTAATTTAATCAATTTCAACAAAAAAAATATGTAGTCTATATTGCAGGATGAAAAAAAAGCCAACATAAACATATATTTTTATAAAAGTAAATATATTCTATGAAATATATACTTACACAGATGATTCTTGCATATAAAATGACGATGGTCAGTAGCAACCTCCCCCCCACCATCCTTCCTCTTTCTCTGAAAAAGTTGTCGAACAAGTGATTGACTAGTACATGCTCTAAATGGAACACTGCCAGGCAATCTAATTTTTTGAATAAACAAATAAGTCCTTCTATCTTTCCTTGGTTGCAGAAATAATACTCAATACAGTTTTACAAAAACAAAAAAAATTCTATGAGATATACACGTACTTTTACAAATTGTACACGGACACAAACTAACATTTGATGCTTACTTAATTCGATCAATTTAAAAAAAAAAAAAATTTGGTCCGTAAAAAAAAGGCCAACATAAATATATTTTTATAAAAGTAAAAAAAAAAATCTATGAAATATACACTTATGCAGACGATTCTTGCATATAAAATGGCGATTGTCAGTAGTAACCCCCCACCATTCTTCCTCCTTTTCCAAAAGATTTGTGGAACAAGTGACTTCCCAGTACATGCTCTAAATGGAATTCTGCCAGGCAATCTAATTTTTGGAATAAACAAATAACAAAGTCAACGTCTTCATTCAATTACAATTGAATAATAAACTTTTAATTCAAAGATTCAAGAACGCAGAAGTCAGTCAATAACCAAGTTGAAATTGGAAAAAAACACAGAAGTAAATAATGCAGTTGAAATTAAAAATGTTAAACCCAATTCACAATAATAACAAATGGTAAGTTTAAAATTACAAACAACAAACTTTTGAATCAGAAAAAAAATACCAAAATGTCCAAAAAAGCACCTATATAATAGTTTTGGTGGACATGCTTCAAAGCACATTTTGTGCCCATTCAAAAACACATTTTTTGACAAGGAAAAAACTCAAATCTCAAAGGTTTATTTAATGTTTGCAACATTATGCCTTTATTGCATATGTAAAAAGTCATCCTATCTTTCCTAGGTTGCAGGAATAATATCCAAGTACCAAAAAAAATAAAAAAACCATGTGCCAATTGTAACTAAAAGATAAACATCATCTATCTTCATATAACCTGCTTAGAAAAAATGTAAAAGAGAACAAGATACTCTGAAGTAATTGGCCAGAAACTTTGTCTCCACCAAAGAATATGAGTGTCTCTATATTATGTGTGTAGAAGTCCTGGAAAATTTTGAAATTGAAAAATGGATAAATTTAGCATGTGGGACATGAAAATATTCTACTGGGAAAATGGAAAAATTAAATCTATATATTAGCCTGAAATTGGGAAGTTTCAAGAAAAAACCTATACAAAAAAGTGTCAAAGAAGGACTCAAAAAGAAAATAAAACTATGGTTAAAATTATTTCCTTTAATGTACACATTACATTTAAATTTATAATGGAGTTTTAAATTCAGGATGAATTAATTAATAATTTTATTAGTATTTTTTAATTGAAACATGATTTTTAAATTAATTTTTCCCTTCAAAATTATAAAAAAAGATTTTTTGAGAATTCAATTTTTATTAAATTTAACATTTTCTGTTGAAACAAGCTTTTCTTCTTGTTCATTTATCTTTCCTCCAAAATTCAGCAAAGGGATTTTTTTAGTTGATTTAAAGATTTTATCTTTGATTATGAAAAAATTGTTTCCAGTTTTTGTTATTTAACAGTAAATAATTTAATGAATTGAAAGTTAATTAAGTTAACCTTGTCCCTGTCAAAATTCTGTTTGGCTGAGTGAGTTAAAACTCTAAACTTTTGATTAGTCAATTACAAAATCACTAGTAAAAATATATTCATTTTTTTGTATTATATTCATGTTAGTTTCATTTGTAAAAAGTATATTAATAATTTGTCAGATTATGAAAGTAAACAAAAAATTTTTCAAAAATAAATTATTTATAACTATAAAAATATTTGCTAGTGGAAGACCTAAAAAGAAAGTTCATAACAAATTAGAAAGTGCTACAGACATCATTGATTTCTTTCTTAATTTTACATTGTGTAAAAGTAATATAGGGTATATGAGCACAGACTTTCACACCACCCACCACTCTCCACTCTATCTAATAACACTGATACACCTAAACACATATATGCTGAAAAGATAAATAATCACCAATATACGTATTTCATGCTAAACCAGCAATCATCAGTTGGTCCAGACTATCATCTTTACACACATATATAGTATAAGTGCTCAGATATATATTAAGATAGACAATACTCATAGTTTAATGGACAGGCTTCAATCTACTCCACACTCCAACTTTTCAACCATCCATCCAATTGAAAATCTGATGATGGAATGCTCAAAGGCCACCCTGAGGCCGAGATTCTTGTCACACCCATGTTGACCCAAGGTCAATCTGAACCCCACATGTACAGGACATAATCCATTTAATACAGGGGTTCAGATTGACCTTGGGTCAACATGGGTGTGACAAGAATCTCAGCCCCAGGGTGGCCTTTGAGCATTCCATCATCAGATTTTCAATTGGATGGATGGTTGAAGAGTTAGAGTGTGGAGTAGATTGAAGCCTGTCCATTAAACTATGAGGATTGTCTATCTTAATATATATCTGAGCACTTACACTATATATGTGTGTAAAGATGATAGTCTGGACCAACTGATGATTGCTGGTTTAGCATGAAATACGTAATATTGGTGATTATTTATCTTTTCAGCATATATGTGTTTAGGTGTATCAGTGTTATTAGATAGAGTGGAGAGAGGTGGGTGGTGTGAAAGTCTGTGCTCATATACCCTATATTACATATATATAGACACAGGTATATAACAAGCCTGTGTTTCAGTTATTGTGTACAAGTAATAATTTTTACTAAAATCAACTATTTTTCTAAAATAATTTTATTTTCAGAATATTTTATCTAAATAATTTATAATATGTCAAAAAATACTTTTAAATGCTTTAAAACTTTTATTTTCATTTTCAAAATCAAAACAAAGAAGTTGGAGCAGTGAAAATTATTGACAAGTACTCTCTTTTGTCCAATATGAGCAACAACCAATCAGTGCCTAGAAAAGACTGCCTTCTTTCATTGTTAAAACTTAAATTTGAATATTATTGATTTTTTATTTGTAAAATAATTATAGAGAGGGCAGCATCATGTGGTATTTTTTAAGCTTTAAAATGACCATAAACTTACTATGGTAATGTAAAAACTGATGGTTTTTGAGTGACTTAAAGCTGTGTCTGTCTATGACTGGAGACTTCTATTAAGAGATTAATCAATGAAATCACCTAGTAAATCACTGTAACTATATAAAATTATTTTAATCAGTTTATTAAATAATTGTTTAAAATATACTTGTATTAAGGTGTTTATTTCTCCAGCTATCTGTTACATGAATTAGCAGTGCATGTAATTTGATTTTACTACAGCTTAGTGTTTTAAAATTTTTTTAATTATGTCAGTACTGTTATTTAATTATAGTAAAGAAAACCTATAAATAATTTAAAATAAAACTGTTATACTTATTAATTTTTTGTTACAGTTCCTAGAGTCTTATGGTATTGAACTAGCTCTAAAGAGCATAATGGTTAGTTATACAGATGTAGGGTTTAATGTTGGTATTTGGACATTGACATGATTACTCTGGATGGTGCAAAAGTATCACCATTAATGTCTGTTCTCATAATTTTGTTTTTATTAGAAATTAAGTTATAGTTTGCCTATACACTAAAGGTACCATATGGCCAGAGGACTGATGATTATTAGCATGTATCACTGTCCCAGAATTATTTTTTATTATCATCAGTGATGGATGTATCCAGTTGATTCTTGTGTTGTAATTTGTCCTATGTTTGGCAATGACTAGATAAATAACCTGTATATAATATGCTATAATGTTCTTCTTTAACTCCAGTCAGAGTTTGATTGTTTATTATTGATTTCATGACTGATAATTGCTGATGATGATTTAATTTCTTTGTACAATGCTGGTGATGTGTTTTATAACTTATGATTGGTATTACTAGTATATTTTGTTAGTCCATGTTGTCTCATGCTCCCCTTAATTATCCCTTTTATATTTATTAATTTTATAGTTGTAAATATTTATAATTGTGATGTGTGGAGATGATGATTATTTCTCCTTTCCTATTTTATCCCATCCATTCATATCATTACAATATATTTATATATTAAACAACTTAACATTAAATTCTCCATAAAACTCATTCATTATAGTATTCCAAATTAAGTTGATATTTATATATTTTAATTTCAGTATAGTTTTATGAATATTCTAATTGTATATATGTGTGTATAAGTGCATACTTTGTATTTTTTCATATTGTATAATTGCTTGTATTAATGTACACATTGTACTGATCTTTCAAAAGATTGTACTTGCTATTAGCCACCTAAAGAAAGTCATTCAAGCTAATGATCAGCGATTGCTGAATGACGTCTTTTATCCTGACAATGTACTTTAATGTTGATATTGATGACAAGCAAACTTGTACATGAATTAATGTGATATATATAATTAAATTCGCACACATATATATGTATATATAGCACTGCCATTTTACTTTAACAAAAAGTTTGACATTTTTATTTTAAGACATTTGGACAACGTGTTTTGGGCATTATGTCATGGTTAATTCCAATTTTTGTTACTTGTTCAACTTTTGGAGCTGCTAATGGCAGTTGTTTTACTGCAGGAAGGTATGTATTACTGTATTATTATATTAAAATTGTAGCTGATTTTTTACTTTAAAACATAATGATATTGATAATTAAAAACAACTGATTTTTTTAAAATGAATTGTGATTAATTATATAAAACAATAAAATAAAAAAGAAATATCTTTAGACATTCAAGTGAATGTATTTATTAAACCATTAACATCACATGATCTACATTTCTTATGCTTGCTCAAGCTGTTAGAATAGGCAAAACGCTCCATACATAGTGCCACTCAGTGCAAGCCAGAGTAGGAGTAATCAACGGATGTATCCATTGATTACTTTGGCCTGCACTGAGTGGCACTACTGTATGGACAGTTTTTCCTGAATGTATTTATATGATCAAAACTGAAGTTCAAAATTCTAGAACTAAAAATTTAGTTTATAAATTTCATATTGTTATAAAATTATTCAAATATTATTTTTCATAATAATATTATTAATAATTATATGAAATTTTAAAAAGAGTACATAAAAAGTAATATTTATAAAATCATTTTTAATCTGCAAAAATAATTAAAAAATATTCACATGTAGAAACTTTTAATAATTGGTTTTATACTTTCTGTACATATTTAAATATTGTATGTAAAAATATTTTTTTAAAATAAAAAATCATTAGCAGTACACACGTTTTATTTTCATAACTTATGAACAAATGTGTGCACATTTATTTGGGAGAGATGTTCTCCCCTCTTTAATCATAAAATGCTACATGACATTGCCTCAAATAAAAAATTTGTCTTTAATAATTTCATAAAGCTGTTAAACATAAACTTTATTTAAAAGTGATGTCATTACAGTAAGCCTGCAACCAAATTAAGCTATCAAATGAGGATATTTTATTAAATGAGTTGTTAAAAAATATATTCCTAAATCATTTTAATAAAAGCAAATAATATTTTTCATTCAATTTTTATAAATATTATGTTACAAATAACTAAATAGACATTTAAAATATGATGCACATAATGTTTAAAGAATATTAAATGTGGTTAAATATAAAATTGCAATATACAACTAAAAATGTATATCAAACCATCACATGATTACCATTTCTTATGCTTGCTCATAACAGTTGTTAAAACAGGCAAAACTCTCCATACAGTATTGCCACTCAGTGCAAGCCAGAGTAATCAATGGTTGCCAGAAGACTTGTGCATAAAATCCCTATCTAGGGCCTACTCATCCAACATCCCCAGATTAGTTTCTAGCTTGTGGCTTTCGTCAGTGAGGAGATTTGGCTCTGAGAGCACTGTACCTAGATCTTAGGATCCAATGCAACCTTCCAGTAGCCACCTTTTATCTCTACTTAACTACATAACTATGAAAATAAAATTGAAAACACTATTTTCATTCCAAGCTCATTAGCTTATATAGTTATATGTGTCTGAACTCAGTACCCATACATTTTGGTGTCTTTGGTTCTTTAATAACCATAGCTACCACTATCCTATTAGGCAGGATTGGTATTAAACCTCTAAACATCACATGATCGTCATTTCTTATGCTTGCTCATAACTGTTATTAAAACAGGCAAAACTCTCCATACAGTAATGCCATTCAGTGCAAGCCAGAGTAATCAATGGATTCCAGAAGGCTTAGCACTACTGTACAGAGAGTTTGCCTGTTTTAATAAAAAGTATATGTTGAAAATATATTAAGATATATATTTTACCAATAATTTTTTAAATCCTTATATAACATAATGATTATAAATAAACAGATATGTTTAACAGTAAAGTTAAGATAGGGTTTGAGCACCAGTAAGCAGCTACCACTTCCACTCACCAGTCAGAAAAATCCTATTATATTACAACTATTTTTACTTTTGAAATTAACATAACTATTACTTTCCAGTAAATAATATCTAGATACCTATTTATTTTCTCATACTGTATGAAAATTTGGGTTGTTATGATCTGGTTACTTGGGAGAAAAAATTCTAATTCTATTTATAATATGAAACATTTTTACAATTAATCCAGTCGAAGATAGATCAGTGCATAAAGCTTATATTTAATTAATTATTTTAGTCTACACTTTTATGTAATACTATTATAGTATTAACTGCAAACTGTTTTATTACATTTTCCTTAACAATCTTATCATATAACATTTTTAGATTATGTTTTGTTTCTGCAAGAGAAGGTCACTTAGTGAAAGTTTTATCTTACATTCATATCAGCAGATATACACCAAGCATTGCAGTGATATTCAATGTAAGTAACTAGAATTTAAATTTGAATGTATATTTCATCTCCTAAAGCAAGTTATCATCTATCTTTCTATATACTTTTTTGACATATAAATCACTACACTTCGCACTATTTTTATTATTGTGTGTGTGCATTTTTTAATCATGTGTCACAACATTCACAAATATATAGTAAATTATAATCACTATTTAATATATGCAGGATTCTAATTCAGACTTTCACACAACCCACAATTCTCAATGCCATCTTATATTGCTGACCTACCTGATCACACACATTTTGAAAAGATAAATAATCACCAATATACTTATTTCATGTTAAACCAACTGATGAGTGCTGGTTTAGCACGAAATACATTTATTGGTGATTATTTATCTTTTCAACATGTATGTAATCTTGTAAGTCAGCAATATAAAATGGCACTGAGAGTTGGGGGTCATGTGAAAGTCTGAGTTCGAATCCTGCACATATTACTTATATAAATGCAGATGTAAGCCTGTACAGTGTATTGTAATCATTATTATAATTTTTTTCTTTTAAGTATATGCTTGACACAATTTTTTATCTGTATTTTAATAATTAAAATTTTAATTTTCAATTTGTGTTTGTGTGCGTGCGCATGCAGCACTCTGCTTTTATTTTTATTTTCTTTACAAAGTGTCACTCTTAAAAAAAAAGTTTTCAATTCATTTTTAACTCTGTTTTCTTTAATTCAAAAATGTGATTTATTATTATTATTAAAAGCTTAGTTTGAATACTACAATTATATTTTGAATTTTTTTATTTCCATATGTCATAGCATGGCTGGGAGGCGAACCCACAACCGTCTGCAACCAACTACTTGCTTGCAAGGCGGCTGTGATGACCTTTCGGCTAACAACGCTTGACTATATTATATTTTGAATTTTTCACTCTGGATTAATGCAAATTGCAAATTTCTTTAATCATTTTATTTTTTATGTGATATGGATTACTTGATAGATTTGTGATGGTTTTAATAAAGTATTAAATTTTTTTGTTGAAAATTAATTTATTTTACAAATTTAATTTTTCAAGAAATGTAACTATAAATAATCATATATGAAATGGAAACAAAGTAACAGCAACTCCAATAACTAATAATGAAATGTCAGTAAATAAACAAAATATATCTATATTCCCTGAGCTTATGGTTTAATATATTACAGCTCAAATGCCTAAGGTTTTAGTTTGTATCTGGATAAGAGTTGGCTTGATGAAAAGTGTTTTGAAATGAGATAGTTACTTGAAATAACATTTTCAAAGTTTAAATTTTAATGATTTTAATCATTAAAAATTATTATTTCAAATGTGAATTATTAATTATGATGAAATCGAAGCAGATCACTGTTATAAAAATTTTGAAAAAATAAATAAAAAGCCCCATGGGTAGGATGACAGCCTTGGCACTAATATGGATTTTAAACGTTCCATCATCAGATTTTCAATATAATGGAAAGCTGAAGAGTTGTGAGTTGGAGTAGTTTGAAACCTGTCCATGTGGAGATAGTAATCTGGACCAACTGATGATTGCTGGTTTAGCATGAAATGCATTTATTGGTGATTATTTATATTTTCAACATGTGTGTGATCAGATGGGTCAGTAATATGAGATGGCATGGAGAGTTGAGAGTCGTGTGAAAGTCTGAGTTCGAATCCTGCATATATATATATATATATGTGACCATCTGAATGGGCACAAGGTATTGACATACTTTGTATCTGCCTTGAATAGTTATATTGTATTAAAAAAAATGAAATAGCCTTAGAATTTTAAATTTTTTTGCTGGAAATTGTTTGAAGCTTAGATATGTGTTGCTTATGCAGTTGATTGACCACTTTATAAGTATTCATTATTATTATTGTGGTTAGTGAAGTATTTAATGTCAGAGAAAGGGGTTGTTATTATAGGAATTGGTATATTTGGGTAGGAAAATGCAAAGTTATTTTATGTTAGTGTAACATTTGGTTGAATGATTTCAAAATCCTTTATTCATTAATACTTATCCTTTTGTCAACAATTAATAGCCATTTTAATTATATTTAGTTAAGTTAGTTTAATATTTAGGTTGCAGTACATGTGCATGCATATATGTCTGTATTATGTTTCATTTCATTTTCATCTTTTAATAACAGTAAACAATAGTACATGTACAATAAAAACATTTAAATTACAGTAATTATCTTAAATAATTTAACAAATATATATTTCTTTCCAATGATTAATAGATAGTCGAATCAATGAATTATTTTACAAATTAAATAAATTATTAATCATTTTTGTTTAATAGTTAATTAATATTTATTTTTCTTTCAAGCTTGTAAAAGCTATTTATTTTATTATTATTTTGTCTTGATTTAATCAGAGTGATTTTTTTTTCTTTTTTAGAAAAGATTTTTTTTGAATATGTAATTAGCTTAGATAGAAAAAAAGTGTGGGAGTAACCTGGTGAAGGAAAATGACCTTTGCTAAAGAGAGCTATTTAACAAAGATCTCCAGTGAAAATTTTGCTTATTATGTATTGTAATTGTAGCCAAAACAGTGGTTCATTATTGTGAAAATTAAAGCCAGTTGCTGGAGTCAAATTGATTTTAAAAAGGACTTTGGAGTAAAACTTCTAAAGGATCTTAAGAAATTTATTATGGAAAAGATGCAATTCTAAATTTTAAAAAAAGGTACATTAGTTTACTTTGCTCTCCTTGATTTAAACATTTTGAATTAACCACTTCATAAATATTGCTCTTTTAAAAATGTATATTGAGAACGTCCAGTCTACATTACTTCATTTAATTGTCATTTTAAATAAGAATAAATTGCATGAATATTATTGTTGTATCACTAACCAATATGTGTCTTTTATTATATCTGGAAAACGCATGCAGAACTATTTTACAGAATATATTTTAATTCTTCACTATTTTCCGTGTTGTGTTTTTGTGAGAATTAAACATAAAAATAAGGATATGCATATTTTGATAAATCATGCCATGTTTAAATTCATCATAAAAAGATAACAGTATTTATTTATCTGGTATTTCTGGAAATAATACGTATTTTAAATGAAGGAAATAAAATGTGAGTTACTTCAAATTAAGTATTTGCTTAAATCGAATGGAAGGATAGAAATGCCGGTAATTTTTGTTCTCTTCGATAAAGATAGAATATAAAACAAAGGATTATTAATTGTGAAATTACTAAGGAATCATGGTATCTTAATTGACAATATTTAAGAATAAACCATGCATATAATAGACTATAAAGTGTCAAATGATCTTCAAGAAACTACTAAGAATAATTGCGTATTTAATTTATAATTACAATGGAGAATGTCTTATATTTTCAGTATAATAAAGGAGAAATTAACTGCTTATGTGTGATTTGTTACCTCAAATAGATATGCTATGAACACTGGAGGTGCTGGGTCAGATTTAAGTTATGATTATACTTTTTTTAAGTTATCCTGCAGAAGTTTATTTTAATTTAAATTCAGTTTGGAATGTGTCCCATATTGTTTCATAAGCCTGGAGCAGAGCTCTGCAAGTGAACTTTTATTTTAAGTTACAAAACAAATAACTTTTGTTTCTTTATTTTTTTTATTGCTTGTCATTATTGATGTATATTATTGATAGATAGGCTTACTTATTATTATGTTTTATTTATAATTTGGGTTGTTTTGACTTTCAAGATCGTCTCTGAAGCATATCCAAATGAGGAATACGCTGGTAAAAATTGATTGTGTACAAATAGGTCTTATTGTTCTTTTACGAAGGTAAAAGAAATAAATATTTTTTTTATAATACATTATTAGAGAGGTTTATATTTATTTTGTACACTTTATTATCTCAAAGTGAGAATTTTGTTCTTTTTTAAATCAACGAACATATAATAGAAATAGTTTGCTAGATATGAAAGCCAGTTCATTCATAATATTTATAACTATTAAATTTTAAAAGTAACCTAAAGTTTATTCTGAATTAAAAGTTATACCTTAATGCAATATTTAATTACCATGTTGCCTGCATAGTGTGTAATTTAGAGTTAATTTTATATATGCTTTTATTGGCGGGTGTGTGTCTGTTTTGCACAATTATGACATTTGTTTGATAAAGTTCAGTTTGTGAATATTTTATGTATAAATTTCGGATGCTGTCATATTCTACTGAGTTGAATGGACTAGTATGTTATCTGTATGTATTTATCTGCCAGCGTGTATTTAGAATGTTTGAAATTTAGAAAAGCTTTTAGAATGGAAAGAAATCTGATTGCATTATAATGTTTGTAGGGATAAAAGATTTTGCTTATTTAGTATATGTTTTTCCATGAGTAGAGCCTAGTTTATATTATATGCATATGATTAAATGATATTTTTTGAAGTTAAGTGATGTTTTCTTAGAGCCCTGGTGATGAGGAAAAGGTTCCCCACCAACAGTGTATTTATAATCCGATGAATTATTGTAGAAGTGTTCAGTAAGAGTTTATCTGCTCCTCATGTAGATTTCCCTTATAATGTATAGTCTGTATAATCATGGAAATATAGCTCTGTGTTAATTAATATGTGGCCAGATAAATTGTTAAATTAATTCTGGATGTAATATTAGTGTCTTATTTTATTGATGAATTACGACATTGTCCGAAATAAAATAATTGTATGATATTTTCTTGACGAATGGAGAGTTTGTAGAAAAGATTATTTTCTATCATTGTTGCTTGACACATGCACACACATGCATAATATAAATAATATCATGTATATAAAGTATAGAGTTATTGAAATTAAAATAAGAAATAAATGTTTTTTGAGATACATTACATTTATTTAAATAGAAGTATAAAGTTATTGAGATTAAAACGGGAAATAAATATTTTAAACTACAGTGTATTTATTTAAATAAAGGTTATAAATCATCAAATCATCAGAATGAACATGATTTTGTTGCTATGCATGAAAGGTATTCGTAATTGAAAGTGATTATTTAGTCAATTAGAGAAAGTTGCTTTGTTGAGAGCCAAATATAATTAATTTGATTTATTTTATTAATCAATAGTAATATCCTCTCAAAAGTATTTTTTTGTGCTAATAATATAACATGTTGTTTATTTAGTGTCATGTAGATGAAACATGTAAGCAAAGCATGTGTTCGAAGTCAGAATATTTAAGTTTGTTGTTAATTTGCTTTGATAATAGGGATAATCACAAACTGATGCTCAAAGTTTATTTGATAATTTAGAAATCTGTAGAACAAATAGTCCAATTGTAAATATCATGTTAAACCAAATTTATTTTAGTGTAATAAATGATTTGTTTTATTTATTTAAAATCTTAAAACTGTGTCTTGAGTTATTATTGTATACATTTGTGTTTTCCATTTCCACATCTCCATGTTTCACACATCTATTATAAAATAGATATATTGTTTTATAACTATAATAACAAATTTGCTGGTGTCGGACAATATTGTTTTTCTTAATCCAAACCTTATAAGGAACATTTGCCACTGGATAAACGTATTAGAAGAGTTGCCAAGTTAGTATATTTGTTAGATGATGATATGAGATTAAAATACCCTATTTCTGTCATTATCTTATTATTGAAACACAGTAAAAAATATTTTAGTCAATTTGTTTCATTACATTTTATCATACTTTAGAATTATAACTTATGGGCCAATGTAGTTTATTTAATTCAACTGTGTTTGTTAAATTCCCTGAGATCTTATTGTTTATTTCTTGATTGGCATTAAAGTAGATGTTTAGATTGTGATATGCCAAGTTATAGAATTGTTTAGTATTATAATTAATAGCAAGCTGATATATGTTGTATTTGGATGAAGAAAGAAATTAAGTTTAAAGTATATTTTAATAGACTGTACCAATAAACATTATGATTCTTTATCATACAATTAATTAACAAAGGAATTTACATTATATTAAATTTTTTGTAATATTTCTTCTTTTATTCATTTATTATCATATATCTTATGAACTTCCTATAGCCTCCCACTGAGCTGAGCTGAACATAAACTTAAATACAGAGTCTCAGTAATAATTTTGTATTATATATCTTATTATATTGTTCTATTCATTAATAGAACTGGCGCCTGGGCATTTTGCTCATGTAATGTATATGAGCAATGTTGGGAGTGTAGGTTATAATATATATATTATTAAATAATACAAAAGAAGTTTTTGCTAGAAAGACTATTCCTGGTGTAGTATATTTTATCCCTTGTTTATTTGTAAGAAGGTTTACATAGGTCAGAGTAGTTTGAGTTTAAATGAAAGAATAAAGGTTCATAAAAGTAGAGTTAAAAATAGATATCTTAGTTCTGCTTTGTATGTCCATGAAAAAGATACAGGCCACAGTATTGATTTGATGAAGCTAAGGTTGTCTTCTTTGAGAGAAATGAAATCAAAAGAAGAATTAAAGAGTCATTATTATTGAACATTTATTATTCTGAAGCAATTAACTTATTTAAGAGTTCTTTTAATATTAAGGGTGGATGGGAAGTGAATGGATTTGTGGGTAGTTTTTAATATTATATATATTGTGTAGTTTTTGGTAGTTCTTTACACTTGAGAAGTCTGCTTGTAGCAGTGAAGCCTTAGGTTGTGTTTTAATATTATTTTTATGCTGGTCTGGTTTAATTTTGGATTTGGGGTAGTTTTGATTTTCTATTGACTAGTTTAGTTTTATGCTTGTAATGTTTATATATATATGAAAAACAAAAAAACACAAGTAAAACTTGCTAACGCTTGTATTTATGACAATAGATGGCGTTCTACCAAAAACACCATCAAGCGTAGTTTTTTGTTTACATAAATGTCAGAGCAAGCATTCACTATCTCTAACTTTAATTTCCACCTTCAGATCATGATTTCAAGCTATTTGCTATTGTCAGTGAAGGACAGGAATAAGAAAATAGATCTAAACACAAACTCAGAGTTTGTGTTTAGATCTATTTTCTTATCCCTGTCCTTCACTCAGAGTTTGTGTTTAGATCTATTTTCTTATTCCTGTCCTTCACTGATGATAGCAAATAGCTTGAAATCATGATCTGAAGGTGGAAATTAAAGTTAGAGATAGTGAATGCTTGCTCTGACGTTTATGTAAACAAAAAACTATGCTTGACAGTGTTTTTGGTAGAACGTTATCTATTGTCATATATATATATATATAAACATTACAAGCATATATATATATGCAAGTTTAAGGCTGTAAAATGTATTTAAATGTTTATTATATTATTAATGGTTGAAGTTAAATTGTTAATTTTGTTGTTATTATTGTAAATTCGTATGTGGATAGATAATCTAACCTATATTATAATATATATATATATATATTCTACCCTTGTCATCGTGTGTAGCTCCACTACACCTCAGGCCAATCACGTTGAGGGCCACAATCTGCCCTTTTCTAACATATCAGGCCAATCTAACCGCCCCGTTCCCGCATCTCCACTTCCCCCAAAATAAATATAATATAGTGAAAATCACCTAACCGGGTTCTAGCTCTAATAATTAATGAAATATTCAATTAAATGCTTTACTAGCTCAAGTTTCTTAAAATTAACTTAGGTTCTGTTTTAAACTAACTCAAATAAATATTCAGGAATTCATGAGACTAGAAGTGGAAATACGGGTGACAAGGTAGATTACATTGAGACAATATCCCACAGGATACCACCTCAATGGCATAAGAACACTATCCCCCCTTATACTACTATTACATATAATAACTACATAGTATTCTTATGACTTCCACAACTTCTAATCACTAAGACTCATTTAACAATTAAAGTATTAATCTTTTATCTCTAATAACAATAATAGTAATCATCTAGCTCAAATGAAATAATCTCAGGTTCTTAAATTTATTCACATGTTAATAACATATGGTAGCAAAATATGATAAGGGATTTTATGTCATAATCTACTACTCTGAAATTAGATTAATAATAAAACAATAATAATCACAATCTTCATTACTTAATCCAACTAGTACAGCTTTTCTTTCATCGCAAATTCTTAACCGTAATAAATTAGTTAATAATCTAATATCCCCTTTTTTATCTTTAAGTAATAAAATAAATTAATAAGTGGCAGTGTTTAGATAATCTGATAAATAAAGCAAGTGGCAACTAATAGCATATAATTTAGCAAAATATTATGATAATGGATTGATGACCAGTAACGCAATGCAATTTTATAATTATTCAATTACAAGAACATCAATAAATATTTAAGATTAAACATACTTCTCTATTTATCTTTTGTGCAAACAATCATATACTTAGTTTAATGGTTGTGAACATACCCTGTGAATTCATGCAATGATGTAGAGAAAACAAAACTCAGACACAAGTTTTAATAAACAAATTTTAAAATTTTATTAACATCAATAAAAAATAAATAAAACAAACAAATCCATCTACATCTATTTACAAGGGATATCCTCATTTTTCTTTACACTACAATAGCTGAATTATACACATTTATATTTCTTTTATCATTAATTAAACTTATTATGCCTTTTAAAAGTTATTTATTTATTTCTCATTAGGTTTATCATATCACTTATTTTAACTATTTTATGGGTAACACCATTCTTTACCTTTTAATATTAA
Organism: Epiperipatus broadwayi; assembly: GCA_028023455.1. Lineage (NCBI taxonomy): Eukaryota > Metazoa > Onychophora > Udeonychophora > Euonychophora > Peripatidae > Epiperipatus > Epiperipatus broadwayi. The sequence continues at coordinate 3,142,228 of JAQFVV010006282.1, forward strand.
AGTTACTGTATTATAAATTATCTATGTGGATAAACATCATTTATAACATCATAATTTTACAATCAATATGGTTTTTAAAAAAGAAAATTACATTTTCTTGTAACTTTATATAAGTCACTCCGCATATTATTCAAATATTATTATTACTTTTAACGTTTGTTCTCCAATGCTCGTAAACTATAATACGTTTATTCCATAAGCCATACTCATGTATAATACTATAACACGGGTTTAATTATCACCTGTTACAGTTTCACATATACTATAATTATCGAATGTTATTGTATTTTTTAAATATGCAATACTTATATTTTTTAAAATATAATCAACAATAAGAAAACGTGAAATTATATTTAATATTTTTGTATATTTCTATTTGGATATACTTTTATAAAATTATAGTTCATTTCTTAAAAAAAAATTAAAATAATTCTCTAACTCCTTCCTTTCTTAGGATATCTGCATCTTTCTTTCAATAATCATAATCTACTCTTCGTTAATACTTAACTATTCTTATTCCAAATAACAGCATGACATACATTCTAAAATATCTATTGTTTCCCTTTTAATAGACTTATCATATAACGATGTAGTTGCAAGAAATACAGATAAAGATAGCGAAAGATGTATAGGATATCGGGAAGATAGATAGATAACTTATCCGCAATATACTTCAAAATGTATGGAACAGTGTGAATAGGTCCGACATTCATTGTCTAATAACCTTGGCGATAAGCATGATGTGGCAGCTATTTACTCAGCTTTACCAAACATCTAGTATGACTCACAAGAAATATATAAAATACCACTGTCCAAGACAACATGTGTACCAGTCGTAGGGCTTTGTTAACTACGCTGATTAACATCTAAAACTACTTATTATTTCACTCCCTGTAGCATCCTAGTTTTTAATACATCCTCTTGGTTTCCGAATCACCACGTACTACCAAGTCACTACCCAAACTATCTCTTGAGATTTTTTACTGTATCCAACATCGATAAAATACTAACTACCTTTTAAAACAATAAACAAAATTCGCTAATATAAAACATTTCCCTATTCCATAAGAACAATTTGTCTTGCTTTATTACACTGTAGGTTCAACATCTACGTTTTGTTAAAATAACATTTAAATATCCCAATCGGAAAATTAACAGAAAATATCACATAACCATCGGTTATATTGAACTATATTAATAACACATAAAATGATTATCGTATGCATATTTTTTAAAAATCTAATCACATCTCAAAGTGTTTTAGAGTGTTGTTTTCAAAATGCGTTTTACAACAATAATAACAATAAAACTTTTGCGCTACATTCATTCGATTCTCAGCTGATCTAAATAAATAAAACATACATTATATCATTAATAATTATAAATGTTACCAAAAACAATCTTTATCTTCCTATCAGAGTTCGTAGTAGGTTTCTTTCTCTTCGAGCATCGCAAATATACAAATTTCCACATACATACAATTTTATTTTAAAATTCAAAATCAAAACATATTATTTCATATAATGTTATATCACGAATTAATGTATTTTGTTTTCCCTATCGCTATCTAAAACTTAATGTTTAACTTAGATTAGTAAAGAAAATAATTCAAACCATAATCACATATTTTTCTGACGGTAAATCTTGGTTAGTCCCATAATATTTATTATTTCTTCTTTTGTCCGAATGTTCTCCTTTCTGCTTATTAAAGTTTTAAATAAATTAGTTCATTTAATAAACTGTTTAGACGATCTTTAGTTTTAGTGTTTAATCCAAAATTATTAGAAAACATTTTATTTAGTTATCCCACGAAGCTTTTTAATGTTCTGGCGAATATTACCTCGGCGCGTTGATGCATCTTTATTTCTAGTTAAACTACAATTATTTAATAATTACGGTACCAATTGCGTTTTCCATGGATCCAATATTTTATATTTCTCTTCTGTAAAATTTTTTTTTTTCCTTTAGGCAAGTGTTTTCCTTGGTAAACTTCACTTTCATTCATTATTATTTTATATACACTACTTTCGATCTTTAACTATTTTCTAGAGTATTTTCTCAAGTCATCTTAAAGAAAGCAATTCAAACCATTTCAATATTAAAATTCCTTTTGTCCATTTATTCTTATATGAATAATACTTATTTTTATTTTCCATTATCTTCATTAACTTTGCGCACAATGTCCTTTCATTGATTTTATACGCACGAAAGCAGCTTTCATAGTGATACGCTATATAAACTATATCAACGAATAATATTAACATATTTGGAATATTATAAAATTTACAACTTGGTTTTTAAGAATCTATCCATTTTCTATTGAAAACTCCGATTATACTTCGATAGAATCCACTGGCAGGTTACTGTAAAGTTAGTGAAACATTACTATGAAAAACTTTTTTAAAACATATTATTCTAAGATTCTCTTCGGATGATTTTTAAATTGTCAGTTGGTTTCTTTCAAAGATATTATTAAAATTATAATAAAATTGACTAATAAATTGAAGAAAGAAAGAAATTTTAGAGAGCTTAAAATTTTACCTCTGCTCTGGAGTCAACACATTTTTGTTCTCCCCCGTTTATACAATTAGTTGGCGCGATTTTGGTTGTCTGCCAAGATCTATTTTTTATTGGTCAATCCCTACTTGGATTTATAAACAATTTCTAAAGTTTTAAAATCATGATGTAATAGACTTAAATGTTAACTCATTATTATTTTTAAATCAATTATTATCTATTACAATTTAACTACCTTTAAAACAATTTTGAAACAATAATTAATAAAGGTGTATACTACTTATTTTTTTTATTATGATGTGTGACAATTCCATCCACTTCTATAATATACTATTTAAATATTTTAATTATTAGTATTAATTTAAACCGGTGCTTATACATAGAATATTTCAGACAGTCACGTAGTCATTTCCGGTGTTTAGTCTAATTTTATCTGTCTTAATAAATTTGCTACTTATATTATATAAAATAATTATATAAAATTTTGAAAAACAATTTAGAAAAATATAGAATTAGATACAATTCTCATCATCACAATACTTATTATTAAATATATCATATTAATCTTTTACTGCTTAATATAATCTATAATTTTAAATACTATATAATATTAATTTTAAAATTTTTTAGTAATTGACCATTTATAACCATCATTGACCTATAGAAAAGGGCACAATATATATATAGGGGAAGTATGAGTTTTCTTTGAAAATATGTGTTAAAAAAAGGTTTTATTTTAAAATTAAAAAAAAGTATGTTTAAGAGAAAAAGAGTTTTCTTTAAAACAAAATGTTAAAAGATTATTTTATGTATTATTAAAAATAAGTCTTTTGGTTCTTAATTAAAACTGATTTTTGGTTGTAAACAACTATGCAATTAACTGCAGCACCTGAATTAGGTAAAATTAAGTTAGTTCAAAATCTTGCTAATTGAAATTGCATTAGATAAGATTAAAAGTTATTTTAAAATCTAAAATAGTAATTGTTTACAATGAGAAATCTTACAATAAAATTAGCCTAAGAAAAGGTTCTAACATTCCAGAATTTTATCAGTAGATTTCAAATCTGAATTATATAATTTTATAATATTTAATTAAATCTTAGAGATTTAATGAGTCCTTAGGCGAAGTGAATTCCAAAAGGTGTTAAGGTGAAACATATAAATAGGACTCCATTTGTGAATAGCATTTGCCACCAGTGTCTATGCAAATTTGAACTTGAAAATGTGCAGCTAAAAGGCAAGCTGCGCTGTTTTCTCCATGGGGGTTTCTTTTCTATCTGATGCCATAACAACCAGGTCATTGCCTAAGTAGAGCCCGAGCCTAACCAAATAAAGAAGATGTCATAGCTTCCCAGCAAAGCTCACCAAAATCTGCAGCTTATGGACCTACATTCCAGCTAAATGACGATGTCGCAGCCACCTCCCTTTTTGAGCATCAATAAAGTTTTTTCTTTTGAATAATAATAATAGTTGTAGTAGCAATAGTAAAAATAATATATATATATATATATATAATTATTCTGTTTAATGAAATTTTTTTTTTTAATTTCTTTTAATCAACAATAAGACATTTCAAAAAAAAAAAAATCCCTATATCTGTGTATTTATGTAATACAGTGATTATATATTTTATTCCAAAACACATCATAGTTTTATAATTTTTATTCATTGATGCTGATATCTTTTAATGCGAAAGCAAAATTGTAAACATATACTATATATACCAGTATGTGATTGTGTACTTTTTCATAAACATATATATTTTTAATTTCACACATAATAAAATTATTTAATTCATCAAAAATGGAAAGATGTTTGATCCATTAAGCTGCTTTTACATATATTTAAATCAATCAATGTTATAATATAATATAAAATATCTTCATATAACAGCAATTATATATATATATATATATATATATATAATACATATTATTTTAACATATATATATATATATATATATATATATAATCATACACATAAAAGCTCTATTGGCAAATGTTAATTTTTGTTCTTTTCAATGTGTTTCAACTAATTTACAATTATGTGATGTACAAAGTCAAGAATATCTCAGCAATTATGCCCAGATAAACCTGTTAGCCACTTTATTTTCCATTCCCCACTCTAAGTTTTCCCATATTCTGCTCCATCCCATTTCCACAACATAATCTTTGTTAACTCTATGGCTTTTATATCTAAATTCCCATTATCTTTTCCCAAACCCAGCGTAAAAAACAATAATTCACTTTCTGTATAATCACTTTTTTCATATTTATTCTTCCATAACTTCATTATATGTACCCTTTCTGTTTTCAACCATTTACATTCAATTAATAAATGCCTAATATTTTCTATTCCTTCCTTACATAATTTACAAAATAAATCACCCATATTTTTCCATTTACATGTATATTCTCTTGTAGCTAAAGATCCCATTCGAGCCTTAAATAATAAACTCATTTTCTTACTATTATCATATATTAACTCACACCTAATATTCTGTTTATTTCTATATATATTTAAACTCTTTTTACTCTTCATACTATTTCTACATTACCTACATAGTGACATCTATCTGTTTTATATAAAATTAACTACAACATATTAAAATCATACAATATTTTTAAGGCATAAAAAAACTCTGTATAAATATATAATATAACCTTCCATTCATTTATCTTTAGTGAATTAATTATCAGTCAAATTAATTGATATTTTGTATATGTTCATTCAATTATTGTTATAATTAATATAAGTTGTTTCATATATCTTTCTTCTATTAGGATCTTTAATATAATTTAAAGATTTTACAATTTTAACATAATCTATTTTATGTTTGTATTTTAAATAATAAATATATAAGACAGACCTATCATCTCCTCTATTAATAGTATTATAATGTTATTTTGCTCTTTCATTTAATTGTTTCCCTCTAAGTCCATGTGAACCATATAGAAATTTCTACAATAAATTTTATATACAATTCCCTTTTTATATTTCATATCATTTCTTATTTTACAATTACCTATTAATTTGTCAAGATTTTTACTATTTGTCCATCCTATATTAATGCTTTTATTTATATAATGTTTATTTTTTAGTAATTTGCAATAAATTTTAGGGAAGTATGAAAGTTTTATCTATTTTTTATTATTTTTAGATCCTCCTATTATTATTGCTGTTTGGTTTATTATGGACATACAAGAAACAATTAAATGAAAGAACAAATGAACATAATAATGCTATTAATAGAAGAGATGATAGGTCTGTCTTATGTATTTATTATTTAAAATATGGACGTAAAATAGATTGTGTCAAAAATATAAAATCTTTAAATTATATCAGAGAACTTAATAGAAGGAAAATATATGAAAACAATTAGGATTAATTATAACAAAAATAATTGTATGAACATATATAAAACATCAATTAATTTGCCTAGTAATTAGCTAATGATAAATGAATGGTATATATTTATACAGAGCTTTTTAATGTCTTAAAAATATTGTATGATTTAATAGGTTGTGGTTAATTTTATATAAAACAGATAGGAGAAGCCATAATACATCACATCACATCACATAATTATAAATTAGTTGAAGCACATTGAAAAGGGTAAAAATTAATGTTTTCTGAAAAGAACTTTTATATGTATTATTATTATTATTATACATATTATTGCTGTTATATAAAGATATTTTATATTACATTATATCATTGATTTATTTACATTTTTTAATACTTTAGACTTTTTTGTTTATTAAATGCACACAAACAAAAACACAGGTTTTATTTTTTAATAATTTTAATTCTATATTTATTATTTAATATAGGCATCTGTGGCTGTGATAATGATTAGTCTAGGAAATATTGGCAAGCTTATTGATTTTTTTAGTTTTACTGCATGGATATTTTATGGGACTACTACAGCATGCCTTATTATTCTTAGATTTACAAAAAAAGATGTTCCTAGATTGTATAAGGTAAGAAATTCTTACTTATTTTATTCTAATAAAAGCTGTTTACTTAATTACTGCATAAAAAGTGTTCAGTCTGAAAAATCATTATAATTATATGAATACCAAGTAAAAAATATTTGTCCACATTGTTATTATAAATATATACTTAATATAATAATCAATCTAAATAAAATTGAAACAAACAATTAGTTATATTTACAATTATTTTAATTATCAATTCTGCTTTCAACTCTTACTTGAGACCTTCTCAAGATATAAATTTTATACATCACATGACCTATTAAATACATTTACTCCATTATTTTACCTTCAGCAATATAATTAATATCATACATATAAACATATAAATAAATGACATAAAAATAAAAAATACATAAAAACTATATAAATATCTACATATATTTTTATATACCTATATAAATAAATATTCTATTCCCCCTCCTCCTTTTATAAACTCTCATTTACAATTCTATCATAATTTTTAAATTTTCCAATTATCTAATTATGATTAGATAATTATTATTATTAGGGCATTATTAGATAATTGGAAAATTTAAAAATTATGGTAGAATTATGAGTGAGTGCATAAAGGGGAGGGAAAATTGAATTATTATTTATATAAGTATACAAAAACATATGTATAGTTATTTATATCGTTTAATTTTTTTTTATGTAATTTTTAGTTTATGTTATTAATTTATATTATAATGATAATGAAATATATGTTGTAAAAACATATATATGTATATATGTTTATCTGGGTTACATATTTCATAATTTGAAATAAATAAATTATTAAAAAAAAAAAAAATGAAAAATAGTTTGAAAAAAAAGTGGTTTTGCCAAAATGAAATCAAAATAAAAGATTGCATTATTTTCTTTTAGAATAAAACTGTTTATTAAGAATAGGGTGGGGGAAAAGAATCATAACAGATAAGGATAAGATGGTTTATTATTATCTTTTCAAAAGTTTTATCTTGTGCCTTTGGATTGAGAGTATTTCATTTACTTAATAAACCAGTATAGCAGTATTAATCTAGTTAATATATTGTAATGGTATACATATGCCATTACATTATTTTAAAATTAAAATAAAAAGGTTGTAAATAAAAATTGATTTATTAAAAAAAAAAAACCACTAAAAGCCAAAATTAAAAGAGTTACAATAACATATATATTGTCCCACAGATGGAAAACTTTGAAACTATTTTTTTTAGAAGAAAAAAGTATTTGAAAGTATTTTTTTGTAAAAAAAAAAAAAGTAAAGATATATAGATTTGATATTTTTGAAAATAGAAATAATGTTGATTTCTATAATCTTAGAAAATGGAAATGATTGTTTTATTAATTAAATGATTGTTCTAAAGCACTCTAGCCCTTGGGGCACTCAAATATTTAAATGGTCAGATAAGAGAATAAAAAGAAATTAAATGATCAATGCAAGCATGAAGCCACAGCATGGACTGTAAATGGAACATGAGAGCCAGTGACATCATGTTTGTTTGATCTGGAAAAATGCTAATAAGAGGCTAATAAAAATATAAAACTCCAAATATTTGAATTCAGTGGATTATTATTGTTGTTGTCTTAGATGCTGACTAGTAAGCTATATATGAACTGTAGCTGTATTGCAGACTTCACGATGTAGGAGTCTGCAATAGATTTAGTTTCTTGACAACCAGCTGAGGCCTCCCTATGACAGATATGGACCAAAAAGGAATGCCAAGTAGCAGCTTCATTTTAAAAGAGGACAAACAATCTACATAAGTGATCATGAAGATGGACCTCTAAATCTGCAGAATCCATAAAGTATAAACTTTTACCAATTGAACTTTCTTTTAAATAAATATATCTTCAATAAGTAATCAATCCATAAAAAAAAAAGTAATATAAATAAATGCACCTCTTATCTAACCAAGAGTAGAACTCTAAATCAATTATTAATATTTATTTTTATATAAGTTTGCTATTTCAATCATTTCCATTTTTATTTATTTATTTATGTTTGTATTTAACTAGGTTATTTATTTTTATCTGTTAACTAAAATGTATTAAATTTAAGTTGGGTGTAGATAGCTGCATAGATTCATTAATGTTTAGTTTTTTTTTTTTTGATTTTCATATGATTAATATATAAATATATATATCGGTAAATATGACATCTCATGCTGAGTGTCTAAACTTATTTATTCGTATATTTTTTAAGTTATTGTTGTCAATGTGGTACCTTATGATGAGTGCCATTGGGTTTACTTTATTGTAGATTTCCCTCAGCAATTCTCAGTTAATAACTTTATATTTTAATCATTTATGTTCATTTTGAAGTACTTTAATTTCAGGCTATTTGTCTCATAGATAGGTCGATGCTGGCAGAGGGATATATGGGTGCTTATATCAATGTAATGTGAAGCATGTTTAGCATACAGGGTAACATGCCCAACTGAATGCATGACCCAAAGGCATAGACATTGCATTGTAATGTATGCAGATATATTTCCTGTGACATTGATCCTTTTTAAAAAGCTCTATGGATAGGGACTATAAGTCGGCAGATAGACTGCACTCCTCCATACATAGCATTTGTCTTTAATTATTTTATATACATGATTCCTTCACCAGACAGACCCACATTCCTGTACTGGATGAGGACCATGTCCTTCAAATAATATCACACTGTCAGATGCACATTCCTGTCAGCATGGTTTTATGCTAGCATCTTCATATTGGTTGCATCTATATATCTGGAAGCAGGTGTTGGGTTGGCTACAAACTTTTAGTCTGAGATTGAATGATTGTTTTGTGAAAAGTTTTTAACTGAATAATCTATGTAGCCTATCTATACTCAACATTCTAAAGTAAAACTATTATTAAAATATCCATTTGTGCGGACTGTTTAAAATAATTTAAATTTAAAAATATTAATATCTAAAATCAAGTTAAATTTTATTCCTCAATTTTAAATATTTATATATGTGCGTTAATAAATGTTTTTTGTGTGTTATTACTTGCAGTGGCTTATTTTATTTCTGAAATATTAAAAATGTAATTTAAGAATATAAATTCTTTTTTTATTAAAACTTATAAGAATTTATATATTAAATCTCTGCTTCTCCTTGAGCTAGTGACATGGGTTAATGGTCTATCAAAAAAAATAAAATTGGATCTTAACAGTATGTGTCTGCCTACTATATAAATTTTCCAGGTTCAAATGGCCTGGTGGCACCCTTGTATGGCAGATACATAAGACTCCAAAGATCACCCTGACTGTTATAATATATATATATATATATGTACATTTCAATTATATTTTGTATGTATATAATAACTTGTGCATTATAATTAATATTTTTATTTGTACATGACAGTTTATATATATATCACAAGCTTGAGTATATGTGGTTATAAAGAAGTGCTATATATATTGAAACAGTCATATATATACGTATATATTGTAATGGTCAGAAAACGTGTGACTCGTAAACATAGTGCAGAATTCGACCACCATACAGAACAGCAGCACCATCGAGTAGCGAAGCCACCCGTGGTACTGAGTTCGAACATAGTTTATCGGTTCCACAATACAATCCACGAAACAACGCATCTGATGCGACATTAGTAAATATTTCCTTAGGCACGGTGGTCAGGGATATGCAAGAGACTCATGATTTTATTCTCGAGTTAGCCAATAATCAAACTAATATTAATTAAACATTCATATTTACATAATCGAGGAAATATTATATAGAATGGGTATCGAATAAATGAAACGTAACTGCAGACGTATAGTTTAAAATTATTTATTAATACATTTTAATAAAACAATCTAATAATATTTTGTGGATTTAAAGCTTCAGTAGCGGAATTTGCGACATGATTATATTTTAAAGAATACATTTATTTATTTAGACATTATTTTATATTGAGGATTTCAGTAGCGGTATTTCCGATACTGAAATGTTTACAAAAGGAATTCACTTATTTGAAGGCGTAATCTAGCTACCTAAAATTCTCGAGTAAGTATTTCTAATGCATGCCTGGAGGGATTTATACCTTTGCAATGCAAGAGTCTAAAGTATGGGTTATAAGAGTAATGGCAGACATATATTTATTTAATTAAAATATTTATTTATAACTAAGGGCAAACATTTATTTGAGAGTGAATTATGCAGATAATGCAGAGGCGGAGTGATATATAGAATAATAAAATTAAGTAAAGGAACACGTGGTACGCTTTAGAAAGGCGATATGGAATGGCAGTATATTGAAACTGCAATGCCGCGAATGAGTTTATAAAACTGTCGGACTGGTCTCTGCCGCGGCCCGACGAAGTAAGGTGTCACATAAGCATAACCAGGGACAAGCGGTACGTGTCGCAATTTGCCAGCTGGCTGCATGACAGGTCAAATCCTACGGGAGCATTTATTATGTCCGCTTGTGTAGGACGACGGGGGTTAATTTCAACCCTGAAGAATCCGGAATATTTACGGCGGAATAGATCATCGCGTCTCTAAAACGTAACACATGTATACTGTATAAACGATTATGATGAGATTTCAACAGATTTCTAACTTGGTCCTACATTATCAACATTTATTAAAGAACGTTGGCGACTCTCAAAGAAATGTAATTTTCTGGAATTATTCATGATGATTTAGTAAATACAAAACATATATATAAATTGGGAATTATTATAACTAATACGTCAGCCATTTGCGAAGTTGTAGACCCCTGCATTACAATAAATGAAGCATTGAATGCGTGTCGATTTATATGAAAGTTAAGTTATTAAAGAAAGTAAATATTAATGAAAATTTGACACGCATTCATTGTTTTAAGCGATCATAGATTTAAACTTTGAAAATTGAAATAATTATGAGCATGCAATAATTAAATAATAACTATAGATAGAAATGTAGATTATAGAAATACGCACCCAAGATAGAATGAGGTAAGCTAGATTAGTAGAGAAATTTACACATTAAGTTAATTATTCAGTTTTAGCTATACATATGGTAGTTTTTACATTTTATAATTTAGATAAGTATTATGAAGAAGAGCTATAGCATATTATTAGAGTACTCTAGAGTTTGAACACAGACAGGTACCTGTTTTATAAGAAGTTTTCTGATTCCATTAGTTTAGCAGCAAAAAGTTCACGAGTGGCAAGTCTTTCTTGTATTTAGATATTTCATTTAATTTCACAGCAGCAGCAGCTTTTTCATTTATTTCAGGCAGCAGATCTTCATGGTGAATTTATGACGGGCAATGGAAAGTTCAGCATCCGATAGGCCATCTCCCGATGGAGAATAATCTAGGTGCTTTACTCGGTCATACCTTGGCAGGAACAAATTATTTTTATATTTTTGGAGACTCTCAGTGATCGAGAGCAAAGCTAAAGTTTAAGTGAATGTCTCCAGCAAGTCTAAGATGGCCTCTTTTTTTTTATCTTGATCTTTCACATTTTTGTTAAGATATTTTTAGGTTCTACTTAATCTGCCCTGAGGATAATCAATGCATTTTGTTGGTTTTTAATTAAAGAAAGCTGCCGTTCTATTGTTTACATTTTACATTTACTAATTATATTTTGGGGAATTTTTCTTTAATTAATCTATTATCTATCACTGACCGATGCTTTTAAATTTCAAAAACAAAAAGGGAACATAAGATTATTTTAACTTTTAATTAAATATTACATCAGATATTTTTAGAATTATTATTAAATGAAATTTAAACAAAGCAATAAATACGAACTTTATAATCCAAAATAAATGATTAAAATTATACAAAATTATATAACTAAAAGAAATCTAAATTATATTATTTTATCCCTATTTATTGCGTTTAATTTGAGATCGAAATGTGTGCGTGTTTATGCTGAATTCTACATATATTTATACATTTTTAATATTGTTACACACACAATTCGATACCAAAAAGTTTAAATTTGGGCAGGATAGACCGGTCAGTGAGAGACGACAGAAAAAGGTGAAACTTAAGATTCGAATACGAATCTTACTGTTTCAATATATATACACTCACACCTAGGTCTCGTTTTACGTGGATTTATTTAACGCGATTCATATTTCTTTGGAAGTTGAACTCCGATAATGCGCTATTACTTTAAATAATAAATTTCGCACACTTACATCATATTGAAAGTAATAGCACATTATTGGAATTCGACTTTAATTTCAATATTTTCATTGCAGTGCTTTATAATAGTAAGATTTTATTGCAGTAATGAAATTAAAATCATGATTTCCACATTTTATGTATACCCACATTAAATTTTACAAGATTATAATGTAAATTTGTTCAAATATTGTGCGTGTTAATTTTGCATTTTAAATCACAATCTGTTTTTACTTTTTAAAAAAGAACATAATCAAATTATTAATCATTTAGTGTCCGCAAGTTTATTTAAAATTATTTTCTTATTAATGACACTAATCATGAACGTGCTCTTAAATTCCAATGAGAGCTAAATGGTTGTATGTCTGGATATCGCAAGCTTCATAAACAATTAATAAAATCATCATCTCAAAGATTAATTGCAAACAAACCTGTTTATTGGAAAGTAGCAATAATAATTAAAACGTGTATTAAAAATGTCAATTACTGTACTGTAAATTATGCATAAAAATATATTGTTTTGAATAAAATTAAATATTATAGTTAAAAAAAGTTTGTCTTGTATCAATTTTTTTCAAATTTGAAATTTTTTATTAGTCATATTTTATTTCCTTATTTTTTTGCGCATGAATTTTAAAGTAATTTTACATTGGTGCTTTGCTTTTATGCATTTTTTGAAAAATCACAGTCAGTATCCCCCTTTTTTCAAGGTAAATTACATCTATTTTTGTGTGATTTTTTTTGCGCGTGTTTTCTGAGGAACCTATCTATCATGTAAAATGAGACCCAGGTGTATATATATATATATGCTTTATGTATATATATTGTTGCCATAAAGTTATAATAGTGACCTATCTATCACGTAAAATGAGACCCAGGTGTATATATATATATATGCTTTATGTATATATATTGTTGCCATAAAGTTATAATAGTAAGGTATTTAAAAAAATAATGTAAAAACAAATTTAATTTTATTATGCAATTTAATATCATTATATGGGAGTAAAGAGGGGTTCAAATCAGCAAAGAAAATGTAACTAATTAATTAAAATCAATTGATGATAAAACAATGTATAAATTAAAATCTAATTTTTGAATTTATATTTTAGTACAGTATTGTCATTATAGCCATATAATTCTATAATTAAAAATCACTTCTTTTCTTGTCAAAAACTTTATTTGATGTATATATATATATATATATCTCCACTTAGAAAAAAGGATTGAGTTGTGATTAGAAACAGAAGTAAATGGATATTGTCATTATAATAAAAGATGACAAGAAATGTATAATTAAAACCAAAGGTATTCAGAATTTATTTAAGAAAAATGTAATTAGTAAAATTTTAAAATTAAACTAGAACCAGAGTGTGATCAATAAAATTTTTTTTTATAGATAGCAAAGAAAAGAATTTTCTCTAAGTTTAAAATTAATTAATCAATTTGGAAAACATCTGGATGTCTTTGTTTTGAGGGATATATATAAAGGCAGGAAAGAAAGAGTATTCTTATAAACTTCTTGTAAAGTATTTTTTAAGCTGTTAAATTACATCACACTATGACCAGTGAGTAAATCACAATTTCTCTGGCCATATCTGCAGAGCTAAGTATGGAGTTTCCTAGTACTATAAAATGTGAAGCTGCTAAAATCCCTGCCTACAATTGATGATCCAAGCTGCTAATATATTATGCTGATGCCATCAATATGATGCCCCTAGTACGTAATGTTACCAAGGAACCAGTCAGCCAATAGCCAAGAACACTATCCCATAGGACCAATAAACTATACTGGGAAGTGCAGTGTAGTATTTTATCATTTAGAAAAATCCTTGTATGTCTGTTAAAATAGTAATTTTATTTTAACTGTTAAATTTTAATTTACCAGTAAACAATTATAGCCTTTCTAATATTGTACTATCTTTGCTTAAATTATTTATTAGTCATTCTTTTAAAATCTGTTTTCCTTAGTATTACTGTGTTATCAAAATGTTTTCTTATTGTATTATAATGCACACTTAATAAATTGCACATAGTAAGGAAGATCAACTATTGTAATATACTTGATCTTTCTTAAATCTGCTAGACTTATTATTTAAGAATCAGATGGAGTAAAATTAGAAAATATATTTCAGTGACTAAAATATTTAATAGTCCTGTAATTCTATCAACTCAAGACATTTAAATCCTTCCTCTCATTGATTCTAATTGGTTTTTGGTTTTTTTGTAATTTTAAACTTGTCTATTTAAAATCGATTCTTTCAAAAATGACATTCACCCATTAATGCGATTACAGTGGTTTACATAAAACTTTCAAATTTATAATTAAGATTGAGTGTTAAGTTAAAAGCAAACTTTATTTTCTGTTTTGGGAAGGAACAAGTATTATGTATACTGCATACAAGTGATTTATAAACAACTTTCAGTTTAAAAATAAAAGTTAATATTCGAAGTTAAAACTTTGTTTTTGTTTCAAAAACAGACAAATATTATTTAAACTGCCACTATGCTTTTACTTCTAGAAATCTTGCATTATAATTAATGAAATATATATGCATATTGCAGCTATGCTATTTTTTAATTCTATAAAACTTATGTTATAAATAATAAAATATATGACATGATAGTTTATTCTATAAAACCTTTAATACAATTCAGTTTAATATATTATCATTCTGGGCTATCATATCAATATTTCTCTTATATGTAAGACATATGGAGCAGATCTCCAATTATGCAGGAGTAATTTTTGTATGAAATTTTATATATATGAATAACCATGTAGGCCTTGATTAAGCCTATATAATAGATGTCCGCATATTATAAGCTTATCATATAATCATTTACGTTTTATTTTATATAGATTTAAATTTAAATCCCAAATATTTATTATTTTATATAAATTTAGCATTAATGGGTTGTCTAATTTCATGATTATTTTATTGTGTTTCTTCAGCAGGCGTATCCCTGCTTCTGAAAATTTAATTTGACGGATTCATCCTGAATCAGTTCCACACAAATACAGGAACATTTCTTTCATTTTTTAGACCCAGAGGGTCTTGCTCTTGTCTTGTTACTAGTGCAGTGGATCATTCCCTGCCTGTTAATGAGAGTTATTTAGGGTTATATGAAGATGCTCATTTCTTCCTTCGGATGACCCATTTATTTTATAAAATTTGGATCTAACTTTGCAGAAGCGAATATATATTCTCATCATTGCCCTCTTGCTGGATTTGTTATTATGTTAGCAACTAAGTACTGCCTCCATTGTGTATAGTCAAGGCTGATATTTCAGCATTTTTGGATAATGTTCATGAGAGTTGTGTGATAATCTATTTTAACCATATTTACTAAAGATAATTAACTCTCTTATTTTACCCTGCTCCATTTAGTATCATACATCTACTCATGAGATATCTGCTCCAAAGATCACAAATGTATTTATATCATCCAAGGTCCCTTATATATATATATATATATATATATATATATATATATATATATATATATATATATATATATATATATATATATATATATATATATATATATATATATTATATGGAAACTCTTAACATGTATAATCACTAATTAATGTCATTTCAACTTCTCCAATGAGTCTTGCAACAAATTAAGCAGTAGTCATTTCTTTTATTTATTTTGTTTGTAATTTTATTACTAATAAAGTGTTTGTATTTTCACATATATATTGCATTCGGTGTCTTGTTTGCCACAGAGAAATCATACAGTTACAATCTAATTCTAAGAGTCCCTCCCTCTCCCTGATCACTGAGCCAAATAAAATGAAGTATTATGTGGTGTGAGAATGATTTGTGGTGGTTTAAGTCACTCTAGTGGTGATTTTACTGTTGTCGGCTCATTCTGACTGTTACAATATAGTGTTTTTATTATTATTTATATATTTATTATATATATTAATAATAAATAATATAAAATATATAATGAAATAGCATTACTTTTAGTTTTTCAGTATGAATATATTTGCATAATAATATTGTTATTATATTCATTTGCTGTATAGTATTTGTAATAGCTATATGTCTTATTGCTGAGAGAAGTATTTTTGTGCTGATCTTTTCATTATGAAATTTTTGTCCAAGTGTTATATTTTTTTGTTCTAATACAAAAAAAAAAGGGGGGCTTTATGTATACAAATTTTTGAACTTATGCCCATCATATCTATATAAATAAAAATGTAAATGTACGTTTGTTCAAAATCTTAAATCTCTGAAAGTTCTTCACCGATTGTTTTGAAATTTTGACACAACATTGCAATCGAATACGCATGCGTTTTTATATACCTACTGCTTACTATTATATAGATTCACATCTGTGACAGGTAAAAACATGCTTTTTTGAAAAACAGCATTATCTGTTGGATGTAAAAGCAATACACACTATACTAAATATTTTACAATTCCATTTCAATGTTTCCAATTGCATTGCTAACTTAAATTTTTATAGATTTCAACTTATTTTCATTTTGATTTAATTATTTCGTGTAAGAGATTTCAATTCCCAATTCGATTGGCGTTTGCAATCACCATCAACAAAGCTCAGGGCCAATCTTTAGAATTGTGTGGTTTAGATCTAGACATGCATTTCTTATCACATGCACAATTATATGTTGCATGTTCTAGAGCCGGCAAACCAGGCAATCTTTATATCTGCACAGACAATGGAACAACAAAAAATATTGTGTACCCACAAGCATTGTGAAATTAAACATATTAGACACATGCGCTTTCTCTTTTCTTTCTTTTCCATTTAACCAGACTGAGCCACAGAAATGTGTGGCTGGGTATGGCTAGTTTATAATAAAAATATCAAAAAGTCTAAGGAAAAATATAAAATAAAAAGTTTAAAATATGTGTATAAAAATATATTATAAAACCAAAAATATAACATTATATATATGAAATATATAAATTTTTCAAATCTTTTATTACAAAAAATGTAATTCAATATAAATAATACATACAACATGTATACTAAGATAAGCTTGTGTAATACTAAATATATCAAATTAGTATGCTGAGATGCTTTTGACTAATTACTAGCCATAATGATAGTTATTATTACTCAAGAGAATTGTAAGATTTATAAAAGAATTACAAAAGTGGTAATTTACATAAAATTTGATTTATGAATTTTTCTACAGTAGAGGCTTTTTTATACCTGCACTTATATATGTAATATATAGGGGGTTTGAACTCAAACTTTCACTTGACCCTCAGTCATTCATGCTATCTCATACTGCTGATACACTTGATCATACATATGTCAAAAAGATAAATAATCACCAATATACATATTTCGTACTAAACTAGCACTCATCAGTGGGTCCAGTTTATCATCTCCACACATATATACAATCAAAATTCAGCTTATATTAAGATAACCAGTCTTTTAATGACAGGCTTCAAACCCTTCCACCTCACAGCATTCATTTCATTGAAAATCTATTGATGGAATGCTCAAAGCTCACCTTAGTGCCAACTTTTCTCATCCTACCCATGTTGACTACAAGTCATTCTGACCCCTCATGTACAGGAGATAATGGCTGAAGAGTTGTGGGGTGGAATGGTTTGAAGTTTGTTTATTAATGTATGAATATTGGCTATCTTAATATAATCTGAGCATTGATTGTATATATGTGTGGAGATGATAATCTGGACCAACTGACAGGTGCTAATGTAGCAAGAAATACATATAGTGGTGATTATTTATCTTTTTGACATGTGTATAATCAAGTGTATCAGCAGTATGAGATATCATTGTTGAGGATCATTCAAATATCTGAGTTTAAACCCTCTATATAAAATTTGATTATAAAATGTAAATAAATTTATTTACATGAGCCATTTTTTTGATAGGGGGACACAGAATTCTTTTTTGTTGATTGCATGTATATTATTGGCAATGGGCCAGGCCTCTAACTTTGCATGTGACATCATTTCTCTCAGATCATACAATACTGGCAGATATAGGTTCAATGCTGTGACTATGTTCAGACTCATGTTCAAAGAAAGATAGATTTAATTTCTGTATTAGATTTGGCTCAATTGTCTCAACATTTGCATTGCACAATTCTTGTAGAGAGATTGGCATGAGATTCTCCAAAGTAACCTGCATTGCAAATTGTATTGTTGCATATAATTTTATATTCTGGGGAGAGCTTATCTTTCGTATTGTTGATCAGATGTTTCAGTGGGGGGTGGGTGAAGAATAACTCTCTATGTTTCAAAGCATATTTTATTTATTCTGTAGGTTGTCCCTGGTATATATGATAGTGATATCCTGAGTTTTTTATTTGTGTGAGTATATATGTTCCTATTTTTAGCATAGAATGTTTCGATGATATGAATAAGATCTGAATCTTTGTACTCGATCTTACATAAATGATTAACCAATGTTTCACTATTGATTTTCCAGTCAGATTCAAATTTACAAAGATTATAGCTTCTATATAAAAATTCTGTCTGGCCTGTAAACTTATGAGGACTAGTTGTTAATAATTTGGAGCATATAACTAATACAAAAATTAAATCTATCTTTCTCAAACATGAGTCCAAACACAGTCACAGTGTTGAATGTATATCTACCAATATTGTCTACTCTGAGAGTAACAATGCCAAGTTCAAAGTTAAGGGGCCTGGAAGATCAACAATATACAGACAAGAAACAAAAAATATCCTGCATATCCCTGTCAAAAAATAGCTCATGTAAATAAATTCATTTACATCTTATAATCAAATTTTATGTAAATCACAACCTTTGTAATTCTTCTATAAATCTCACAATCTTTTTGCATAATAATAGCTATGAATAATCAAAAGCATGCATACTATTTTGATATATTTATTTTAAAGTATTAAACAAACTTTTCTTAGTATACATGCTGTATCTATTATTTTATTTGAATTATCTTTTTTTTTTTGAGAAAAGTTTACATCTCTTTGAATTATATTATATAAAATATAAAATAGTATTATTATTCTTTTCATTCATTATTGATTCACTGCAGGTGAAATTCTCTCCATGTTTAATCCAGTTTTTTTAATCCATGCCTTTTTTTACCACATCACACTAGCAAATTCCTTATTTTATTAAACTATTACATATGGTCTCTTTCTATGTCTTTTACAATATTTGAATCCAATTTAAATCATCAATTGTGCCACTATTATTATATGTTCTGAAAATATGTCCAAAATAGCTTCATTTCAATCTTTTAATTTTTTCAATGTCACTGACATCTATTTGTTCTTTGACCTATGTATATCATTTTCTTTTCCTTTTTGTTAATATTAATAAATATTTACTCTCTTGAATAGTTGGAAAAATATACCTGTACTGCTCTTCTCTTAAGTGTATAAGTCTCAGATCCATAAAAACTAATAAACATATCTATTAAAAAACCTTCCTTTTCAAATATAGGCATATTTCCTTTTAATCCTAAAATTATTTCTATCAAAAATTGTACATCCAAGTTTAATTCCATGATTAATTGTATTCATTATATTTCTATGTATATTAATAATCTGGAATAAGGTTTTCATAGTTGTTAACTTTTTCTAATTCTTGATTATAAATTCATTAAATCTTACTTTAGTCTTTTTAGCATTTTTTAATCCTATTTTATTACTTTCATTTGATAACACTTGTATTATTTCATGAAACTCTGAAACATCTGCAAAATGTAGATGATATATAGGGTATATGAGCACAGACTTTCACATGACCCACCACTCTCCACACTATCTCATAACACTGATACAGTTGAACACATATATGTTGAAAAGATAAATAATCACCAATATACGTATTTCATACTAAACCAGCAATCATCAGTTGGTCCAGATTACCGTCTCTACTCATATATGCTATAAGTGGTCATATATATATATATATATATATATATATATATATATATGCATATATATATATATATATATATATATATATTAAGATAGCCAATCCTCATACTTTAATGGACAGGCTTCAATCTACTCCACACTCCAACTCTTCAACCATCCATCTAATTGAAAATCTGATGATGGAATGCTCAAAGGCCATCCTGAGGCCAAGATACTTTTACTATCTTAGCTTTTCATTTTAATCCACAAAGGTTTGCTTATAAAACTGCTGTAAAAACCTTTGGAGATATGAAATAACCCTGCCTTATACCCTTTATCTTTTTCAAGAAGTATAATAACAAATCTTTCTTATCATCTCAACAGTTCCATCTTTTTTTCTTATTGCAGAAATATTAAATAAATATATAAGCTGAGGAACAGCAGAGGCATTTGCTGAATGGGATCAACTTTTATGATTTCATTTTAAAATTTTTTTTCATGTAATAAACTAAATTTTGTCAAACATTGGTGGCCGAGGGGTCAGTACAGCTGCCTTACAAGCAGTTGTCCCGGATTTGCAGGTTCGCTTCCCAGCCGATGCTTTGACACATGAGAAAAAAACAACAACTAAATTTTAATGTGGTTCACAAATTCCAATATGTAGGTATGGCACAAACGAAATGCAATTAAATTATCCACTTCCAAAGAAATAAAAATGGGATAAAATTTTATTATGTAAATATATTTTATTAAATTTGGTTTCAACCACGTATTTACTTTCTTATTTGCTCATTTGTATATACCACGATATTAAAATTTCGTAACCATTTTAAAAATTATCACGTGAGAAATATAAAATAATTAACTTTACAATTATTGCATTTAATAAAAAGCTACTTTAATATTAAATCCGCTGTGATAAAACTCAATCTCACCTAATCCAGTGTGGCTGTGATATTTCACTGCAGGTCTAAAACTAAAGTACCAATAAAAGTTATGTTTTTATTCTTTTTTGTAATAATGCTGTTGGTAATTATTTCATGTAAATATTACATAAATATATTCTAATTATCAAATTTTCCATTAATGTGAGGGGACAGCTAGACAAATAGAATCAACTACATTATATTTTTATACTTTTATTTTATTGTTATCCTACTCACGCGAGCAAAGTCGAGGATACAAAATTTAAAATGAAAATTAAATTTGTACAATATCAAGTAAGTATTATCGTTCTAAAAGTCAGTTCATGTGAAAATAAAGTCATTTTCTTCTCCATCTATCACTTTGAATTAGAGTAAGGAATTAAATTTAGTCAATGGATTAACTGTTGATTGACTCAAGTGTAAATAATTTATGGCGGATGACATTCTCTCTTCTCAGGTATGAAAAATAATTGATTAATTATTACTAAGGCTTTTAAAAAGTCATTTAATAAAATAGAAAGCAGCTTTTATATATAAATTGTAATTAGTTATTTTTCTATTATTTTAATGGCTGACACTCATATGAAAAAATATTTTTGCACTTAAAGCATTGAATTTGTAATCTTTGAATTATTTTATTCTTTAATTATTTCAATAGTTGTTCCCTGACATTTATTAAGAACAGTTAATACTCCATAGAAGCTACACATACCTAATTTTACAAATAATATATAGTCTAAATATTTTATATACAACTTGGTCATATTTTTAAATGCAAATTTTTAGACAATAAAATCAGCCCCAAAATATGATAGATTAATTGATCTATCTTTAAATAGCTTGTATAAGATTACAAAATTGAGATTTATTGGTGTTGCATAGATTAATAGTAATTGTAAGTATATACACTTTGGAATAAACATTTGTAGTGAGGAACCACTTTTTTACTTTATCTGCTATTCTTACTAAAGTTTCATTACCTTAATATACAAAATAAATGACGTATTTAATCTATAATTATTTCAGAAATGGTGAAAATTTCCCAGCATGCAAATCTCATCCATAGTTGTCATTCTTATAATAATCAGGTAACGGTCAAAAGAAGTTTATTTTTCATCTACTTAGGTTGTTGAATGATGACATAATGCAAGGTAGTTAATTGTATTAATAAAAGGCCTTGCTCTAAAAGACTTTATTATTTCTAAAGTGCTTACATATTTATATCATCAAAATCAATCAATACTTAGATAATATATATACTGGGAAAAGATTCAGGTAATTGAAAAAAATAATCCTTTTGATTTTTCATTGTCTTAAAGGAGGCAAAGAGGGAAAATTTCTAAGGACCACTACATATATTCTTAATGTTGTAGCTCTTATTACTATGTGGTCATATTATACATACAGGAAACAAACAATGGGCTACTCACAACATGCATCATCCAGTGTGATGAGTTTAGGTTTTTTACCTCTAAGTTTAAGTTTACCGCCCCCCCCCCCCGCATGGTCTTTTTTCTCAGTTGATTGATAGTTCTTAACTAAGATATCAGTTGAGTTTTGTTGAAGACAAAATTAGTGTAAGTTTGTATGAATTAATCATAATAAAAAAAAAAAGTAAATTATGGCTCTTATTTTTCAGACTGTAATATAGCCATCCAAGATGATAGATGGTCACCAAAGAGAGAGGTGAGAAAAATCTTCAGGTTGTGGATTCAAGCTGCATTCTATGATGGCCTTTTTTAAAAATTATTGCAACTTCAGATCATTTTCAAGTGAACGAAAATTCCACAAGTTAAAATAACTGTCTAATATTAAATGGGAAATTATTGGACATCATAATATTAGAAGAAAAATTGAAGAAACAATTGATGTAAAAGTGGAAATATACTTAACCACAAAGGAACAAATTTTAGACAGACAAACAGAATGGAATTTTTTATAAATAAAAAATTGGATAAACAACCCTGTGGAAATTCATGATATGGCAGACAGAATAAAAAGCTTATACTTATTCAAATTAATGGAAGACATCAAATATAGATATGCCCCAAGACATTCTCATTACGATAAAGTAGATAATTTTTATACAAATGTATAAAATGTTTTAAAATTTTAAAATTGTCATGGGAGACTTTAATGATAGCATTAGTAAATGATTGAAAAATGAAAATGCTGTTGTAAATTTGGTGCCGTTGTTAAATTTTGTTATGATGATGCAAACGAATGGGACTTAGAATTGTGGATTTTACAGAAAAACTATATATTATGAATTCTTTCTTTGAGAAAAATGTTGATGGATATAGAAGTATCCAAATGAAGATGCAGCAGAATTGAATTATATTTTTATTAATAGAAATCTTAATAGATTCAATAAAGGAAGTAATCATCAATTAGTGATGTGTAAGACATGTACTAGAGAAATGAAAACTATTAAGATAACATTACTAGTTCATATTTTTGATCTTCAGAAACAAACCAATCAATTTAAGTTAAAAAGTTGTAAATCATTTATAATTTAAGTGAAATCAGTAAAAAGCAGATGATACGTTTTTAAGAAAAGCAAAAAAAAAAAGGAAAATTACCAGTAAATTTGTTTCTGAGGTAAGTCAATATTTGAAGAAAAGGAAAAATATGTAAAATATTTTAAAATAATTCATTAAGAAGAATTGAATATCTAGTGACCAGTGGTAGTCAACCTGGTCCCTACTTCCCACTAATGGGTGTTCCAGCCTTCATGGTGGTCGGTAAGGACTGAATCACTTTCCTTTTTTTTTTTTAAATTTAATTGACTTTTTAAAAAAATTTCATAGAGATTTATATGCTTTAGCTTGCTGTAACACTGTGTTATAAATTTTATAAAGTAAAGTTACTTCCCTACTTTATAAATCACCATTACTGTGGAACCGGTGGGCAGTTAAAAAATTTTACTAATAAGAGACATACAAAAGTGGGTGGTAGGTATAAAAAGGTTGACTACCCCTGACTAGTCTTTTGTAAAATGGTACACAAAAGAGTTTAGAATAATATAAAAAAATATAAATATAAACTGGAAAGAAAATCTATAGAAAATAATAAAAATTTAAAATACAATATTTTAGTAGTGAAAGGAAATTGTTTCAGCAACAAAAAGAAAAGATGGAAGTAGTAATAAAAGAAAAAAAAAGATAGAATTCTATAAAAAAGATCTATAGTGATAAAAACAAGGCAACATAAAGTATTTCCTATAAGTTGCTAGCTTCTCTAAATGAAAAATATTTTAAATGAAGAAGTGAGGCATGCAATTCAATCTATGAAGATTGGAAAAACTCCAGAAAATGGTGTAATTATTATTGGTATCTTAAAAGATCCAAATAATAAAATAAAAATTGTTTGCAAAGCTATATACCAAATATCTTAATGATAAACATCAGATGATTGAAAGAACACTGTAATATTGATATTTAAGAAAGATATTAAAGAAAATATTAGAAATTATTGATTTATGATGGTTTGTGATGATGATGTTTTAGTGTATTTACATATTGGATTATTTCCTCCATCTAATATGAGTATTGAATGTCTTTAGAAAAAATTGACTTTATTTAAATATTTCAAATACATTCAACTGTTAATAGCACACAAGTTAGTATAGGCACAATGTTTTGAGAGTTATTATTCTCCCCTCTTCTTTAGCTGTACTGGCCTGATCAGTGATAGTACTAGTGTTGGGAATTGAACCTAGACCCTTAAATTATTGCGTATTGAATTTTAAAGCAACCCTCTAACCAACTGAGCCATCCTGCCAAAGGCAACAGTCAGTAGAAATTTCATATGCTTATCTATGAGGTTCTTCCTGATTTCTACACTTTTTCCTAGGAGCAAAATTGATTAGTGATTTCCAGGCATTATGTATAGTCACACTAAGTTGACTTATGGGATTGTTTGCCATTATCATGTGAGCAGCTTTTTAAAATTTTCCATTTTGTATCTTCTCTATCCAATGTTTTTATATTTTCTTAATTGAACATATGTTCATTGGCACATACATGATCTGCTACCTTAAACATATTAACTTTTTTTTAATCATCAGTTTGTGTTTTTGCAAGCACTTTTCAATGGGATGACTGGTCTCACCAAGATATACTTCTACACTCACATAATATTTTACAGATGCAGTTTTTTCTTTTCAGCATTTCAAGTTTTGGCTTTGTAGATGTTAGAATTCCATGTAGGGTGGTATGGCTTTGGAAAGCTGTTCTGATGTTATACTAATTGCAAATTTTCCTTAATTTATCGGCTATTTTTGGTATGTATGAGTACACCACAATACCAATAATTGTTTTTTCGTTTGATCATTCTTTTTGTTGTCTATTTAAGGTTTTCTTAATAACAGCTGATGGATAACCATTTTTCATAAGAGTTTGTTCTATATAGATCTTTTCTTTTTTCAAATTGCTGGTTTCTGAACAAACTTCTTTTGCTCTGTTCCATAGTGATAGTATAATTCCACATTGTGTGTTACTGATGTGATTGGATGTATAGGCTAAGTATTTTCCTGTATTTTGTTTTATTACTGTTTTATTTTATTATTGTTACTGTTATTTTTTTTACTTCTGTTACAAAACTGTGTGCAACAATATGTTAACTTTCAAAATAGATGCTCGTCATTTAATGAGCAAACAGTCATGTTTAGAGAAAAGGCTTTTTTATATGTAGTTATTAATATATATTGCTGTTATATGTGATGTTTTTATTATTTTCTATAAAGATATATTTTTAATTAATAGCAATTTTATTGCCCCCACCCCTCAATATAATTTTCATATCCTTCCTTACATGTTTCAGCACCAATGCTTCAGCTGAATCTTTCAACCATTGTTTCGGTGGAATGAGTAGTTAAGTAATTGTTGCTAGAGACATTAATAATGGAAAATGTAAGTTACAACTTGAATAATTAATATATTAAATATGTTGGCCGATATTGGAAAAGATTTTATTAATTAAATAAGAGGGAAGGTTGGTAAATAAATATTGTGTGTGTTTTTGTTTGGTTGAGAAAAAAAAATTATGCGGATGAAGGCTTTGTCTTTTCTTCTTATATATAACAATGCCGTTAATTTTTTTTATATAAATTTTTCAATGGTCTTTCTAATGATTTTCGAAAAGTGATCATCACACTTGACTAATATTTTAAAGATGATAAAAGTTATATCACCATAAACAGCCAAAATTTGTAGAGATAATGTAGATAATGATGGTTGTTACCCCTTTGGGGATCGAATAATCCTTTCTCAGGGGTCACCTAAAACCATTAGAAAACACATATTTTTGATTCATAACAGTAACGAAATTAAAGGTTGGGGATCAT
Source organism: Epiperipatus broadwayi (assembly GCA_028023455.1). Taxonomy (NCBI): domain Eukaryota; kingdom Metazoa; phylum Onychophora; class Udeonychophora; order Euonychophora; family Peripatidae; genus Epiperipatus; species Epiperipatus broadwayi. The sequence goes on from JAQFVV010006282.1 coordinate 3,169,011, forward strand.
CAAGGAACTGTATTAAAGAGTCGCAGCATTAGAAAAGTTGAGAGACATTGCTATAGCCTAAAAAATATTAAAGTACCCTGAAATCTATTAAAAAGCCATATAATTATCCCAAGTGGTTTCGTACATAACATGATCCCAAGACAGATTTTGATAAAATAATTTTTAATTTATTAATTGTTTACTGTTTTATATATAGATCACAAGTCTTAACTCTAAAAACGGGTACAAAAATCTTTGCTAATATCTTAATGTTTTCTTATCAAATGTGCATTTCCTGAAACTTTGGTCAATACAATGCAGACCAAAAGTTGTAAGTTTACTGTAAATTGTTTAAAACGTATTCTTTAAATTTTTTTTTTTTAAATATGAAATACTGCAATATTAGAGAATAAAATTTTTATATTCATTCAGTTTGATTGACTTTTTTTTTTTAAAAAAAAAAAGATCGCATCTGTCATATTAATAATAACTTTTGATTTCTGTTTAATTTTCAAGGGAGATCTATTTCTGAAGCTGAACTAAATATAAGATGAAGATTTAATCAACAGTAATTACTTTAGCAATCATTTGCCACTTAAATCAGCCGGGTGACTGCTTCTAAAGTGAACCGTTAATTCAAAGCGCTTCGTAATGAAAATAAATACTATAACTATTTTGACATAAAGCATTATTCTCATTATATTTTCAGAATATAGTGATCTTTAAAATAATTATTTCAAGATTAAATTTTAAAAATAATTGTTATAGTATTCTAAAACGTTGAACAATTTTATATATTTTAATAAAATAAGATTGTTATTTATATGTACATATATTGCATTCTTATTCAACAGTAAATTTCAGATTATTTTATCCATCTATCTAATATGTAGGTTTTTTGTAGGTCTTTTATAATTTCTTAGGATCCAGTTTTTGGTTTCAATTTTTTTTATCTCTTCTAGTAATATATCTAGTCTAGTACCATTTTCAGTCTCTTAATTTTTTTAATGTCTCCAATGGTATTCCTTTGTTCTTAACCATGCATTTCACCTTTGATCTCTTCTTGTTATTCCTAACATTCAATTCTCCACAATCACTGAGTGATTTCTCTGCACTTCTCTTTTATTAAGTGTCCAAGTCTCATCCATCTGTAAATGTGGTAATATATATATACATATTAAAACCCTTTTTCAAAACCGGACATATTATTTTATTATAAATTATTTTTATCAAAAGTATTTTATCCAAGTTTAATTTATGAGTAATTTCATCAAATATATTTTTTCATCTATATTAATAATGTAAACTTTTCTAATTCTTGATTATAATCTCAATTTTCTTTTTTTTTTCATGTGTCAAAGCATCGGCCAGGAAACGAACCCGCAAACGTGGGACAACTGCTTGTAAGGCAGCTGTGCTGATCACTCGACCACCAACGCTTGACAAATAATCTCAATTTTTTTTTTTGTAATAATTTTTAGCATTTGTCATTAATCCTATTTTTTTCTTTCACCTAATAATTTGTGCAATTATTTTCACAAGTTCTATTGTATTATTTGTAAAACAACCTTTTTTTTTCTCTCTCATATGTCATAGCATCAGCCAAGAAGTGAACTTGCTAACCTGGGACAACTATCTATAAAATATTTTGATAATACTGCTGTAAAATGTTTTCAAAATATGGAGTTACTATATCAGACATCCTTATCAATGTTAATTTCCTTAGTATCTCCATATCATTTAATTACTGTGGTTACATTTTAGTAAATATTCTTCTGAATATGGCAATAATTTTGGATCTATATTTTGATAATCCAAAAATTTAATCACTGTGGAAATACTCATACAATCAAATGCCTTTTCATAATCTAGTAATCCAAAACATAAGAACAACTCATAAGCTTTTATTTTTTTTATAATGTCTCTCAATATGTCAATGTAATTCATTGTGCTAAAAAGTACTTTTAAAATCAGTTTGTTCTTTATTATTGATGAGATGTAATTATTTTGGTAAAAATCTTGTATAAAATTTATAGAAAAATTTGCACTTTCTAATGTAAGTTTGTCATCTGTTTAAATATCATTGCTGTATTTTTCCAATCATCTGTTAAATTTGTATTATTTGGACATTTGGTACATAATTTTGCTATCATTTTTGTTCTACTTGTTTATTTTAAGACATTAATAACATTTCTAATGTTTTCCAGAGATTCATTCTTCTTAGAATTGCTTGTTTTGTGTTTGTATCTTCCTTTAAAATATTGACAATTCAGAAGTTGTTATAATTATAGAGATTTATAGAACCTTTCCACACATTTCATGATGTCATCTTTTTTTTTTTGCAATACTTCTATCTTTTTATTGCTGAAACATCTGTTCTTTCAATACTAATATATTGTTTTATTGAATTTAAAATACTTGGTTCTATTTAATGAATTATTTGTAAATATTTTAATAGTCCTTCAACCTTTTAAACATTGTCTTGGTAATTGCTTTTTTTTATACCAATTATTTTTGTTGTAGTATCTTCTTATTGTCCTCATTCATGTCTAAACATTTTTGATCAACTAATAATACTGTCTTAATAGTTTTCAACTTTTTAGTTTTGAATTAGCATGTATTTTATATAACACTAATGAATGACCATTTTCTATGTTGAAATGATTAAGAACATTACAGCTTTGAAGTACATATTTTTGTTAGTCAAAATATAATTCAATCCTATTATTCTCTCATTTGAATGTTGTCTATTTCTATTTACACTTTTCTCAAAGAAAGAAAACACAAATTTCTATTATTATAACCAAATTTATTCCCAATTTTTTCAACTTACAATCATTTCCCAGTTCTGTCAGTAAAGATTTCTTGATAATTTAAAAATGTTATTTGATGTAATCAAAAAGCATTTTGTGAGTCTATATGTAAAATCTTGATTATTTCCCCACAATGAAAATTTGTTGAATAATAAATTTAAATTATTTACATTTGGTATCTTCTATATAACATTTGGAATACAAGCTTACTAAATTAGGTCATGTAACATATGACTTGATTTCTTTGCAATTTTATTTTTTGCTATTAAGGCTTTGGCAATTTTATATTGCTAAAGCTATTTATATATGGTGTATCTGAACTTGGTTCAGTCTCATATTGTTATTTAAGTTAGATAGCTGGCATCTGAAAATTTCAGATTTTCTACTTAATAGTTATCCATTGGATAGTGCTGGGCTTGTCCTGGTATTTTTAATCTAATGCTTGAATATCCTGGAACCTCACTGACGATGCCAGAAGCAGAAACCAATCTGGGGTTGAGGATATTCTGCAAAGCTTGTTAAGAGCTTATTTGTGAGCTCTTTATATAACATTTGTAATGAAAGCTTGTTAAACTAGGTCATGTGACATATGACTTGATTACTATGTAATAATTAATCTTGCTTTTTGTTTATCATTAATCTTCACAATGTTGCTCTTCCAGTGCATTATTTATGACAAATCCTTCTTCATTTATACTCATTTTTTGCCTTTGTTGTAAAAGTACATGGCCATATTTCAAATCAATTATCTTCATTTTTTTTTCTAATTCTATAAAGTCAAAACAATCAATTTTCATTCACTTGCTAGTGATTTACAATTGTAGATAGCTCAATATAAGGCCATTATTCAAAGATTAGCCTGGATCTACATTCAGGATATTCTTAGCATCTTTCACTACTGTCACTAATTGCTTTCTTCACTGCAGATTTTACAACTTATTGTGAATAAGATTCATATATAATTTTATATCAAGCATATACATGATTTTGACAAAATGCATAGAGCATATATTTATACTGTGGTATCTGTTATTTCAAAATTCAGTGATTGAATAATCTGCACTTTCAATAATAATAAATAAAAATAATCAAAGTTCAATCATGTGCAGTGTATATTGCTTTCACATATAATAATAGACTTTTTTTGGTATATGTGATTTTGCAAATTTAGTAACAATAACATTGCCACAGCATGACTGTTTGCAATTATGATGGTAATATGCTGTTGTGATTTTGAAAATTCATTTGAAAGAGTCCAACATATAAAGCTAATGGTGGTAGTTCTTTTTTTCTAAACCTAAATGAAGATAGAAAATGCTTTCTTTACATGATAAAATTAGAATAATTGGTTTACTTTTTTGTGGGGAGTAGGTGGATGGACAAATGCTAAACCAAAAAATTATTGATCCACAAAATAGCAAAAAATTTCTGTTATGATTATTTATACTCTTAAAATGTTGCAATTATATTTGCAGTATTGGTAAACATTTAATGAAAACTAGAAATGTACATTTGCAGGTGGATGACATGGACTAAAAGAATGTTTTGTTATGCTGTAATACATTGCATCAGAAATTGAGATTATATAAAAACTTTAGCAAACAATTTACTAAAAAAAGCGTCACCAATTTTCTCAAAGTATAGAATTGTTGTATAGATTCTTGAGTTTGGTATTAATTTAAAAACAAAACACTTTGCCATTTCTTTTAGACTTGACTGGTCTTTGGAATTATTTAAAGTAAAATTTAAATATTCAAATTCACAATAAATTATTGTCATTGAGATCACAATAATGCTAAATAAAAATGGCGATCATTATGTATATAGACAAATGTGCTTGAAATTTATGAGATTGCCATCATGTAGGTTTTGTATTTTTTGATTTTTTTATCAACCACAAGAAGAAAAAGAAGAAAAAAAAAATAGCTGTATTTTGTTTAATACTAACAATCAAATCTAGACATGTACATATGACAGTCAATAAACATCACATGACCATCACCTCTTATGCTTGTGTATAACTGTTGTTAAAACAGGCAAAACTCACTATATGTATTGACACACACAGCCTTCTGGCATCCATTGATTACTCTAGCTTGCTGTGTGTGGTAATACGTATAGTGAGTTTTGCCTGTTTAGATTTGTTGTATTAAAATATGCTTTATATCTCTCAGTTTTTACTGCACTGTATTTTTCTGGTTTGGTTATGACTGCCTCTGATAAGTAATATTTATAGGTATGTGGAACATTTTTAAATAAATAATACCTATAAGAAGGAAAAAGTTAAAACAATAAGATATGTATATCCTTATCATATGTGTTGAGTATTGGGTAATAAAATTGCATTTATGTGTGCAGGAAAGTTGAACATGTTTTAGAACACTTATGATATTGAACAGATTAATTAATAATGTGAAAGATGAATCAAAGAATATAACTCACCTAAGATGATATATGATGAGATGTATAGTTGATCTGTTTATTTGTAAACATTTAAAAATGAAATAAATGGAAATTTAAGTATGAGAAATTGTTGCAGCATTATCTTAAGTATAAAAAAACTAAAAGAATATCGACAAATATATCAATAATTTATAATCATAAAAGAGAATATGAACATTATTTTGAGTTAGGTATTGTAAAAGTTAGTTATGAAGAAAGAGATTATAGAAGAGAAAAAAAGCTAGATTTAAAAACAAAACAAGCTTTCCGCTTTACTGCAGTTTAGAATAATCAATGACTACCAGTGCATGCAAAATTTCTATTCTTAATGTTTGACTCTCATTCTCAAAACTCTTTCTGGGTATTCCCTCTGACAGTAAGGCTTGGGATTCAATGTTGGAATGAGTGCATATATAGATTCAACAATCATCTTTAATTTCACTTTATTTATCTAACTTAAAACATGGAAAATAAATGTAGTTGTTCAATGCATAAATATATTCTTTTCAAATCACTATAATGATCAAATATCCAATAAATTTATTTGTCCATAATGTTGGCAACAAATATATAAATAAATAATCAATCAAACAAGATTGAAATAAACAACTATTAATAACTATATTTAAATATTTATCAAACCGGCTTGCATCTCCGTTGAGGTCTCAATGGAGATGAAATCCGGTTTGATAAATATTTAAATATAGTTATTAATAGTTGTTTATTTCAATCTTGTTTGATTGATTATTTATTTAAATTCATTTCAAGTTTGGATCCCAGATCTCATTGATAAAAGCCAAATCCTAAACTGGTCTGAAAATGGGAGTTTTTCAAATACTAAGTACAGAAATTTTATATCCATTTTATAATCATTGGCTTCACTAACTTACATTAGATGACAGTAAAATGGGAAGCTGTTTTTGTTTTACTGCTTAGGTCGGCTATGCTGGTGGGTTTTTTTTTATTACATTTCACACCAGGGAATAAGGTGCCTTATTTAATGAAGAGCTGAAGGTACTAAAAAATATAAATGATAAACTGGTTTCAGATCTATATAAATGTTTGAACACGTTGAGTTGAGTTTACAATGTTTGCTGAATGTTTATATGCATTCCTTCCAACTTTGAATGATGGGGTTCAAATACTAAAAATAGAAACTTTATACACATCCTTATAGTCATTGATTTCTTTAACTTACACTAGACATTAATAAATTAGAAAATTAGTTTTGTCCTACTTGTTAAGACCTGTAGAGGTCCCTACCTTTGCATTTTCAAATGTACATGCTTGAGGTTTATTGCCTTAGTAAATATTACCTACTTGTTAAGCTAAAATATTTGGAAGCTTGGCTTATTGCACAAAATGCACCAAAAGGCTAGTATTAAGATAAACAAACACACTTGGTTTTAATTAAGTGTTAAATTATTGTACATGTAAATACACACCCAGCTATTCAAATGTTGAGTAGTCAGACATATGTATATGTTTATTATGATTTTTAGTTAAGAAATGTCCAAGTGTCTGGCTGAAAATTATTTATCTATTATTATGATTGTTATATGTCTTTTTTTTTTATCAATTAATATTTATTAAACTAGATAAAACTTGTTACATTGATTATTATACATCATTTGGACAAATTGAATTGTTCATTGATTTAAATGAGACTGTAGACATCTATAACTGGTTGAAATTGCACAATGCTTGTGGCATAGTGAGCCTTTGTAGGATTTCAGCAGAAGAGAACTTCATTCCATGTTTCATAAAATAACTGCGAGGTGGCCAAGATTTTGTCACAGTCTCTGAATTTTTTAAATTGTGCTACATATGCCTGCTGGGGATTGAGTGAGCTATTCTTGAAAATAGATTTGCATCTGGTCAACCATAATGCAAACGAGAGAAAAATACTTAGTCTTATGATGACAAGTTCTCTGGTGTTAAAAGCAGCTTTCAATATGAGTATTGTTCGAATATCCACAGTGACTTTCGAGCTAGACTTTTAATAGTGCTAAAATGAGGCCATGTGTAGAACAGGTGTCACAGGGTTTCTTCAGCTGATGTGCAAAGTCCACACTGGGTGTCAATGCTCCAAAATCCCTCTCTTCCAGACCAGGAAGTGTTTGGTGGGTGGGGCCATAAGGTTCATCTTAATGACAAAGTCAATGAATTTTGGCTCCATGTAAAGCAATTTGAGTTTTTTGAATAACTACCTGTTGTTAAGGCCAGTTTCACTGAAAAACGCTGTTAGGTCTTTGTGAATCAAACAGTAGACCTCCCAGTAATTTCTTTTCTTGTAGCTGGAGGATTGGGTTAGGTTTATTAGATCTTTGGCATAGTTCCAAATCTCAAAAATCCATTTGCCTAGGAATCGGAAGAGGGAAATTTTTATCTCCTTGATCAGTGAACATATTCTTATCAATGCCATTTCTTTTCATTTCTGTACACTACAATCAAAAAATTAACATCTGAATTCATATTGTTCTATTAGTACAAATTTTTTATATTATCTATTACAAAAAGAAATTTTAGCAGTGATAATTTATACAGATATTCTTGCTTAACATTGAATTAATCTAATTAAAAAAAATATTTTGTTCGTGATAAAAAAAAACATTCACAGTGTAATAAATTTCAAGTGCAACATACACTTTTGTAAAATCAATATAACAAAACACATGAATATTTTGGTTCAAAATACTTAATATCATTGTACATACATCATCATCATCATTATTATATATTGAGAGCTCCATTCTAGCATTATAATGTATAATAATATATGGCAACTCAGAGAAAGAAAAATGGGTGCCTATTTAGATTGTGCTCACTGCCATTTTGAATTCTAAGTATTGCCCAAAACCTCTGCTATGTCCAAGCAATAAATGACATTGAATAATCCACAGTTGGGTCTCTTGGATGTGTCAGCAGTAGTTTTTTGGAAATCCTTAGAATTCAAAATGACAGTGACCTCAGTCTAAATACTAAAAGCTTATAACTTGTAAAATACCAATACAAACTTTATAACTCTGCAAAGTTAAAATTAAAATATATATATATATATATATATATATATATATATATATATATATATATATATATATATATATATATATATATATATATATATAAAACTCTGCAATGTATTCTTTTTTCTGTAGTAGCATTTAACATTTGATTTATGTGTTATTTATACTATTGAAACTTTAAAGATCTCTATAATCTCTTTTGTTAATCAAACTGTATTGGTCAGTTTTTGCCTATGGCAAATTTCATGAAGATTTATATTATGAGAAAAAATATATTATTGAAATTATATAAGCTATATATTAAGAACTATTAAGCATCACATGATCATTATCTCTTATACTAGCACATAATTGTTTATAAACAAAGCAAAACTCTCCATACAGTAGTGCCATCCTGTGCCAACCAGAGTAATCAATGAATGCCTGAAGGCTTGTGCATAAAATCCCTATCTAATGCCTACTCATCCAATATCCCCACAAGCCAGAAACTAGTCTGGGGATATTGGATGAGTAGGCACTAGATAGGGATTTTATGCACAAACCTTCTGGCATTCATTGATTACTCTGGTTGGCACAGGGTGGCACTACTGTATGAAGAGTTTTGCTTTGTTTATTAAGAATTAAATTAATAAAACATGATATCAACCTTGTTAGAACTTTTCTTCTAGTTAAAATTGACAGACCATGGAGATTTTTATAACTTTTTTAGCATGAATAAAGGATGGAAATTCAATAAACTAAATGCTATTTATAAAAAATATATCAAAAATAATTTATGGTCTTCAACAAATAGGTTTTAAAAATAAAGATTTAAAATATCATACACATTCTTTCTATTGTATATAATTGAATGGTTTATTGTTCAGGATTTTATAAGAGTTGAGCATCAGAAGTAATAGAGAAAAGCAGCTTTTCATGGATCTTGAACACCAGAGAAGAACACTATACCACTGAACTAAAACATATAGGATCAAAGTGTATTTGTACTTGATCTGTCAATTACTAATACTTGGGAAAGATGTGTCACAAAATCACATCACAATATCACCTTTTATTCTATTGTATAATTGGATCAAAAAATTTCTGGTTAATTTCATAATAAATAAACAATACAAAAACTCTGCCAGATAATGAAAAATTATTCTTCACGTATAAATCATAATAAACAGAACAACCAAAACACAAAGAACAATTTTCCAAGTGCTTTCGGTACAGTATACTAGAATCATGGCAACATATTGGAACTGAACGGTTAACATTCCAGTGCATGCTCAATGGAACACTAGTGTTACACTGATTGATAACATTTTTAGACTTTGCAATAAACCAAGCCTCTTTCAACTTCCTTTTTCTATCATTTGATTCATTGCACACAGTAGTAATATTTTGAGGATAAAACTCATGTCCACAACTATATTCATGACTTGAAAAAACAGAATTAACTGGTAAATCACTTTTAGACTTTTTATACTGATAAACATGCTGTTGTAATCACGTTAAAACATTTGCCTTCATTTCCCTATAAAGCAAATGTTTTAATGTGATTAAACATTTGCCTTCATTTCCCTATAAAGCAAATGTTTTAATGTGATTACAACAGCATGTTTATCAGTATAAAAAGTCTAAAAGTGATTTACAGGTCAGTTCTGTTTTTTCTAATCATGAAAATAGTTGTGGACATGAGTTTTATCTTCAGAATATTACTACTGTGTGCAATGAATCAAATGATAGAAAAAGGAAGTTGAAAGAGGCTTAGTTTATTGCAAAGTCTAAAAATGTTATCAATCAGTGAACACTAGTGTTCCACTGAGCATGCATTGGAATATTAACCATTCAGTTCCAATATGTCACCATGATTCTGGTATACTGTACCGAAAGCACTTGGCAATTTGTTCTTTGTGATTAATGTTTTTTGAATTTTGGATGCTCTGTTTATCATGATTTATATGTGAAGAATAATTTTAATTTCATAATATATTATGGAGACAGTGACTTTTTGATGTGGAATTCTTAATATTATATTTACTGTATTCAGTTATATACACAGAGTTATCTAACTAAAATTGTATGTAAACCTTTATAAAGGGTAGACTATATATTATCTTTATATATTCAGTTTTATTATTAATAAATTCAATTATTAATTCATTAGTAACATTTTGCTAATTACTTTAATAAATGTTTTAACCAAATTGTGCATAAAATATTATTTAAATTTTTTTTATTTTATATATTTCAATATTCTTGTTATAAATTTATTGTATTAATAGAACATTAATAATAATTTTATTAGGAAATGAATATAGCAGTGAAAGTCAATAGAAAATAAACATGAATAACAAATTTAAAAGCAATAATGTGATGAAGTAATTAAAAACAAAAGATATAATGGATTTGCCAAAAAGCAGAGAAGACTTTAACAGCAAGAAATCATCCACTAATCATCATCAGTAATTATTTGTAGATTAACATGGCCATTATAACTGCAGAAGAAAAAACAATGATAGAAAGATGAATAATAAAACAGTAAATATGAATCTTGCTATGACTATAGAAACCAATTCATGAAACACAAATTTGGTAACTTATATCATGTAGAAGACTTTTAGTTTGATTATCTAACATCTTGAGAGGTATCTTTCGATTTCTTATAAACAAACTCTACTTTTTGAAAGACTTCTGTATCTCAATTATAGCTCTCCATTAAATTCTATCCATAACTATTTTCAGCAAATGCAATCAATAGTGCAGCTCTTTAGTCTTTAAGATAATCTTATTAGCATGAATGACCTCTCTCATGAACATACTCAATATTATAATAAAACCTTGGCTTAAAAAACTTGTGATCATGTATTTACCTCATTTGCTCAAATCAATAAAAATGTGTTTCTACAATAGATTCAATATCTTTATATCCAAATATTGGAAGAACCTATTAATCAGTTTGGCTAGCATCTATAGAAGTATAATAATGCTTTTTCTATTAGTACTGATGGATGCATCATTCATTTATCCAACCTCTATTAACTTATGGTCTTTACTTTTTAATTAATGATACCTAAATAATTATTTTTTGACTAATAAATTGAATGACTTGCTAAATTGGTAGTAAGCCAGTAGTCTGGAAAAAACAACTTAAGCATGAATTAGGTATGACATGACAAGTAGATGCTGGAAGCATTATGCCATGAGGTTCATCTCTGATAGTAGCATAAAAAATTTTATGATCAAATATTTTGTTTGCAAAATATGCATACGGTAAAACAAAATATTGTTTGAAAGTAATGAAAAGGAAATACAACAACTCTCTTAGTTAATTAAACTTATTATAATACAATACAATAATGTAATACATTTGTAAATAATGTATTACATTTTTGTAAACACAAGCTTATAAAAGCAATGCCACACTATATAAGACTTGCTTTATTGATAATTATAATTTTACATTTATGGCTTTGGCTATGCTAAGGCTATTAATATATGGTATATCTGAATTTGGTTCAGTTCCATATAGCTATTTATGTTAGATAGTTGAAGTAAAAGACATTTTCATGTCCAAAAACTTAAGAGTTTCTACTTAAATATTACATATAAAATAAGTGCTGGGTTTTGAGTTAATATTTTAGATCTAGTGTCTGAATATTCTAACTCCTGACTGAGGTGAGCCATAAAGCTCAAAACCAATTTCTCTTACCACACTTATCAATTAAGAGCTTGTTTGAGCTATTGGTACACTCTCTGTATTACATTTTTGTAAATACAAGCGTATAAAAGCAATGTCATGTTATATATGACTTGCTTTATTGATAATTAAACTTATTACATTCATAATTGAGAATTATTTGTTATTATTATTGTTGTTATAACTATAATTTAAAAATTGTACAAAAAATGTGAATCCATTTTTATTTTAGGTTCCTATTCTCTTTCCCATACTAGTAGTGATGGCTGCAATCTTCTTGGTACTTACTCCTATTATTCAAAATCCTCAAATAGAATATTTATATGCACTGTGTTTCATATTTGCTGGACTGCTGTTTTATTTTCCATTTGTATATTTTAAATTAAAACTGGAGTGCATGGGTAAGTACTCATTTTATCATTACTTTGATTATTATTGTTGTTGTTATCATAATCATAATCATCATTATTTTTATTATAATATTAGATTATTTACCAAAAATAGTTTATTTGTATGACATTTAATATAAATAAATAATTTTAAATCACTATATTTCAGTGCTTTTTAATTCTTTCATTAAAATTGCATCTGTTTTTGAAATTCAAAATGGTGGAGATCGCACACTAAAATAGCACCAATATGTTTTCCAATTGCCAGGTAATGAATAATATCAGCAATTTCCATTTTTGTTGCACTCCCTAGATAAAATAATTGAAAAGCTATATTTTAATTAATATGGAGTGCCCAATTGGTTTTGTTATGAAGCTACTTGAAAACAAATACATCTTATTTGTAATCTATCTGGGAGTTTGAACCCAAAGCCATAAGCATAGCAAAAAAACTGTTAACTATTATTATTAATTATTATGAAGCTCACATATTTATTATTTTGTATATTATGTAATGAATATTTACTTATTTTTTTTAATAGTAAATATAAATAATGAACCTCTATATTACTAATTAACTTTGATACAATATATAATATACACATATGGGATTTGGGAATTCTATCATCAGATTTTCAATGGAATGGATGGCTGGAGAGTTGGAGGTTGGAGTGGGTTGAAGCCTGTCAATTAAAGTGTAAGGATTTTCTATCTTAATATAAACTGAGCATTGATTATATATATGTATGGGAGATGGTATTCTGGACCAACTGATGAGTGCTGGTTTAGCATGAAATACGTATTTGGTGATTATTTATCTTTTCTGCATTGTATGGTCTTGTGTATCAGTAGTATGGGATAGGGTGGTTAGTAAAGGGGCTTAAAAGTCTGAGTTCAAATCCCCTATATTTATATAGGGGTATCTTGGTTTCTTATAGATATTAATAATTCAAATAAATTTAATTAATTGAAAGTTTTGATGAGTATTACATCTTTATCTGATACATATATAAAATGGTTTTGTAAAAATCACGTGATAATATATAATATATAATTTAAAAAATCATTTGAAATCATTTATTTTTTTCATTTATGGTTTCAATATACTTACAATCTTTTTTTTAAAAAAAATCCAGGAATTAAAAAATATTGCCCCCAAAACATTTTTTAATTATAAATATAATTCTTCAATATAAAAACTGGGGTACAATTAAAGTATCTTGTTTTCAAATGTTAGCTGTAATTCGTTCCATTTATATTTTATACAGGACCAGCACTAGAAAATTTGCAATTCTGGTGTAGCATATTTTGCCATCTCTCCTTTTCTACAAAAACTCTTTCCCTGATCTCTTAAAAGCTATAATGTTAATCTGGGCTTCAATAGTCTGGTCATAAATCTAATTAGTAGCATTAGCAAATGAAAATTTATAAGTTAATAAAAAAAATGTCTTGTAGAATGTGTCATAGCATCAGCCGGGAAGCGAACCCACTAACCTGGGACAACTACTTGTAAAGCGGCTGTCACTGACCTCTCGACCACCAATGCTTGACAAAAATAAATATAACTTTTTTAGAATTTAAAATATGTATTATACCTTAATATTAATATCATTTACATTCTTTATTACTTTTACAATGCTTCCTATAAATACAACCCACTATTGACAGTTTTGATTGCCCCAGAAATTTTCTTCAGAACTATAACAAACACCATACAAATACATAAATACAAATATACAGAAACATATAATTTTACATTATATATATATATTCTATCTTATAATCATTATTTATATACCTACATATATCTTTATATTCCTCTCTATATAATTATTATGTTTTTATATATATTATACATTTTAACCTTTTTTATACTTATCAATCAATACTTCATATGATCATATATATATATATTATTTTTATTTCATTTATTTTTTAGCAGTCTATTCTTATTAATTATTTTTTTTTAAATATTTAACTCTAATGGTATATATTTAATTTTTATATTACACATTATTATTATTATTATTATTATTATTCATTATATTAACATTCATTATGTATAATTTTCTTTAACCTATAATATTATTTCTTTTTATCATTTATTAGTAATTATTTTAACCTACTTTTTATTATTTTTTAACATATTTATATCTACCTTCTACTTATATTTTCAAATCTTAACTGCTAATTATTCAAACTTTTAAATTTTACAGTTATATTTAGAGGTGCCTTCTTTCTCTTTTTTATATAATTAAATCTACATGGATAAAGAATTTATATCAGTATATTTGTACAAAAGATGGGATGATTATGTTAGGAGAATTGTTGAGAGTTATAGTGGTAAGGAATGGGATAAAATAATAGATTTATTAATAAAGAATAGAGAGTTAGAGAGATGGAGAGTAAAAAGAGTTTAAATATATATAGAAATAAACAGAATATTAGGTGCGAGTTAATATATGATAATAGTAAGGAAAGTAGTTTATTGTTTAAGGCTCGAACGGGATCTTTAGCAATGAGAATATACATGTAAATGAAAAAATATGGGTAATTTAGTCTGTAAATTATGTAAGAAAGGAATAGAAAATATTAGGCATCTGTTAATTGAATGTAAATTATGGAAGAATAAATATGAAAAAAGTGATTATACAGAAAATGGATTATTGGTTTATATGCTGGGTTTGGGAAAAGATAAGGAGGATTTAGGTATAAAGGCCATAGAGTTGATGAAGATTATATTGTGGAAATGGGATGGAGCAGAATATGGGAAAACTTAGACTGGGGAATGTAAAATAAAGTGGCTAACAGATTTCTCTAGGAATAATTGCTGAGAGATTTTTGACTTCATTTAAGGAGAAGCTACAGTACATCACATCACATAATACTAGGGAAAGAGAAGATGTAGAATTTTTATTGGGGGATATAAAGTTAAGTGTGGTGAATAGATATAGTTATTTGGTAATTATCTTAAGTAATCAGAGAAATTGTTTGGATGAATGGGGAAAAAAATTGATAAATGAAGCAAAGAAAAGAAAGGGTTTGATAAAGAAATTAACAGTGTTTTCATATAATAAATATGATGTTGGTAGAATTATATGGAAGGGAGTTGCAGTAGCAGGGTTAACATATAATGGTGCATTATGTGTTAGTAAAAAGGTATTAGATTATTTAGAAAAAGCACAAAGGGAAGTAGGAAGACATGCATTGGATGCAGGTGTATGAACAGCAAGGGAGGCAATTCAAAGAGAAATGGGATGGTCAAGTTTTTATATGAGAAATGCAAAAAAGTAAAATGAAAATGTTTGGTAGATTGCAGTTTATGGATAATAAAAGAATAGCCAAAATAGTATTTTATTGGGTTACACGTAAAGGGCAGGCAACAAGATGGGCAAGAAAGGTACTGCGGTATGCAAAAGATTTGAATAAAGAATCTACATCAGTATATTTGTACAAAAGATGGGATGATTGTGTTAGTAGGATTGTTGGGTGTTATAGTGGTAAGGAATGGGATAAAAGAATAGATTTATTAATAAAGAATAGGGAGTTAGAGAGATAAAGAACTAGTATGGAGAGTAAAAAGAGTTTAAGTATATATAGAAGTAAACAGAATATTAGGTGTGAGTTAATAATGTGATAATAGTAAGGAATGTAGTTTATTGTTTAAGACTCTAACAGAATCTTTAGCAACAAGTGAATATACATGTAAATTGAAAAATATGGGTGATTTAGTCTGTAAATTGTGTAAGGAAGGATTAGAAAATATTAGGCATTTGTTAATTGAATGTAAATGCTTGAAAACAGAAAGGTTACAAATAATGAAGTTATGGAAGAATAATTATAAAAAAAGTGATTATACAGAAAGTGGATTATTAGTTTTTATGCTGGGTTTGGGAAAAAATAAAGGGGATTTAGATATAAAGGCTATAGAGTTGACAAAGATTATGTTGTGGAAATGGGATGGAGCAGAATATGGGAAAATTTAGAGTGGGGAATGGAAGATAAAGTGGCTAACAGATTTCTCTGGGCATAGTTGGTGAGAGATTCATGACTCCATTTAAGGAGAAGTCACAGTGCATCACATCACATTTAAGTTTGAATAATTAGCAGTTAAGATTTGAAAATATAAGTAGAAAGTAGGTATAAAATATGTTCAAAATTAATAAAAAGTAGGTTAAATATTTAAAAAGAAAAAGAAATTAATAAGAATAAAAGAATAATTGAAATAAAAGTAATATATTGAACCAGGTGGGAGTAGGATCTATATAAATTAAGACTCAAAATATAAGTTTAATGAAACTAAAACTTATTGTTATTAAGTCTTGATCCACTCCAGCTGCACTCTTTTGATGCAGCACACCTGTCCCTCAAATGGAGAAGCAAAATACCCAAAAGGTACCTGTAGCCAGACTGAGGCTGCACATGATGTAACCTGTGGTCAGATTTCCAGACTACAGAGCTTCTCATCTGCTAAATTCAAACCCCTGCCACCTAAAACCTTTCTATTTGTTTTGAAGATAAACCTCAGGCACCAGCTAATCACAAGATATAATTAGCATGCCTAGCTGACAGGTAACAAATTTAGTGCCTGATTCATTCTGCTAGCTCTTTATTTAAATATAGAAAATAAAATATAATAGACTGCTTAACGTCTACACTTAATTAAAGACTGACTATTAGTGGCATCATTATTAAAAAAAGCTGACCAAAAGCAATTAGCAGACAAATAATTTATTCTAAGATATTTTAAACCAACATAATATTAAAATATTATAAGAAAATTATACATTTGGTTTACTCATCCTCTTAATAAAATACGTAATGATAAAGATTGATTCAATTACGGTAGTAGATGCTAGCTGCATACTCTGGTAACTGCTTACGGCTGCATGTTAATCATGTGATCACAATTTTAATCTTACGATTGCTATCAATTAAGAGTCACAAGAGGCAGAATCTAAAATAATAGATTTTCAGCCCTTTTATGCAAGTCCTTATTGTTCTCCGATTATCAGTTCCATCTAGTTTAATTAATTTTATTAATTATATCCCTATTGTGTTTTGATCTGCATATTTGCATAGATTAATCTAGCTTTGAATAAGATATCGTTTTAATATTTCCCATTGTTTTATTTATCAGTTGAGCAATCTTTGAGAAAATTTAAATTTACATTATATACTTTCCTTATACATATTTTAACTCAAGTCTTATTTCGTTCCACACACACATTTTTATTTTTAAGTTTATGAAAAGAGAGGACTCTATCTTTTTTTTTATTTAGCTAAATTTCTCCCCCATTTTGATTGCTTTTCTTAAACTCGTAAGATTTTATAATAATAAATGACACAGCATTTAGCCCTTTGGCAGTCTGTGATTATAAATAAACTCTTTAAATTAAACTTTTTCTTAAACTCTTCTAAATTATATTTTTATTAATTTTACCTTTAATAATTTATTTTTAACAAAATCTGCTTTAATCATTCTTGACAAATAATTCGAGTGCTTTTATTTTGTTAAGTTTTGTTACAACTCTTTAAGCTATTTACAGATTCCTTTTATTTTAATTTAACTTTTTTTTTAATATAAAAAAATTATGAACATGTAACACTGTTCAGTGGTGGTACAATATATATATGATTATAGGAAATATTGATTGATAAAAAAAAGATTAAAATGTATAATATATATATAAAGGTAATAATCATATAGAAAGATATATAAAGATATATGTAGATATATAAACCATGATTATAAGATAGAATATATCTATTTATATAAAATGTAAAATTATATGTCATATATATTTGTATTCATATACTTGTATTGTGTTTGTTATGGTTATAAAAAAGATTGCTGGGCAATCGAAACTTTCTATAATGGGTTGTAATTATATGAAGCATTATATGGATTTGGCAATGCAATAAGAAAGTTATTATGCCTTAACATAAGTTAATTTATATATTCACTGTTAACGTGTAAATCTGCAATTTAAAATAAAAACTTTCTTGCTTTTATATTCACAAAATCACAAATAAGGCTATGGTGATCAAACCCCTGGCTGATTTCATATTCAAAGAAGGTCATGACAAGATACTTTGCTATTGAAGAATGAAAATAAGTTTAAAGCTTTGGCTTTGAAAAACTATGCTCAGTATTTGCAATTGTTATCAATAATAAAATAATATTTTTAAGGTTATTGCACGTGGAAGTCAGAATTCTAACCATTATCATGCCATATTTTCATTAAGCTTTACTAAATGTGCATGTATTTTAACCTCAGAAAACAAATCAATATATGCTGTAATTTGTTTTCTTTTAACCTTTAGCCCGCCTCTTATGAGACCTCTCATCGACAGTTGACATCACTCTAATTCCATTATTTTTAATGCTAGGATAGATGTTTTACACTTATTAGATAGGTTTTTAAAAGTTCTGTAAGATGCTGCCCTCTTCTGAATTATTTTACAATTAAAAAATCAATAAAGTGGCATTTAAAGCTAAACAAATAAATAAGCTTGTCGTTGATTGGCTCTCAGCCAACAAAGACATTCTGATTGGCTGGAAAGAACAAAGAAACCACCTGATCAAAGAAAATAAAGAAAAACGCTGAGATTTTCATTTCGAATATGATTTAAAGTATTAAAAAAGTATATTTTGAGAAATTACAAATCATTTTCATAAAATATACTAAAAAAACAAAATTATTTTCGAAAAATATTGAAGATTTTAGTAAAAATATTTAAGATTTAGCAAAAATAAATATTTACTTTTCCATAACGTAAAACTGAAAAAAAAGCATTTACATCAGCAACTTTTTGTTTGTATGTTCGCTTTTAAATTTGCCGAAATTGAATATTTTTATAATAAATAAATAGCATTTTATTTTTGAAAGAACTTTCGTTCACTTTCATAACCTGACAAATTATTAATATACTTTTTATAAATGAATCTGAAGTGAATTTAATATTCAGTTTGTGAGTTGGCCAATTAAAAGCTTTGATTTTTACCTCATACAACCAATAATATAATTAGCGGTTTATGGGTTAATCATTTAGTGTGTATGCATATATGTATAAATTGGGTAACTATATTTTTACATTTAGTTATTATTAGAAGCTATTAAGTCACTGTCAATTCCTAGTGATGGAATGAATGGTATTCATATGATTACCGTTGAAATGTCATGCGGTTGAAGCAACTGTGATAACTATTATCAATATTCTCTTGCAACATTGTTGTTAATGTAGTTCTTTTTTTAAAAAATGAACAAACTAAATTGAAAGAAAGCGGGCATGGAGAGATGATTAAAAAGGTAAAGAAAATATATTAAAAATATAATGTAATTAAAATATAATTATATTAAAATTGAATTTTATTATGAATTATTTATTGGAGAAAAAAAAGATAAAATATTATAGATTTCAATATAGAGATTAATAATTATTACGTAAAAGATCTGATAACTAGCACCATGTTTTGCCAATTCATAATTATTAATTGTAAGCCTCATTTCATACACTTACATACTTTCAGTTGTAGAATAAGATTCCCTCATTATTTCGCTTTTTTTTTTTGCTTTTAAAAAATGTTAATAAATTTTCAATTATTATACTGGCATTTCAATGACATGGCTGTTTTATCATTTAATTTTTTTTCTTTGTTATTTCAATGATTTATTGCTGTCATGGGATAAAAGTTGTTTTTGATTAGCTAGTAAAGTATACTGATAATAATTAATTAAGGAAAATAACTGAGGAAAAAGATAAACACTCATCGCATTGTCGCCCGTGGAAAGACAGTTATTTGACTAGTAGATGTGATTATGTTGTATGTTTGCAAGGCTGTTTCTGCAATAAATAATAAATTTGGATTAATCATTATTGATTATAATAACAGTAATAAATTGTCTAGAAAGCTCTAGGTTGTAATTAAATATGATTTTTTCCCAAATAGTTATTCATAGCGATATATAATTCAGTACTAATAGGGAGGGGCATATTCCATTTATGACTACTTAACTATAAAATAATATATAAAATCAATATTATCTTCAGCTTAGATTTATTTTGCATTTTAATTATAGTTGAAGGTTGTATTGAAGAAAAATATACAGTTCGTCACTTTATTATGTAGTTGTGAATATACTATGGAAAATTATAAAGATGGAATCTACGATTTATCAGATATTGAAAACTAATCATATTTATTTTTCATTAACATAAAGCCAGTTGCATTTGAAGCAAACGCTGTTTGAGTTGAAGGTAATCTATTAGAAGGTTTTTAATTAATGTTTGAATAATCGCAACGTCTATCAGTAAGAGCTGCATGTCTTATGGACGTTGCATTTATTTGGTATTCAGAAATTATGTCTGGGCTGAAAACATTTTTTAAATTTCCTTTAATTACAAGCAGTCAGATTTTTTTTTCAAGTAGTTACCTTACAGCCAATCTAGCTTTCCAATTAGCTTGAGATTAAAAGACCCAGGCTAATCTGGGTTAATCAGATGAGTGACACTATACTGGTTTAAAAAAAAAAGATTTTAATGTGATGCAGTCTTCATCAATGGTGTCATTAAACCCACGATTTATGATTTACTTTTTCATTTTCATTATTTTTAACTTTAGTAACATTTATTATATTTAAAAAAAGCACACAATTAAATTGTATATTTTATGTTGTTTAGTGCATGTCTATAGGTCACGGCCAGCCCTAAAATTTGTTGTTTAAGCTTTTTATGATCTCCTGAGCAATTAATCGTTTAATTATATTATATATATAAATGAAATATTATCCAGTTAAAAATATATATACCAACATTTCACCCAGGTCACACTGGTCGTAATCAATATTGTAAAAGTAATATTACATTATTATCACATATAATGCCACGAACATATTTATAGTGAATATATTATAATAGTCAAGTGCATAATATGTAAATATCACAAAATAATATCTAATTTAAATTGTTTTGTCCTTAAAAAATAACATATTGTTACATATATATGTATGATAATACACCCACAAATTTGATTGAATAATAATAAATTTAAAATTCTTCATTTAAAGTTATTGTAATATTATACTTTTCTTTAAATATATTCTTAATTAATTTACATTGCATGTTATTTACAAATGGCATAGATATCCATTTTTTTATTATCTAAGGTAACATTGCAAACCCTCTTCTTATTATTAAATAAATTTACTGTACGCAAAATTTGGTTTTTATCATAACCAACCTTTAAAAGTTCATTAGCAAAGAGTTCAATATTTAAAATTTTATCACTCTTATATTTACATAATTTATCATTGCGATGCAGAAACAATTTCAGACTTGCCATTTTACGTATCATTGGAACACGATTTAAAATGAATATATCCTCTTTCTCCAATAGGTTTAAAAATTAATTTATAATTTAAATCAGTAGCATCTCTAAATATTTGTAAGTCCAAAAAATTTTATTTTTCCATTTTGTTCATTCTCAATTTTGCATACAGTAAATTTATTTAATAATAATAAGAGGGTTTGCAATGTTACCTTAGATAATAAAAAATGGATACCTATGCCATTTTACGTAAATAATATGCAATCTAAATTAATTAAGAATATATTTAAAGAAAAGTATAATATTTTATTTTGTATTCCTCCGAATGTTAATCGATTGATTAATAATTCTAAAAGTAAAATTTATAAATTGCAAAGAAGTAATATAATTTATCAGATGTCATGTGGATGTCAAAAATTATGTATCGGTGAATCGAGATGTTCTTGGAAAAAAGATTGAAGGAGCATCAATTATTATATAATCAGATTAAAAATAATGTAAATAATTAATTTAATACAGTTTCAGTATTCTTTGACCATAAAAAAACTTGTGGTTATAGGTTTACATTTAATATTAATGAAGTAAAAATATTAATGGAAGAAAGGAATCATAAAAACAGAAAAATTAAAGAGGCAATTTTAATAGATAAATATAAAGATAATATTAATAATAGGCAAGTTGCAAATATAGTCACACACAGCTTATGAAAATTTATATAACATTAAGTTTAAAAAAATTTGAAATTCAGTTAAAGCTGATGAGGATTACTATGTAATTGAAAGTGCTTCTAAAGAATTTAAAATATAATATTTCTTTTACCGTTAATTATTTAAGTTTTATATATATATAATTATCCCAAATCCAAAACTCAAACAGACTAGCCAATAAAATCAAATCAAAAATACAAACAATGGTTTCATTGCTACAAGCAGACTTTTTAAGTGTAAAGAACTACAAAACAACACTATATTTCTATTAAACATTACCCACAAATCCATTTACTTCCCATCCACCCTTAATATTAAAAGAACTTTTAAATAAAATAATTGCTTCAGAATAATAAATTTTCAATAATAAAGATTCTTTAATTCTTCTTTTTATTTCATTTCTCTCAAAAAAGACAAACTTAGCTTCATCCAAATTAATAGTGTGGCTTGTATCTTTTTTATGGATATACAAAGCAGAACTTAAATATTTATTTCTAATCCTACTTTTATGTACTTTTATTTTTTAATTTAAGCTCAAACTACTCTGACCTATATAAAACGTCTTACAAAACAAGGGATAATATACACTACACCAGGAATAGTCTTCCTAACAAAGATTTTCTTTGTATTATGTAATAAATTATTCAAAGTGATATCACTTTTCCAAGCAATTTTCTTATTTCCAAACAAATTACTATTCTTACATATAATTTTATAAAAATACAATTTAAATGACAAATAAATAAAATCATATTTTTCTTTATTCTTTACATCCTTAAAAATATTATATTAAATAAAATACTTTTAACAAATTTATCAGAATAGCCAACACTCAAATAATCTTTATAAATTTGACCGTTCTGAAATAAAGCTATCCCACTAGAATTATTTAATTTTTTATTCCTATAACAATAATTTTTTAAAACAGCTACTTTATGACATACAGACTGATAGATATCAGGTTTAATTATAGATCTTAATTCTTTACTTTTAACAAAATGACTGCATACTAAACAATTAGTGTTTACATTTCTAATCACCAAAAGATCTAAAAATTTTAACTTAACAAAATCTAACCCCCCTCCTTCTAACACAAATTTTATAGAAGGATCAAAACAATTAAACTTATTTACAAATTCCTTCAATTTATCATTCTCAACTACAAACAAACAATCATCAACATATCTGACAAATAATTTTAATATAAACAATTCTTTTTAATGATAATTTCCTTTTCCATAAAACTAATATAAACTGAACATACTAAAGGAGAAATAATATAATCTATTATCTATCCTTCCTTAATTTTATAAAATTACCATTATAAGTAAAATATATAGAATCCTCTAATAATAAAAGCAAATCTTTAATTACTTTGGTTGTTTTACAATAGCATGTTGAAACTGCCATAGGGCAGGCTTGGTTTGTAAACAAAGATAAATATAATGTTGCCGGGGCCGGGTTTCTTTTCTTTTTTTTGTTGGAGTTGTTTACCACATTTAAAATAAAAGTACAGCGGCTATCAAATCTATTTTGGCTACCCCAAACAACAAAAAAACCAAAACCAAAAAAAAAAAAAAAAACAGATCGATTAAAAACAATGATTTTTAAAAAGTAGTTAACCGATTTATTGTTTGTTTTGATTTAATTCTCATTAAACCCTTTTCTATTTTCGGTTCGGTATTGTACGACAAACAAAAAATCAGCCGATTCAACTACTTCTTCTTTCTTTTCTTTTTTTCGTTTTGTTTTGTTTTTATTTTGATAAATAAATCTATTGTCTATTTAACGGTAACATTTACAAGCCAAAGTCCAACTTTGGGAGAAGGGGGGGAAGGGTGTTTGCAATTGCTAACAGAATGGAACGCCAACAACTTGAAGATTGACCAAGTTTTGACAGTAATTCCCCCTCAAAAAACATCAATCTATACGGCAATTAAAAGCAACTTTTTGGGCTCTTCAGGCAAAAAAAAATAAAATAAAAAACACAGCAGGCATGCAGCTTCAAAGTGTTTTGTTTGATAAACCACCACCGGTTCCAGCAGTCAGAGAAGAATCCTTGTTTTTTCTTTGACATTCGGCAAAACAAGTTGTCCTATTTTTTCAGCTATTCGATTAATCAGCTCGCAGTTGTTGTCGCACGAAACATGACTTAGAGCGTGATTTGATGGGAAGCACACTTTGAACTACACTTGGCCCATTTTTTCAGCAGGAAATGGGGGCTAGGGAAGCATGAGACTCTGCTGATAATTGTTAGTAGACCTTCCTAAAACATGCGAGATAGAGGGGGAGGTGGTCTTAATGAATATTAAAATAGTTTCGACAATCGTAATTCCAGCCACCCTCAGACAATACTGTAAACAAAAGTGAAATATGATCGCTAGTCCAAAATGCTTAGCCCGAATCTGAGCTGTAAGCTGACATGATAGCTTCTGTGGGAAGATTGGCTAAATGTTCATGTTTCTGTGCATTAGCATAGAAATAAACACAGTCAGCCAATACCCTCCCCCATATCAACGGACTATTTCTAGGCTTACGTGTTAGAAATAGAATGTTCGATAGCGGTAGAGGTGGCCACCTAAATGGCATATTTCTGTGCACTAGCATAGAAATAACGCCCTCCAGTGGTTTCAACATGCTATTGTAAAACTTACTTTAATTTTATTTTTTGATAAAGATCCTTACTTAACCAACACAGACATGAGAACATCAATACTGCTTAATCTATTAACAGTCTGATACATATATTAATTTAATATATATATAACTTTGCATTTTTTGGCAAAATAAATTATTTTCAATGTCTAAAATTACTAGATAGTAATTGCTTTTAGAACTTTATGATCATGCATAAAAATACACATTAATTACAACATCTGTAACATTAAACAAGGCAAAACTCTCCATACAGTAGTGCCACCCTGTGCCAAGCAGAGTAATCAATTGTTGGAGGTTTGTGCATAAAATCCCTATCTAGTGCCTACTCATCCAATATCTCCAGACTAGTTTCTGGCTTGTTGCCTTTTTCAGTGAAGAGCCTTGGATCTGAGAGCACTGCACCTAGAACTTAGGATCTAATGCAACTCTCCAGCAGTCACCTTTTAACTCTACTTAACTACAAAACTATGAGAATGAAATTGAAAACAATATTTTTAATCTAAGCTCAATAACTTATATAGTTATATGGGTCTGAACTCAGTTCAGCACCCATACATTTTGGTGTCTTTGGCTCTTTGACAACCATAGCCACCACTATCCTATTAGGCAGGATTGGTGTTAAACCACTGTTTATTAATAATTATGTGCTAGTATAAGAGATAGTGATCATGTGATGTTTAGTGATTTAATCTGTAACATTATTTTTGTTTTATTTTGATTTTCATTTAAATAAGTTTTAAAGTCAATAATTGCAATAAGGTAATTGCTTTTTAGAATTCTATATGTGTGAATATATATATATATATTTATTTAAAATATTTATTAATAGAACAATATCTAAGGTAGTATATAATGTGCTTATACTGAATGTTTTTTATATATGTAATCAGAAGAGTTTGAACTTAGGATTTTTCAGTCTAGTAAATATATTACTTTAAAAATTATTTATAAAACTTTATTTTTTAATGAAATAAATTATTTTCAAAGTCTATATATTTTATTTCTTATTGATTTTTTTTCTATTTAAGTCATTGATATCTATTATAAAGCTCCAAGTGATGAGGAGTGTATATACGAAAATAGATTATAGGCATCTTTAGGGCTTTCAATTAAGTTGTAGCAATTAATTATCAATTAAGTTGTAGCAATTAATTATTCCACCAATTTTATTATAAGGGCATAAACCATGAATTCCACCTATTAATGTTATAGGAAGACTCTTAAAATTTTATTTTAATCTCTTGGTTGCACTTTGCAGTGCATGTTTAAAAAAATCAATTTAATAAGCTTCATCTTTTTCTAAATATAGAAAAATAAACAAATGTATACTATAAATAATGAGGATTGTCAATTCCTCTACAAGCTTTATGATAAATGCTTAGCCAGAGCCAGCACTTAAAATATCTCTATCAGGAACCCCTCCCCAAACCCCTGACTATGGTTTCATGCTTTGGCACTCCTCAAAGAGGTGTCAGGGTAGGTTCAGACACTAGATCTACCCTGACACCTCTCTAAGGAGTGCCAAATCACGAAACCATGGTCAAGAGTTTGGGGAGGAGTTCATGACAGAGATATTTTAAGTGCTGACTCTGGCTAAGCATTTATCATAAAGCTTGTAGAGGAATTGGCAATCCTCATTGTTTATAACTTACAAGCTTAAGAGATAGGGTCATGTGATCTATGACTCTTATTTTGAAATGTATACTATGCATCTATGCAACACATCATCTAATAGGAAAAATACATTTTCTGACAAAATGGTGAAAATTATTTGTTGTTAAGTTATGTAGTTTTTTTTAAAGAATATTTTGTATTTTTTTTAAAAAAAAAAAAATATAAAAAAGAAAATACAGACAATTTATATGAACTAGAAAACATTCACACTGTGGTGTTAAATATTAAAATTTATAGTAAAATAAAATTTCTTGATAAATTATTTAAAATTTCAGTACTTACATATTAGATCTGCAACACGTATTAGGCTGCAGTGTCTTTTTACATTCATATGAACCTACTGACAACTCTGTAATCTTTTGATATGATCAAAAATAACGTGTACATATTTTCTTTTTACAAAGTTATCGGCAGCCTGAATACATATGTGAAAAAGCTCTGCTGGGCTAATATGTGTTGCAGGTCTAATACTAATACAATTATTAAATTACAAAAATACTCTAAAATATAACCAAAAAAACTCAAATCTACACACACATTAATTACCACATAATATATAAAAATGTGATGAGGATATCAATATATGGTATTTATTGTGTAATATATAATAGGGATTGATACGATGAAACAATCAATTTATCTGTTAATACTAAAATACAAAAGTAATCTGAAATATAACCAAAAAACCTTAAAATATACAATACTTATCATGCAATATATAACAGGAATTGTCACAATGAAACAATTAATTTGTCTGTTGTATTGTATTTTAAGTGAATTAAAATATTCGATCTTAAAAAGTATATTTATAATGATAGTAAAAAAATATTAATTTGATATACAAAAATATGTAAAAAAAAGAAGATACACCATTACACAATACCCAAATGTTACTTTAAATATGAACAAAACGATTACTAATTACAAAAATAATCTGAAACATCAAAAAAATTTTAAAATATACACACATGGTACTTACTGTGTAATATATAACAGGAATTGTTAAACAAGTAATTTGTTATTTCTACTTTATTTTAAATGGATCAATTTTTTTTTTGACACAAAATGGAGATTTCAACTGAAAAATTTTCCCACCAAAATGGAGTTTTACTGAACACATGCAGGGTTTATTTTGAAAAAATTTGATGTGATTGCAAGATTACACATTTATTGTGGATGTGAAAAAGCATACCATCTCCTCTATGTTGTAGGTCTAATATGTAAGTACCAAAATTTATCTAAAAAGTAAAATTATTTGTTGATATATATAAATAAATTGAATAAAGAAACAGTAGTTTATAACAACAATTACATATAAATATTTATTCTAATGCATGCATATATTTGTGTATGTTATTTCTCTGTTTGAAAGAAAATCATTATAAATCTATTATTCTATTAAAAATGATTATGTCCCTTCTCCCCCTTTCATAAAAATAGCTTTCCACAGATTGATTAGTCTAGGATTAAAAATAAAATCAGAGAAAGTAACTAAGAAAACCTCAGTGATTGCTATTATATATCCTTTTAATCAATATTTTACATAAACTATTAACAAAACTTCTTATATAGCAAAATTAACAATTTATGAATAAATTCAAAATCAACAACTTTAAAAATTATTAATTTTAATTTTTACTTTAAGATAATGATATTTTTTTCATTTTTATTGTTTTTATAGGATGTTTTTTATAGAGCAAATAATACTATGACTGAAATAAAATTGTATCTTTAACCAAGTAAAAAATGTTATTCCATATTCCACATGTTGCAACCAGTAATTTAAAATTGTTCTATAATTTTTCAGAAATTATAATAGCAAGAACCTAAGCTCATTTAGTATGTTCTGTTTAACTTTTTAGATATGATAATTTAAAATCTACAATTTTCATTAGATTGTGAATGTAAAGAAAATGAATACAAACAGATTTTCTAAAAAACTTTTCCAGTAAATCTGAGCATGGTTTTTATGAAAAATCTCAAAGATATTCAATGGAAATGCAATGGCAAATGTTTTCATTGGGAATATGCAACTGAGAATAAATTGTATTAGAAAGCTACATTAAGATAAAATCTTAAAGTAGTCCAGAAAGAAATGTTTGCTGCAAAAGTTGAAAGACATTATTACAAATATCAAGTAAACAGATTAAATGATGGTCATATTTTGGGGACATATTTATAGTTCACAAATTGATTTGTACAGCCACTCAAAATTCAGCTTTTGCGGTTAGATTGTGACACTTCTTTATGAATGGCTATTAGTGAATATGTTCTGCTTGTAGGAGAAATTATTCAAGATTCTCTTTCCTTGCAGTGATTATTATTAGAGATACTTACATATTAGACTGGTAATGATAAAAGTCACTGGTACAAAGAATTGTGTATAGAAAGATCTAAATTAAACACATTTACAACCTTCTAAAAAGGAAATGAATTAATTTTGTAAGTAAACATTAGATAATCTAATTTTACAGTCAAACAATGGTGGTATTTCATTCAGGATTGTCGAAAGAGAATAGCCATTCATTATAAAAAGTGCTTCTAGGCAAGAAAGTTTGGTGCACAGCATTGATGCTAAAAAAACATTTTGTAAATGGACGTAATTGCATGATTAAATTTATGTATATTATTGTTTTTTTTTTTTCTGGTTTGGTTACCACTTTAATAAATTTAGATTGCTAAAAATTTACTTGCTTGAAGATCATTTCTTGCAAAAATATAATGGCATATTTTGTTTCATTTCCACTAAATAAGGTTATAGGTGCTATTTTTCAGAATAAAAAAATCTTTATGCAAATAGTAATATACAATTAGCGTGATAGCAATCAAATACAGTTAAAAACATAGAATAATAAAAATATTTTTTCCTGATATAAAGGAATTATTTATCAAGCTTTTCAAATGATGCATAGTGATAGATTTGACTATTCCCCCACCTTTGTTTTACCCTCTAGTTAAAAACAGTTAGCTAGTCATTTGTTGAAAAATTGTGAAGGATTAAGTCTTAAATTACTTTTAGACCTGAAAAAAATTATCTGACCTAATTCAAACTCCGTGACTTGCCATGTTATGTTGATGGTCTAACTGTTACGTTTATAAGCAAACAAAAACTAACTATAAAATAAATTGCAAATTATAATAAGGAATATATTACTGTCGATTACAAATTTTTAAATACGAAATAAAAAAATAAATTATAGAGTTAAAAATAAGCTAAATAAAACAAAGATAATAAAGTAAAGAAAAATAAACAAATGTTAATTTTATAATTTTATTTTTTCAAAATAGAATATGTTGTATAATGTTTTGATGTTTTGAAATGCATTGTGAGTATAAAGAATTATTTATTATTAAATAAAACTATTAACTAATTTTTTTTTTGTTGTAAAGATTAACTGCTGACAGCAAATTATTTCGTCCATTTCTTTTTTGTTGTTGCTAATTATGTTATTAAATAAGTTTAAAAAGACACTGGAAACTACACCATATTTTATTTTGCAAACTAAATAAATTTAATTCTAATGTATTCAAAGTAGGTCACGTTATAATCTCTTTTTGTGTAAATAATAAAATAATTAGTTTGCTAAATATAAAAACTTTTCATTAGCTATTCTCACGTTTGTATGTATAAAATATTAAAACTAACTCCAAATTCGTAACTAACCCAGACTTGTCAAAAAATAAACTCAAAATACAACTTGGGAAATCTGCTTGTAACTGTGAAACCATTGTTGTGAATTTGTGGTAAGTTTTATTATTTTAATGATTTAGGATTTTAATGTGTAAAATATTGTATTACAATTTATTTTTCTAAAAACTTTTTATTAGCTATGTTTATTTATATAATATTTTATTACAATTTATTTTTGAATTTACAACTAATCCCTTCTCTTTCTCTATCGCTCTCTCTATATATTGTAACCTTTGAAAGTGAGACAAATCAAATGTAAATCACTAAATTGATACCAGGCAAGTTAAATATCATAAATAAGTATGGGTTTGAGCATGAGTATGAAATCTCTTACGATTCAAACAGGTCATAAAAAAATGTACAATCATTAATTTTACAAAGGTATACAGATGAGTTACTTATATGGATAAAGATATTATTTAGATACTTTTTGTTATTATAGGTAATATTAACTTAATTTTTTTCAAAGGAGTCATTCTTTTTACTCTTTTTATCAACTCTACTGATGTCTATAACCTCTAATTTACTAACCTTAAATAAATTAGCTTTAGGTATACTATAGTTTTTGTTTTAATCCATTTTGAAGTCATTTGGACATGATTATACTTGCTCTTTTAACATTTTATGATCTTCTCTGACCTTACTTCCATCTTAATAGGTCAATAGTCTCTTATATCAAAATGAATAAAAAATGATCAAAATAATACTACAGATATTGAAAGGAGGGTGAAAAAAAGCTAAAAGTCCATCAGCATTCTCTCCAAAGATGTCCAAATGAAATACTTCATAATTATTGATAGCAATGATAAAAGTTTGATTTTAATTTTCATTAAAATCAAAGTATATACTAATTAATTTTTTTTTTTTTTTTTACATTTATATTTTGATTTTGTATTATATTTTTTCTCATTAAATATTTGTTGCAGATGATAATTTTGCTTTAAGTTGTGTATTGTGAAATGGAGTTCCTCTAACTCAGCAGTTCTCAACCTGTGGATCGCGACCCCTTTGAGGGTGAAGCAATCCTTTCACAGGGGTCACCTAGACCATTGGAAAACACACATTTTTAATTCACAACAGTAGCAAAGTTAAAGGTTGGGGTCACCACAACATAAGGAACTGTATTAAAGGGTCATGGCATTAGGAAGGTTGAGAGCCACTGCTCTAACTATATGTATTTTAATGTCATCAGCAATTATGCTCTTTATAATAGACCTTACTGTATACTTAGAAATTGACCAAATAGCCCATTGCATGGCAAAACCCTCATTCCAGTTCTTTAAAAAAAAAAGAGAGAAAATAATTATTAAACTAACCAATCATTCAGTAATAAGTGTTTGAGGTTTGTATTTTTCTTATTTTTTCCAAAATAATCTTTGATGAAATAAAAAGAAAACAACTAACTTAATGTTCATAAGAGATAATTATTAATACAAACAATTTAGGGATATTATAATAATGTGATCTATTTTAAATTTCATAATCTAGTCACAGAAATCTACTTTAAAGACAAAAGCACTAAAGAAGAAATTAAATGTATATTTATTTGTCAAAAAAAATTAAAACAATGAATGAAATAATTCATTCCAATTTAAATAATGATAATAAGTATGGCAAATTTCTGTAATAATAAAATTGAGATCTCATTTCAAATGGAAATAAACGGTCAAGAGCTATTAAAATTATATTTGAAATATAAAAAAGGTTGCACCTTTATGCTGTGTGGGCAAAATAGTAGCCACTTTGGTAAACATTCTTGCTTTTTATTTTCACTGGATATGTCTTTATTCTTCATAAATTACTTAAATTTTTCAATTTATTCATTCAAATATTAATTTTTAAAAAATAAGTTATCATAAAATTTTATATATTAACATTAAAATATGAATTTCTTCTACAGTACAGTCTTTTTCATACCTGCACTTCTATATGTAATATATAGGGGTTTGAACTCAGACTTTCACATGACCCTCAGCCATTCATGCTATTTCATACCACTAATACACTTGATGACACACATGTCAAAAAAATAAATAATCACCAATATATGTATTTCATGCTAAACCAGCACTCATCAATTGGTCCAGATTGTCATCTCCACACATTTATACAATCAAAGCTCAGCTTATAATAAGATAGCCAGTCTTCATACTTTAATAGACAGGCTTCAACCCCCCCCCCCCCCATCACAACTCTTCAGCCATCCATTTCATTGAAAATCTGATGATGGAATGCTCAAAGCCTACCATAGTGCCAATCTTATATCCTACCCATGTTGACCACAAATCATTTTGACCTATCATGTACAGAACACAATCCCTTTACATACATATACGAGGGATGGGCAGATCTCAAAGCATTATGCTCATTGGTGAAGTTAGAAATATCAAAATTAAATGTCAGGCAAACAAAAAAAAAATAAATTGTAGAAATAACTAAAACAAAGGGTTTTTTTTGTTTTAATGCTTATGGTAAAGTAAAGAATAAAACTTTTTAAACCAACAAAATTTAGATTAATAATGCTTGTTTGAATAAAGAATATGTTCAGGTAGTTAAAATAATGTCTGAAATTTAAACATTCAATTTATAATTACAAAAGAAAAATAAAAAATACAATTTTGATCTTGGTAAAATCATTCTATTACCCATTTTCTATTTATGTTACATCAATTTGGACTTCGCTTATTTCTGCTAAAATATACAAATATAATTTGTATATATACATTATATACTCGTAAAAAAAAAAAAAAGGAAATATCTAACTTTTTTTTTCATATGTCAAATGCGTTGACTGGGAAGCGAACCCGTGCCAGCTGCTTGGAAGGCAGTTATGCTAACTACTAGGCCATCAACACTTGACAAAACTTTTCATGAAAAAAATAAATAAATAAACAAAGCGTATAAAAACTATTTTTATTTTTTAGATTTTAAACAGGAGCCAATGTTGTGTAGATGCAATAACTACATTGTTGCGAATGAGGAGCCTTATGCTCCATTTGAAACCTCATCTTCTTATCTTTGTTTTACTCTTTTCTGATTAATACTGATATGTAATGATTTTAATTGACATTAATATCAATCATTATACATTTTAATTTGTGTTTTTGTCCTGCCATGTATAGAAAACCAATAAATAAACAGCAGCAAATAAGACACTCTAGATCTAATGGAAATATGATTACAGTGCCGTTCTACACACTATATAGCTCTATAAATGAAGCTTCAGAAAGGCTAAATAGTAATGGAAAACCTAAGTTTCTATTTTATTATATAATCACCGATATTACATTTCAAACACCTATTACCATTATTTAATTTAAAAATTAACTGTGATAAAACACAGTTGCTGAAGCTTTAAACATAAAATTATAACAATAAAGCTAAAAAAACTTACTGCAGTAATGTTCTTAGTTTGAAAAATAAAATATTATGTTGATAACTTTTGTATTCATATCTCGATATATGTTGTAAAATATAAATAAAGATGTCAAGCGTTGGTGGCCTAGCAGTTAGCATAGCTACCTTCCAAGCAGCTGGCCCGGGTTCGCTTCCCGGTCAATGCGTTTGACATTTAAATATATATATATAAAGACATGTTCAGTGCATTCTGAACTAATATTAAAAATATTTTCTATGCATAATATTGTTACTAATTTGAAATTACACTTCTATGGATTACTTTTTTGTTTTGTAATTACTGTTTGTTTATTTGTGGGGAAGAGGGAAGGCAAACAAACGTGCATTTAATTTCTTATGATTTTTTTAAATTTTCTTTTATTTAATACCTTTATTGCATTAATTAATTTATTATAGATTACTTTTTATACTACTTTGTTTGATTAAAGACTTTAATAAATTCAATAATAATTATGTACATTTAATATTTACGGATTAATTATTATTTTCATTGCTTTTCTCATTAAAGAAGATTATCCAGCAGGCAGATTTTAAAACTTAAGACAGACCACATAGTATAATAGTGTCTGCCATTTGTAATGAAAATATTAATAATATATCATCAAATAGTCCACTATTGCTTGTTACTTGTGATCTTCACATACTGGAAATGATAGAACTGAACTTCGAACCAAAGTCTTATAGTTTCTGGATCTGTCATTCTGCCAATATATTAATCTTACATACTATTAAATAAAAGAGTGTTCTGAATAATATTTATTAAGGAAATTGCTATGTCCAGACCTCTGTACTATTGGACACTTTGTCTGCAAACTTAACCATTTTAGACTTATTTGATAATAAATCTCCAGGAATGACACAACTCTATTAGGTTGGGATTAAATGCAATTTAATAATAAATAGTCTTAGCAATATCTAACTACATTACAAATTATACATACATCTATATACATTATATATATATTTAATTCTAATATTTTCATGGATAAAAGATGTCATATTATTATTACTATTTGTGGGATATTCCGTGTAGTGAAAAAGCTAAATGCTGACGTTTCAGTACAATATCAAGTACCTTCCTCAGAGTGTCCTCTGAGGAAGGTACTTGATATTGTACTGAAACATCAGCATTTAGCTTTTTCACTACATGGAATATCCCACAAATAGTAATAATAATATGACATATATATATACATAGGCCTGTAGCATATATAAATTATATTATAGATCAATACAACCTGTAAGAGTCCTAATTGGCTGTTCATATGTTCAGAGGCCAGCTCTCCATACTTGAACTCCCTGCGCATATGGGTGACATTTTGCACCTGCTTATAAGTCCATGTGCACAGGTGAAGCTCCAAGAATAAAGTGACCTTTTTTTGATCCAATTTGCACTTGAGTTCATTCATTATTTCATTCCCTAAACTTGATTGGCTCGTATTCCCACCCATCCATTCAGATGATTCTCCCTTTCACTGCTCAATGCTAGATGCCATCTCTCTATTCTTTAGCTTATAGTTTATTTCATGAATGAAATCTAAACTTGAATTTCTTTAATTGCTCTATATCTTATTATCATACTGTATTCTACTGTTATTAATTAAACTGTTTTTAGAAAATAATCTTTTTTATAATCTTAAAAAGTTGTAAATAACATTTTATTTTCTATTTTAAAAGAATCGATTCTTCAATTGCTTTAAACTTATTACTTATTAAGTAATTTATACTTATATATGGATATGCATTTAAGCATACACATACATATTATTACTTCCACCAGTTCAAAGATTAGGTTTTAATCTCTGAACTCAGTACATAATCATTAAGATATACAGGTTTTTTTATCTTCCTTTTAGCTGTTGTGAATTGTTTTAACTCAGTGCATTCTCTGGAAATGTAATTGATTGTAAATCGTAATCATTCTTTTTATTTTTCCTCATGTCTACATTGATATCTGACCACCAGACACCACAAGTCTAGAGCTTTTGCTCTGCTGATGTTCCACTGACTATTATGCAAACACTTTACTATATGCTGCCTATCCTTGACTGGTATCTGCATACAATCACCTTTTATAATGCAGTCTTTGTGTACCAACAGTTGCTTCTGGGTGTTCCAAAGTTCTTTGTGAAAGAAACTGGGATGTTGCTTTGGCCGGCCTTCTCTAATCTGCTTCATAATCCATTGGTAGCCATCATTATCCTTTATCCAACAGACTACAATTTTCTGTTTTACTCTTGATTTCAATACGTCTTAGTATTTAGTTGCTTTATGTTTCTGGTCTCCATGGACCTTCTCTGACCTACTTTTGTTAATTGCTGGCTGCTGGAAAGGTATTTTCTCTCTGAGTATATCTGTTTTACCCAAATTCCTCTTAACTCCCTGGAAAGTTTTTTTCTCTCATGCCTATTAATTTTTTTAGTAATTGTTATTTTTATTCCCATTTTACTGAACCAGTCTCATCCTAATATGGGGTTCATAGGAGCATATATGTAGTGGTAATACATTAATTTTGCCCTTACATCCATGTATTGGTGCTTCAACTATGCCCTTTATTCTAATGTCATTACTGTTCATATCTAGCACTTTTAGGTCAGTTTTTTGTATAATTGGTCTTTTCCTCCTCTTGGAAGTAACAGTATATCAATCGTGGACTGCTACCACTGTCAACCTCCATGGCAATA
The DNA here is from genome assembly GCA_028023455.1 of Epiperipatus broadwayi. Classification (NCBI taxonomy): domain Eukaryota; kingdom Metazoa; phylum Onychophora; class Udeonychophora; order Euonychophora; family Peripatidae; genus Epiperipatus; species Epiperipatus broadwayi. Next base: position 3,205,507 of record JAQFVV010006282.1, read on the forward strand.
GGCTGTCAAATATTTTAATCTGATCATTATTTTATCATTCCCTGATATTGCCATCTTTTTAATCTTAGTCAAGTGCTTTACCCGACTCTTTATTACATGGCTACAACTATTAGTATCATTTCTGACTATGCTAAATTCTTTTTTGCACATATTTTTCATGGGTCCTCTTTGATGTATTGTTTACAGTGTTCATGTCTGTAATAATAGTTAATGGCCTTGTGGGCATTTTTCCTGCAGCAAAAACATATAAATAGCTTTGTACTGTTAGCCATATCATCATTACTCTTAGACAATTCTTTCTTAGAGGTTTTATAAACATCTATTTGTGATTTGCTAATACTCTTAAACTTGGTGAATTTTTGAGATTGCTCATGCATGAGTTCATAAGCTATTCAACATTTTATAGTGTCTATAATTTAAATTACTAATGTAATTGTTATCATAAACAATCATTACACATACCAGTAAGAAATTATTCTAGAAGGGCTTCATTTAGGAAAGATCCATAAATGCAATTCTTTGCTAAATTACAAAGAGGGCTATCATAATCTTTTATGCTTTCATCTCTACCTTGGTACCGTTCTTGGAATTACAGTCTAGCAACATGCATAGAGAGATAGGGATTAAGGTAATTTCATAAACAATCTTTAATCTGATTATATGGACAATTTTCAGGAGTTAGAAGTTCTTTGAGCATGTTGGATATCTCAGTAACTCCTTTCCCAGTAAAGAATAATAGGAAAGCATTCTTATACTTATAATCTTTAACTTTATTAATGAATAAGTATTTTTCCACATGTTGAACATACAGGGGCCAACTACTCGTCTCACTGATGTCAAATTCATCTATAGCTGATTGCATTTTTAATGAATCTTTATACATCAGTCTAACCTTTTACTTTTGATTCCTAATTTGAGTCAACTAACTGAGTGTGCACTTTGCTCTACATGCAACTCTGAGGAGTTTCAAACTATTGCAAAATCTCTGACAGTTTCCAACTTTGAACTGCCTCTGTAATGTCTATCGACTGAGATACATTTAACTTTCCCTATATAACTGTGGGCAATTCTACTGTTATGTGTGCAGCCCATTGTGGTTCTTCTCAAGACTGGGCAAGTATGCAATTGCTATATCCAGATTTTCATAGTGTTGGACACCTTGTCTGACTTATTTAACGATAGTAATGACACACCTCTACTAGGTTAAGATTACATGCAATTTAATAATAAATAGCCTTAGCAATATCTAATTACATTACAAATTATACATACATCTATATACATTATATATATAGGCCTGTAGGCATATATAAATTATATTATAGATCAATACAACCTGTAAGATTCCTAATTGGCTGTTCATATGTTCAGACGCCAGCTCTCCATACTTGAACTCCCTGTGCATATGGGTGGTAATCTGCACCAGCTTATAAATCTGTGTGCACAGCTGAAGCCCCAAGAACCAAGTGTACTTTTCTTGATCCAATTTGCACTGAGTTCATTCATTGTTTTATTTCCAAGTTGATTGGCTCGTATTCCCATCCATTCACTCAAGTGATTCTTCTTTTCATTGCTCAATGCTGGATACAAGAATTTAAATCAATATCTCTCTAAATTTAATTAATAAGTTATTCTTTAGCTTATAATTCATCTCATGAAGGAAATCTAAATTTAAATTCCTTTTAATTGTTCTATATCTTATTATCGTATTGTATTCTACTCTCATTAATTAAACTGTTTTTACTTTTAGAAGATAATCTTTTTTCTAGTTCTTAAAAAGTTATAAATAACTTATTTCCTATTTTAAAAGAATCAGTCTTAATTCTTTAATGCCTTTAAACAAACATATTACTTATTTTCATTAGTAATATATATGTATGTGCATTTAAGCATACACATATATATCAGAAATTAATATGCAAAATCGTATACAATCTAAAAAAAAATAGAAAGATATATATATATTAGAGATGATTATAAAAATAAAAATTAATGTGTGTGTTAATGAGCCTAATTAGTGAGCAATTAAAAAAATAAGCAAAGTATACGAAGAGCAAATTATCTTATTAAATTTCCTTTTTGTATATGATACTTATAAGAGAGACTTTTTTTTTTATTGGAAACAGTGATTAAAGATTAAAATGAACTTTGTTTATTTAGATTTTGCTAGATATAATATTTTAAAAATCAAATGTTGACATTTATAATGCAAAATAGCAATATTTTTCCATGTTTTTTCTCTATTTCAGATCTTAATTTAAATTGTTTCGTTTTGTTCCTCAGCTAGATACATTATTACAATCTAAAAATATGTAATAGATTAATAACTTACATTATAATTTTAAAAATATAATTACTAGGGGGTTTGTTTGTTTTTACTATAGTTTAGTTTTTTTCTTTATATAATACCAAAGTTATTTCGTAATTTAGTTTTATATACTTTCTTATGAAAGAAAGTTTAACCGATGTGTCATTTAAAAAGATAATTAAGATTAATGTAAATTATGCAGAATGATAAACAAATAAATTGATAATCATAATTGTAAATAACGATAAGAAACAAAAACTAGTTATTACTTAATAGGATAAAAATCTTTAAATCAACATTAGTTTTATCACAAACATTGTAATTAATAATAAAAATCATATACAACTGCTATATATATATATATAGCAGTTGTATATGATTTTAATTACTTATTATAATTTCTATGAAAGAACAGTCTAATGGATTTCACTAATGTCCAGTTTTGATGATAACAAACATTCTAGAATCTGTCTTATTTTTATCGGTTTGATTCCAATTTATTTGTGGTAAAAGATACTTCGTCGATTCTCATTGTTTACTTTTTTTAAAAAAAAAAAAAAATCTGCATCTAATTTATCACCGTATAAAGTTATTTAATAAATTGTCATATATGGCGTTTTATTTTGCGCTACTTCATATATTTGTGAACTGTGTGTGATTTAATAGAATGAATGAGTGACAGCTTCCAAAGCTAAAGGTTTTGGATTAATAATATAATATTATAATTATTATTGATAATCTGCTAGTTCAGGTACGTCAAACTCATTCAAACAACAGGCCTTTTAATGCAACTGGTAAGATTCTCGTGGGCTACACCACATAATTTTTTTAAAAATTGTATTTTGAAGTGAGAATGCAGGAATATAGGTGGGGTAATTAAAGCATATTATGTAGTTTAGTGAATTCAGTTTAATAATATACAATTGACATAGTATTGCTTTTACTTAAACATTTATTTTATTTGAATACATATTTATAAAATTACAATTAATTGTTTTTACCAGAAACTTGCCAGTGCTTTCCTCCTACTAGTTTTTCAATATCTGGATTCAAAGACTGAGAACAAGCAATTTTCATTATGGCTGATAGATGTTTATTAGTTAATCTTGATCTGTAAGCTGTTTTATTTAATTTCATGCATGAAAATAATTGCTCACAAAAGTATGTACTTCCAAAAAAGCATAAAATTTGCGCAGCAAATTTTTTAATTTCCAGATATCTTTCACCTAAATAGGAATTTGTTTTTTTAAAATCGGATCATTCTGGAAACCAATTAATTCCAGTTATATCGAAGTCAGAGCTTTTTCAATTTCAAAGGCAAAAGGTCCATTGAAAAGAGAAAAAAAAATTCTAACTCCTTGAAATCATCAAAACATTTATCAAATTATTTTTTTAATTTTTCAATTTTTGCAGAGTATTGTGAAAAAGAGAAATTTTGATTTTGTGCTTTTAACTGCTCACACATAGGAAAATACATCAAAATGTTCTTTTGCAAATGATTTTAAGCAAATTCAGTTTTTGTACAAAGCTTGCAACTGTATCATACATATTCATTATCAATTGATCTTTGCCTTGCAACATAATATTAAGATTATTCAGATGGCCTGTAATATCTGTTGAAAATGCCAGGTCTTGTACCCACAATGGATCTTTTATAACAGATACATTTTTGTTGTTTTAATTTTTCATTTCAAAAAATAATATTATTTCCCCCAAAAGCAGATAGAAGCTCTTTAGGATGTTGTGGCAGGATAACCAACTAATTTCTGTGTAATAAGGAAGATCTTCAAATTTGGATTCTAAATCTTTAAGGAATTAAGTAAATTGTCAATGATTAAGTGCTCTCAATCGAATAACATTGACTATGTTTGTAACTGTTTTAAGTACTTGGTCCATTTTTAATAATTTTAAACAGAGAACTTGTTTGTGAATGAGGCAATGAAAATCTTTGATTTTCAGTTTATTCCTTGTCAGTCATGACACAAAATCTTTAGTTTCACCCATAATTGATTTAGCACTGTCAGTTGTCACAGATACAATCTTGTCAAGAGGTAAGTTAAATTTTTCTAAAATGCTCCATTCAGCATCAAAAATATCTTTACCTAGTTGTTGTTTCTTGAAGGGGGGTGAATTCCAACAATTGTTCAGTGATCCTCATGTTATTATTACAACCATGAAAAAAACAACAACTTGTGCAACATCTCTTATATTTGTTCATCATCAATTGCAATAAAAAGAACTAGATTTTGGTAGATATTACCTGTAATTGCGAAGTAATGTCATCTGCCATTTTAGTAATTCTATCTGCCACCATATTTCTTGGTAATGAGATGTCTCAAAATGCTTGTACCTTTTCTGGACAGACAAATTTGCCAGCTTTTATCATACATTCCTTGATTAAAAAACTATCAGTGAATGATTTTGAATGTTTTGCTAATTAACAGCTAATTTTGTAACTAGCTCTTGTTACTGATTCATTACTTTTCATGAATTTTGTAAGCACTCCTTGCTGGCTACTTAATGAATTCTTCAATGTTTTTAATTTTTTTTCTTTTATTTTTGCTTCAAAGCATGAGAATTATTCTTCATGATTAATGCTATAATGTCACTTAATGTTGTATTCTTTAGTGAAACTAGTCATTTCTTTGCAAATTAAGCATGTAATCTTATTGTTCACTTCCACACAAAAATAGTTCAGTTCCCACCTTTCTTGAAATTTTCTTCCCTCATCAGCAATCTTTCATTTTTTATTTAGTGTTGGAAGAGATATTTTATGTAATAAAAATATAACTTTAGATTTACATTTTAAAAATTAAAAAAAAAATGCAACTATGTTTACTTACATTTTTTGAATGAGTTCTAAAAGAAAACAACCCACAAATTTTTAACACAATGATCGGGACAAAGAAACTAGTGCAACTGCCTTTGGTTACAATTCTAAGAAAAACGCAACTTATGCAGATAGGATTGCTACGTTGGTGTTGCGAATAGCTGAGTAATGTTTTTTTGGAATGTATTTATGTACTTGGAAGCACAGCAGCACATTATTAATGTTTCCAGTTTTGGTCTTCATCATATTTCAAATGCTTCATCATCATAAAAGTGTGTCATCAAAAATATTTAGCTATGTGTGTAACTGAGAATTATAGATTAGCTATGTATGTAGCCAACAATTATTGTATATATTTTAGTTCATGTAATTAAATATAAAAGTTTGTTTTTTAAAATTAATTTATTGTTTGCAACATATTGTCCTGTTTTCATTTTATTGCATAGCATCATAGCCGTGGGACACAATATCACATCGAGGGCTGCATGCAGCCCATGGGCCACCAGTTTGACATGGCAGCATTAGTTGATATAACTTCTTGTCATTAAAGAATCAGAATAAACAAAAAACAGGAACAATTTTAATTATTTTTCTTTTTTTATATATATATATATCAAAAAATTCTAAAAGTATTTAAGTCTTAAAACTATTAAAATATTCATAATAATTGTAAATACTAAAATTAACTTAAAGACTATATTATATTATAATAAATTAATTTTCTTTCAGTCCTTGAGCTGAAGAGAATATTTTCAAAGAGGAAACCTGGTTTCTATAATGACCAGTTGACTCCAACAGAGAGATTTTTTTATTTTTCTCCCCTCTGCACTTTTCCACTGTTCTTTGCAGCATGAATGAAAAACATTAAAGGAATCTTAGGGAAATATTAATTGTCAATAACAAATAAAAAGTTCTTGTAATAAAATGCATCTTTTTACATTATTGATAAAACAAATTCCTTCATGTTAATAAATAGGCATTTATTATTTAATAAGACATCAAATTTTAAAAGTTTCCTTTTTTAGCATTAAAATATTTACTCAAAATTATACAGTTTTGAAAAGTTCTCCAAATCATTCACATTTAATATATTACTAATTTCAATAATGTTTGCTAGTAGACATAAAATTTTGAAGTTCTCAAGATTATTCACATTTAACATGTTTATAATTTTAAGAATATTTGTTAGTAACATTATAAAATTTTAGAGTTCTCCTCCTGAATAATCCATATTCATCAAGTTAAAACTATTACAATTTCTTACTTAAGCAAATTGACAGTTAATAAGTACATTTTTACTAAAAATTAGTTGGCACATATCTTTACTCTTAAAATTATTATCAATCTCTGCTAAAGTCACTCATGAATTTAAAATAAGAAATGTAAATAGCTTTTCTGAATAAAATTTTATTTTTATTACTGATAATTATTAAAGTTACTTAAAATGCTCTCTATCATTTAGTATACAAACATGAATAAATATAAATGTCTTACTTATCCTTCATAATGTTCTGTAGGCAATTTGGCAAACTATATTCCCTTCCACCCTATTAATATCATTAATAAACCAGTTTATTTGTCTTTGGGTATTATTAAAAATTCTCAAATAATCATCTACATATCTGTTAAAAAACAAAAGAGCATTTTTATTTTCTGTTATATTTTTATTAAACTCATTAATATAAACATTGCTTACAATTGCATTTAGAGTTCCTCCCATTAATAATCCTTTTTGCTTATAACAGGTTTTTTTTTTTATTCTTAATATACTTTTCTATAACTACATTTATTGCTTTTTCTACATTTAAATTAGTATATATTGATATAATGTCCATTTTTATAAATGTTACATTTCTGTATTCATATTTTTTAAATATATCATTAATTTCATTTATTAAAATTTTATTATTTTTAATGCTGGAATTTTCATACTCATTAGCATATTTTTTAAAAATTTCACTCGATAATCATTTTGAATCTTTTTCTAAGTAAGATCCCTTACAATCAATAATTGGTCTTAGTGGTATATTTTCCTTGTTAATTTTTGGAGCCCCATATATTCTAGCTATTCTACATTTTTTTCTCACTATTTCTCAAATGTTGACCTGTCTATTAAACCCTCTTTATAAATACGTTCAATTAATGTATATATTTTTCTATTTTTTAAGTCACTGTAATTCTTCTTAACTTTTTCAAATACTTTATCACTCAGCATAACCTTCATTTTTTCTAAATAATCTTTTTTATCTAATACCACTAATTTATTTCCTTTATTTGACTTTAGAAAAACTACTTCTTCATACTTAGATTTAATCTTTCTGACTTCTTGCTTCTCTGTTTATTCTTTGTTTTTCTTTATATTCCCTTCACTTCTATCTCCACAATTATTATTATTTTCTATATTATATATCAAATTATTTCTTTCTTTTTTAAATACATCAAACCAGATTTTCTCTTCATTATTTATCAATTTTGTTATATGAGAATTTAAGTATTTATTTGTATGGAGTACTTCGGAATTATATATGATTATTATCTAGAGATATGCTATATATAATGACTATGTCCGTATTTGTAAAGTTAAAAACTTTTACAAAACATTATTTTAATACGAAGTATCAGGAAAGATGGGATCACAATTTATCTGTGAATTTTATAAGACATTGAAGATGAGCTGTAAAATAAATATCATTCTCTATATAATATTTATGTCATTATCTTTGAATAGTTATAGATTTAAATAATATTTATCTTTGAAACAAATTTTATATTTGGATAAAAAAAAAAAAAATATTTTGAAGATAAATTATATAAAAATATAGTTGCTAAAAATACTATATGTAATAAGTGAACATTAAAAAATATGATTAAATGCTATTTTAAATGTCATATTTTTTTTAAAAAAAAGAAAAATGGTTGAGGAAAAAATATATATATTTATCAGGAATAAATAACTCTTTGATATTAAAAACCTGGATTCAACTATTTGCCTTATTATGTGCCTTATTGGAATATAAGTTTCAAATGGAAAGACATCTATTTATTCTGGAATTATGTGTTTTAATAAATATGATGATGAATGATGCATCTGTCCCCAAATAAATTGTAATATATGTACATGTTACTTTTCCAAAAATGGATTTTAAAATATTATTGTCATCCTGGAAAGATTGGCAGAAATTGACTGTTTTAAATATCTTTTGGAAGCAGGATGAATAATATTTTAAGGATTTTTACAGATTTTAAAAAGTCAACAGTTTTTTTTTTTATTATTTCTACGTGCCGAGGTAGGAGAGTTAGAACGGAAACTTTGGACAATGTTTGATGCCTAGTGACCACACAAACCCCAATTTATTAGTGAACAGTTCAAAGAAGAATGCATATAAAGAGAAGAAATATGTAACTTTGAATTTTATTATTAGTTTTATATGTTTTTTTTTTTTTAAAAAAAGAATACTAACATTAGAATTTAAACTTATTTTTAAGTTATATTAGATAAGCTGCATTAGTACACTTTTTGATTAGCATAATCTTAATTTTAAAATAATTTAACAATTTTTAAAATTTTGGAAACATTTCTTTAAAATATGATATTTTATAATGAGTGCTGTGTGAATGGAATTTTTGATTTTTTTATATTATTATGTAATTTGGATCAGAAGACATCAAAATGTGATAATGTTTTAATCACATAGGTAATTTTAATTATTTTAAACCTCATTTGGTATATATTTTTAAGAATTTCTTAGGATTTAAACATTCATATTATGCTAAATGAATGAATGGATATATGGATGTGTGAATTAATAACCCATCTAGATTTTTTTGTTGAGATATAAGCTATAAATAAAAAAATATGCCTATATTTTGTTTTATATTATAAAGTTCATTATAACTTTATTAATTACCATAATTTTGTATGATTTTTGCTAAGTAAAACCATATTATATTTATTTTAAATATATGAATATTGATCGTATATTTTAATCAAAGTCATTTGTATTTATGGTTAAGCATAAGTGTGTGAAACCATTTCTTAAAGTATTCATGGTATGATGAATTAATGTGTTAACTTATGTTTATTATTGGGAAAATTGTTCAGTTTATTTTGCGATGTAGATTGTTTAAATCTATTTGAAGTTTTTTAGATGATAGTAAAAAGGAGAGAAAGAAATGAAACCCTGATGTTTATATTTATTTGTAGGTATATCAAGAAGATAGGAGGATTAATCTATATTATATCAAAGTAGTTGTTATACAAATACTGTTAACATAGCCCTGCATTACTGTATATTATTTCCATGGACAGTGTTAGTTATTTGTATTTTGATGATCTGTAAGTGCTAAAAAGCCAAGACATTATTTTGTATGGGTATTAGACTGAGTCATACTTGATATTTCACACTGCTTTCCATGTGAATTAATGAATTATTTTATACTGAAACAGTAAGATTCGTATTCGAATCTTAAGTTTCACCTTTTTCTGTCATCTCTCACTGACCGGTCTATCCCGCCCAAATTTAAACTTTTTGATATTGAATTGTGTGTGTAACAATATTAAAAATGTATAAATATATGTAGAATTCAGCATAAACACGCACACATTTCGATCTCAAATTAAAGGCAATAAATAGGGATAAAATAATATAATTTAGATTTCTTTTAGTTATATAATTTTGTATAATTTTAATCATTTATTTTGGATTATAAAGTTCGTATTTATTGCTTTGTTTAAATTTCATTTAATAATAATTCTAAAAATATCTGATGTAATATTTAATTAAAAGTTAAAATAATCTTATGTTCCCTTTTTGTTTTTGAAATTTAAAAGCATCGGTCAGTGATAGATAATAGATTAATTAAAGAAAAATTCCCCAAAATGTAATTAGTAAATGTAAAATGTAAACAATAGAACGGCAGCTTTCTTTAATTAAAAACCAACTAAATGCATTGATTATCCTCAGGGCAGATTAAGTAGAACCTAAAAATATCTTAACAAAAATGTGAAAGATCAAGATAAAAAAAGAGGCCATCTTAGACTTGCTGGAGACATTCACTTAAACTTTAGCTTTGCTCTCGATCACTGAGAGTCTCCAAAAATATAAAAATAATTTGTTCCTGCCAAGGTATGACCGAGTAAAGCACCTAGATTATTCTCCATCGGGTTATGGCCCATCGGATGCTGAACTTTCCATTGCCCGTCATAAATTCACCATGAAGATCTGCTGCCTGAAATAAATGAAAAAGCTGCTGCTGTTGTGAAATTAAATGAAATATCTAAATACAAGAAAGACTTGCCACTCGTGAACTTTTTGCTTCTAAACTAAAAAATTTTTATAAAAAAGGTCTTCTGTTTCAAACTCGGGAAAAAAAATTTTTTATAAAAGGTCCTTCTTTTTCTAGAGTACTCTAATAATATGCTATAGCTCTTCTTCATAATACTTATCTAAATTATAAAATGTAAAAACTATCATTTGTATAACTAAAATTGAATAATTAATTTAATGTGTAAATTTCTCTACTAATCTAGCTTACCTCATTCTATCTTGGGTGCGTATTTCTATAATCTACATTTCTATCTATAGTTATTATTTAATTATTGCATGCTCATAATTATTTCAATTTTCAAAGTTTAAATCTATGATCGCTTAAAACAATGAATGCGTGTCAAATTTTCATTAATATTTACTTTCTTTAATAACTTAACTTTCATATAAATCGACACGCATTCAATGCTTCATTTATTGTAATGCAGGGGTCTACTACTTCGCAAATGGCTGACGTATTAGTTATAATAATTCCCAATTTATATATGTTTTGTATTTATTAAATCATCATGAATAATTCCAGAAAATTACATTTCTTTGAGAGTCGCCAACGTTCTTTAGTAAATGTTGATAATGTGGGGCCGAGCCAGAAATCTACTTAAATCTTATCATAATCGTTTATAAGTATACATGTGTTACGTTTTAGAGACGCGATGACCCATTCCGCCGTGAAATTTCCGGATTCTTCAGGGTTGAAATTAACCCCAGTCGTCCTACACAAGCGGGCATAATGGGTGCTCCCGTAGGACTTGACAACGTCATGCAGCCAGCCGGCAAAAATGCGACACGGACCGCTTGTCCCTGGTTATGCTTATGTGACACCTTACTTCGTCGGGTCGGGGCAGAGACCAGCCTGACATTCTTATAAACCCATTCGCGGCATTGCAGTTTCGATATACTGCCATTCCATATCGCCTTTCTAAAGCGTACCACGTGTTCCTTTGCTCAATTCTATTATTCTATATATCACTCCGCCTCTGCATTATCTTCGTAATTCACTCTCAAATAAATGTTTGCCCTTAGTTATAAATAAATATTTTAATTAAATAAATATATGTCTGCCATTACTCTTATAACCCATACTTTAGACTCTTGCATTGCAAAGGTATAAATTCCCCAAGGCATGCATTAGAAATACTTACTCGAGAATTTTAGGTAGCTAGATTACGCTTTCAAATAAATGTATTCCTTTTGTAAACATTACAGTATCGGAAATACCGCTACTGAAATCCTCAATATAAAATAATGTCTAAATAAATAAATGTATTCTTTAAAATATAATCATGTCGCAAATTCCGCTACTGAAGCTTTGAATCCCTAAAATATTATTAGTAAATGATTTTATTAAAATGTATTAATAAATAATTTTAAACTATATGTCTGCAGTTACGTTTCATTTATTCGATACCCATTCTATATAATATTTCCTCGATTATGTAAATATGAATGTTTAATTAATATTAGTTTGATTATTGGCTAACTCGAGAATAAAATCATGAATCTCTTGCATCTCCCTGACCACCGTGCCTAAGGAAATATTTACTAATGTCGCATCAGATGCGTTGTTTCGTGGATTGTATTGTGGAACCGATAAACTATGTTCGAACTCAGTACCACGGGTGGCTTCGCTACTCGATGGTGCTGCTGTTCTGTATGGTGGTCGAATTCTGCACTATGTTTACGAGTCACACGTTTTCTGACCGTTACATAGTTAAATTTTTTTTTTAGCGTTTGGCGCTTTCCAACGTGGAGCTTTCGATACAAAAAACCCATATATACCCTGAGCAAAATATAACGCATATAAATTTCTTTTAGCGTTCGTTACTCGAGTTAGCTAATTATTCTATATATATACGATTTTGTTTTGATAAAAATAATGAAAAAAAAAGTAAATCGAGTGAAATAATGTGGGTCGAGTGAATGAAAGGACAGCAGGCGTAATAACAAATTTAAGGAAAGCAGGGATGTGTGTGTAATTTAAGAAGGAACGAAAATACTCGGATCTAATGAAATATTTTGCTTTATATATATATGTCAAAAAAAAAAAGTAATCAGTCGTTAAATGAGAAAGCAAGTAGCATTGAATTTTTTTTTATTAAAACACCGTTATATATATATAGCATAGACAGCAGAAGCTTGTTATATATGTTAATAGTAAATATTTTGTTAAAGTACAAATATATATATCATAGACAGCAGTAGCTTATTATACGCGTAACCAGTAGTTCGCTATAATATATATGTTAAATATGTTAAACGCAGCAATATAGAGATAGGGCAATGTAGAGTAGGTGAGGGCAGCGAAAGAGTGTTATAGGGCCAATATACCGGTGGGGAGTAGTCAAATGCTAGTAGTATAAAATAAATAAATAATATCAAGAAAAATGGAAGCAGAAAATGATAGAATAGCATCAATGAACTTCAGTCTAAGGTTACTTGAAATATTTAGAGAGAGTAAAGAAGGATGGAGGAAAATACGTGAGGAAGCGAGAAGAAGATATGAAGAACCAAAAACGAGTCAGGAAGAGGAGGAGATACGAGTTAGGGAGCGTCAGAAAATTGATAGGGAAATGTTGATATATCTTGAAATGATCAACGAACATTATGGAATATCCCCAGCTAGTAAAAAGGAAGACGAGATTAAAGATATGGAAAAGGAAAGGGAATTAGAGATACTTGACAAACCGATGATAGTAGAAGGGCAAGCAGATAGTGTAGTAAATATGAAAAAGTGTGATGAGCAAAGAAACCTCATTCCAGCCGATGAAGGCCCACAAGAACCGGAGAAGGAAGTAAGCATTAAAGAAGAGACGAAGGTGGACACTGGCATGACACCAACACGTTTGCATTTTGGTAAAGCGGACTCATTACTGATCAAGACGCCATTACCCATGGATGAACGTGAAATCAATATTGAAACTGACAGACGCAAGGCACACCGCCGCCTTACAGAAAGGGCAGAACGGAAATTACGAGCAGATCGGAGAAGCCAACATTTCCAGGTCGGGAACTATGTTTGGGTACGGAACTCTCAACAAAGTAACCGAGATAAAAGAATATATAAAAAGTTCTTTCCTTTGTACCGGGGACCCTTTATAATTGATCGCACATGTGGCCCAAATGCATATTTATTAAAAGATGGAGATACCATAAAAGGGACATACAATGCCCGTAATCTCAAACCATGTAGGTATTATCCACCTGACCCGGGGTTGTAAAAATATTAGACTATTAGGACGGATTAAACGTATATGAAAATATTAAAATGAACTTGATATAATGAACTTGGTTGAATGGATTGTACTTTAGTCAAATAGGGTTTTAGATAGAAATCTTATTATTATATATATTATTGTTTTAATTACTATTACTCTTAAAAAATTTTTTTTATATTATACTAACTAATCCTATTCTAAGAATTTTTTTTATATATATACATTCAGTTTAACTAATTATTACTATGATTTTAACCAGACACGGCCAAATTAGGCCATTTTAATTAAACTATAAATTCTAGATCCGGGTATATAAATTGTTCGTTGCTTCATGTAATCTCTGCTTTCTATATTTCAATATATCTGTAAAAACAATAATAATGTTTTCGTCTTTAAATTATGTAATGTAAAATTTTTTTTTCTCTTTCTTGCCTCCTTTGTTCTTCCTTAATTGTTCACGGGAAGTACGGGGAAATGAAACAGTAAGATTCGTATTCGAATCTTAAGTTTCACCTTTTTCTGTCGTCTCTCACTGACCGGTCTATCCCGCCCAAATTTAAACTTTTTGATATCGAATTGTGTGTGTAACAATATTAAAAATGTATAAATATATGTAGAATTCAGCATAAACACGCACACATTTCGATCTCAAATTAAACGCAATAAATAGGGATAAAATAATATAATTTAGATTTCTTTTAGTTATATAATTTTGTATAATTTTAATCATTTATTTTGGATTATAAAGTTCGTATTTATTGCTTTGTTTAAATTTCATTTAATAATAATTCTAAAAATATCTGATGTAATATTTAATTAAAAGTTAAAATAATCTTATGTTCCCTTTTTGTTTTTGAAATTTAAAAGCATCGGTCAGTGATAGATAATAGATTAATTAAAGAAAAATTCCCCAAAATGTAATTAGTAAATGTAAAATGTAAACAATAGAACGGCAGCTTTCTTTAATTAAAAACCAACTAAATGCATTGATTATCCTCAGGGCAGATTAAATAGAACCTAAAAATATCTTAACAAAAATGTGAAAGATCAAGATAAAAAAAGAGGCCATCTTAGACTTGCTGGAGACATTCACTTAAACTTTAGCTTTGCTCTCGATCACTGAGAGTCTCCAAAAATATAAAAATAATTTGTTCCTGCCAAGGTATGACCGAGTAAAGCACCTAGATTATTCTCCATCGGGATATGGCCTATCGGATGCTGAACTTTCCATTGCCCGTCATAAATTCACCATGAAGATCTGCTGCCTGAAATAAATGAAAAAGCTGCTGCTGTTGTGAAATTAAATGAAATATCTAAATACAAGAAAGACTTGCCACTCGTGAACTTTTTGCTGCTAAACTAATGGAATCAGAAAACTTCTTATAAAACAGGTACCTGTCTGTGTTCAAACTCTAGAGTACTCTAATAATATGCTATAGCTCTTCTTCATATTACTTATCTAAATTTATAAAATGTAAAAACTATCATTTGTATAACTAAAACTGAATAATTAATGTAATGTGTAAATTTCTCTACTAATCTAGCTTACCTCATTCTATCTTGGGTGCGTATTTCTATAATCTACATTTCTATCTATAGTTATTATTTAATTATTGCATGCTCATAATTATTTCAATTTTCAAAGTTTAAATCTATGATCGCTTAAAACAATGAATGCGTGTCAAATTTTCATTAATATTTACTTTCTTTAATAACTTAACTTTCATATAAATCGACACGCATTCAATGCTTCATTTATTGTAATGCAGGGGTCTACTACTTCGCAAATGGCTGACGTATTAGTTATAATAATTCCCAATTTATATATGTTTTGTATTTATTAAATCATCATGAATAATTCCAGAAAATTACATTTCTTTGAGAGTCGCCAACGTTCTTTAGTAAATGTTGATAATGTAGGGCCGAGCCAGAAATCTACTTAAATCTTATCATAATCGTTTATAAGTATACATGTGTTACGTTTTAGAGACGCGATGACCCACCATCCGTGAAATTTCCGGATTCTTCAGGGTTGAAATTAACCCCAGTCGTCCTACACAAGCGGGCATAATGGGTGCTCCCGTAGGACTTGACAACGTCATGCAGCCAGCCGGCAAAAATGCGACACGGACCGCTTGTCCCTGGTTATGCTTATGTGACACCTTACTTCGTCGGGTCGGGGCAGAGACCAGCCTGACATTCTTATAAACCCATTCGCGGCATTGCAGTTTCGATATACTGCCATTCCATATCGCCTTTCTAAAGCGTACCACGTGTTCCTTTGCTCAATTCTATTATTCTATATATCACTCCGCCTCTGCATTATCTTCATAATTCACTCTCAAATAAATGTTTGCCCTTAGTTATAAATAAATATTTTAATTAAATAAATATATGTCTGCCATTACTCTTATAACCCATACTTTAGACTCTTGCATTGCAAAGGTATAAATTCCCCAAGGCATGCATTAGAAATACTTACTCGAGAATTTTAGGTAGCTAGATTACGCCTTCAAATAAATGTATTCCTTTTGTAAACATTACAGTATCGGAAATACCGCTACTGAAATCCTCAATATAAAATAATGTCTAAATAAATAAATGTATTCTTTAAAATATAATCATGTCGCAAATTCCGCTACTGAAGCTTTGAATCCCTAAAATATTATTAGTAAATGATTTTATTAAAATGTATTAATAAATAATTTTAAACTATATGTCTGCAGTTACGTTTCATTTATTCGATACCCATTCTATATAATATTTCCTCGATTATGTAAATATGAATGTTTAATTAATATTAGTTTGATTATTGGCTAACTCGAGAATAAAATCATGAATCTCTTGCATCTCCCTGACCACCGTGCCTAAGGAAATATTTACTAATGTCGCATCAGATGCGTTGCTTCGTGGATTGTATTGTGGAACCGATAAACTATGTTCGAACTCAGTACCACGGGTGGCTTCGCTACTCGATGGTGCTGCTGTTCTGTATGGTGGTCGAATTCTATACTATGTTTACGAGTCACACGTTTTCTGACCGTTACAATACTATTGAGTCATTACTTTAGTTATTCCTTTATATCCTATATATTATATTGTTATCTTAATTTCATTAGTAATGCATTGTGGAGTTTAGTATTCTGAAAGTAAAATAATAAATAAAACTTAGAATGACAAATTGTTTTAAAATAAATGGCAAGATAGGTTTTGAATTAAGTAGAAATGCAAATGATCTTGAATGTTTAATGTTAATAATGAAAATGATAAATGAATCATAACTATTCCTAATATATTTTCAAATGTTTTTTTATATTTTTTGATTTTTCATAAATCAATAATATTTTTGAAGGAATGCATATTTTGTAAATAAACATCAGAATGAGGAATGTAAAGTATAATTATAAATGCTTATTTATTTAATTTAATTTTATATTTTGAACATGAAACATATAATAAAACTTAGAGTGGTACCAAGCAAAGTATTTTAATATATGACCAAACATTATTCCATTGACATATATTTTGTGAATATAAAATGAATCTAAATATATTTTATAATTAAATATTATAAAATATCTTATTTTATATTTCATAAAACAAAGAAATATTACAATTTTATTTATTTTATTGGTAAAAAATTTAACATAATTTTAGGAGTAAATATTGAAATTTTGGATCTTTTCTTTATGATAGAAAAAGCCAGAGTGGAGGCTTATACTTTGTAATTTTTCTATTTAGTAGTAGGTAATTTATTTATTTTGTGCATAATTTTGTATATAATTTTTTTTAAAATTTTTTTAGTATAATACTTGTTAGTTTAATATATATTTAACAGTACATTTCTTGTATTAAATTTTGTTGTCAATCTAAATAAATTTGTTAATTGTTTTATAAAACCTTTTGTCAGTGTTATTACTGATCTAATCACTTCCACAAGACTTGATCCACAGAACTCAAAATTGAACATATAACATATTTTGCACAAATGATAATTGCTATTCAGAATATGACACTGAAATATCACATTATTATAATATTATTTTATAGTCATAATCTATTATTTAAATTACTGCCATAAAATTAAATATATTTCCTATTGCCACATATTTCAAATTATACCATACTTTTAATATGCCACATGATAAATAAGATAATTGGATTATCATTATTATTATTTTGACCTGATTATTAAATAGTAAATATAGTGCAAATTATTAATTAAGTTGAGTGTAGGAATATTATATTTTATTATTATTGTTGAGATATAGTTGAGGATGATGTTAAATCCCTCATCATACTTGGTTACAGAATATTATAAATTAATTAATGATTTTATTTAAAGAACCTGAGATGATTATACTTTATAATAGAGATTATAATTGATCTACTATAATATATTAGATTATTCATAATATTTTAAAGTTGTAAGGATGCTATAAATTTATATTACTATTTAAATAAAAGGGGGGATAGTGTTCTTATGACATTGAGATTCTGTTCTTAGGGAGATGTTTTCAATGTAGTCTAACAATTATACCTTTCACCAAATGTCTCATGATTATTATAAGTATATTATTTATTTATTTATTTAATCGAACCATATATTATTAATTAATAAATTTTGAGCTAGTCTAATAATAGAAATTATTTTAAGATATTGTTAATACTTATTTCTTACTATATTAAGATCATAGTTAAGCCGGAGCATTATTCCATTTATTTATTGATCCTTTTAGTGAGGGTACAATATATTATAAAAAATTCAGTAAAATTGTTCTCTTCCATTTTTTTAAATATTTTCATGAATCTATATGCATTCTAATACATTAATCAAAATTATCCCATATTTTCGAAACTAGCCAAAAAAAAAAAAAAAATTCTAAAAGATAACTAACAGCTTCATTGCTACAAGCAGACTTCTCAAATGTAAAGGATGGTACTTATACATTAGACTTATCATATGTAAACAAGCATTTATTTCTATATAGTGCTATGTCTACAATTGTATTACATTCAAATATCAGCCTTTCAAGCCAATTGTGCATGCGCTTTATTATTAACACTCGCAAAGCGCATGCACAATAGGCTTGAAAGGCTGATATTTGAATTAGACTTATCATGAAAATCGATAATGCAAACAAATACATTTAATTAATAGTATCAGTTAATATTTGTATTTTTGTTATATACTGATTGCATTATGAAGTTTTTTTTAGTATAAATAAGCTCTTTTTTTCCAAATAAAAAAGAGATTTTTAAATATTGACTTTTAATGTTAAATCTTTTTTTCTTTTGATTAATATGGTTTTGATTGTTTGGCACCAAAAAAATAAATTTTTAATTTGATTATCAATTAAATTATTCTAAAAGTAAATACTAAAAGTTTTTAATTCACATTCTATGGAAACAAATTATAAAAATAAAATTTAAATTTTGTTAAAGACTTTTTTTATTTTTCAGTCATCATCCAAACTAATATGCATGTGGTATTTCATCGCAGGTCTAACTCATAAAGTATCTAAAAGACTAAAACATAACAAATTTATACTACATATTACCCACAATTCTCACTTATGTCCCATACACTCTTAATATTAAAAGAACTTTTAAACAAATTAATCGCTTCAGAATCATAAATTTTTAATAATAAAGATTCTTTAATTCTTTTTATTTTATTGGTTGTGTTTTGGAGTTTATTTCTTTGGCTAGTCTGCTTTAGTTTTGAATTTGGGGTTATTTTTTATTAATTTATTGACTAGTTTAGTTTTAGACTTTTCATGTTTAGATTGTAATACATTGTACATGTTCTCAATATTATGACTACTACTTTGTAGTCATTATCAAGGAACTATATATATATAAAATTACAATTATATAATTTTTAATTCATAATATAACATTTCTTTAGAAGGTACTTATGTATAATTCCTTTGCTCTCTTTATCAGAAGCTTGTCATATGCTTTTTAGTTAATTATCCATTTTCAGGGACATCAACGTATTTGTTTTTTTTTTCTCAAAATTATTTTATTGAACATGTGTTACTTGTTACATTTAAAAAATATTAAGAAATCAAATTTAAATTTGTTAACTTAAAAAATAATAATTTTTATAAATACCATTTACAACAGTCAATGAGTTATATTTTTTACATATATTATAATGTACAAACTGTTAACACATTGTAAACATTGTAGTGAGTTTTTATGTTTACTGTAGCATTTTCATTCAAGCTGTTGGTTAATTATTTTTCCTAACTTTTTGCAAAAATAATAATTTGGACTCTACTAGTGACAGAAGAAGCTGCTGTAAAGTATTTTCAAAATTATGAAATTGTGCCCGTCCTAATGGGAATAACATGAAACATTATGTGCGAATAGAGATAATGATTATATACTCTCAAACTCTGTTAAAAGTGAGTATTCTTTCATCATGTTATTCACTTTGTTTATTACAATTACATTAAAATTTCTTTAATTGCAATTGTTTGGAGTTTTGTGTAATTTATTGTGTTTTTATAATCATCTTTAAAAAACAGCCATCTTGTTTAAAACATGATGCCCCTGAATATGAATTATTAAATGGTACTTACGTATTAGGCCTGCAATGCAGGAGACCTGTTATTACCTTTTTATATTCATGATAAATGTCTAACCTTGCAATCCTGTCAAATAAACTCTGCAATCCCATCTGATCTCATCCAATAATGTGTTACATGATAAATTTACACTCATAATTTTCATCATTTATTATCCAGATAGTGTTTTTTATTTTAGTGCTATCAATTGCATTTTTCAAGTGTTTTTATTTCATAGTTCTATAAATTGTATTTTTGGGGGTTTCCTAAATGTACACTTTTATAATTTTCATTATTAACTGAAACACAGGCTTGTTATATACCTGTGGCTATATATATGTAATATAGGGTATATGAGCACAGACTTTCACACCACTCACCTCTCTCCACTCTATCTAATAATACTGATACACCTAAACATATATATGCTGAAAAGATAAATAATCACCAATATATGTATTTCATGCTAAACCAGCAATCATCAGTTGGTCCAGACTATCATCTTTACACACATATATAGTATAAGTGCTCAGATATATATTAAGATAGACTATCCTCATAGTTTAATGGACAGGCTTCAATCCACTCCACACTCCAACTCTTCAACTGTCCATCCAATTGAAAATCTGATGATGGAATGCTCAAAGGCCACCCTGAGGCCGAGATTATTGTCACACCCAGGTTTCATTATTGTTTTTTTTTTATTCCTAGCATACTATTTTTGATTTTAAGTTAGTGAATATATGTACTTTTCATTTTGATTTACTTTTCCATTTGCTAATTAATAGTAACAATTTTTTTAAACAGTACAAAATGATTTGAAGTTTAATTACTACTGAGATCAATGCAGTCAAGTATTTTCAAGAGAAAGGAATCCTGCCATTTGAAAAAGTGTGTCCAAATGGACATACTATGACCCTTTACATCCACAGTTTGGACAAACAATAGCATTGTAACATTTAAGGATGTAATAATAAAATAAGGCTATCATAAGGGAACATGGTTGGAGAATTACAGAATTTCATTTTTGATGGTGATCTGATCTATTTACAGCTGGGTTCACAAATTAACATCCATAAAATAAGGGAAAATATAGTTTTGTTTAGCAGATGAAACTATAATAGACTGGAATAACTATATACAGGAGTTTGTGCCACTGTGATTACAGGGCAAGAATAGTTTAAAATTGGAGGCCCTAACAAAAAGAAAAAAACAAGCTGAGTGAATTCTTTCAAAACAATGGATGTTTTGTGGCTTATGCAGTGAATCTGCTGAGTGTTTCGTCGTAAAAATTTATAATAGAACAGCAGCAACTCTGATGGAAGCCATCAAACAAAATGTGAAAGAGGAATTGACAATTTATTTGGATGGTTGGACAGATTATAAAACTGCTGAATTATGAGTTGCTGGAATCATTTTTGTGTGAACTACAAATATTGAAAGACTTTGGGGTTTAGTGAAATGGTGTAATAAGCATACTAAGGAACAGGATGCCAGCATCTAGATTTGGTGGAATTTATGTGGCAGAGTCTGTATGAAGTTGATGATGCATTCATTTGCATAATGGACAAGATCAAAAAAATCAGTCCTCCACATTGATTAAATAAATATTCAGCATTTTTTTTCTTTTTTGTTAATTTTTAATAAAAGTGTAGAAATTTAAATTTCTTTTGGTTTTGAACAAAATACATTTACTTATTAACATTTCTCAATGAAGATTCCATGAAGGTGTTATATTGCACAAATAATGTATTAAATAAGTTTCCATTTTGAAAAAAAAATACTTTAAGCCTCCATTTTGGAATAAACTTTTATCCACTTAAAATAAAGTAGAAATATCCTCCTCTGAAAAATTTCTGCAGAAAAAAAAACAATTGCTTCACCATGATAATTTCTGTTATATATTACACAGTAAGTATGTTCTCTTTTTAAAATTTCATGCCAGATATATAGTAATATTGTAAATATAATATTTAGACATTCTAATATTTTATATATAGATGTAATAATATTTTAGTATATTTTTTTGCCAATTTTGTTTTAGTGATTGTTTTGTAATTTCATGGGAGGCTTAAATATATGTTTTTTTTTATAATTTTAAGTAACATTTGGGAAATACATAATGCCATGTCATATTTATTATTTTTTGTGTGAAAATTACATTTTTAGTCATGTTAAAAATGTACTTTTTCAGATTTAGTCTGGTGCAATTAGTGTTATGTATTAGAGCTGCTACACTTTTTTACATTTGTAATTTTGGATATCTTGTAAAAATATGTATATGTGGTTTGTTTTGTCACATTTATCATTATGTTTGTAGAATTTCCAGTGTACACATTGGGTTAGATCACAAGATTAAAAAGGTATCAGCGGATTGATATAGATGTGAAAAGGTATAGCAGATCTAATATATTGCAGGTCTAATATGTAAATATTAAAAACATCTGGCAAGCTTCTGGTAAAGAGAGCAAAGGAATTATACATAAGTATCCTTAGCATTTATACATATGATTTTCATTATATACATTTTTATTACATCTTATACAAATGAATGAAATCTTTATATATTATTATTTATATAATTACTTTTAATTAAAACCATTATTTAACAATTTCTTCTATTTAAAACAGGTTGTTTTTTTTAATATATAAAGTTTCTTTTAACATTCTTTCCTTATATAATTTAACATTTACAAATATGTTTATATCAAAATTTTTGTTTTAATTCCTTATGATGTATGTAAATATTTGATTTCTTATCATTTAAATGCTGCTTCAATTTCATATTTTTTTTATTTTATGTTGTGCCAACATATGATACATTCTTATTATCTTTCTTACAATCTAAACATCTAATTACATAAATTGTATTCATATTTTCATTTTCCTTTTTTGTTGTATTAATCAAATTACTTAGGTTATTTTTTATATACTGGTTTAAGCAAAGCAAATTAATCATTAAACCAGTATTAATCCAACCAAAAAGGAAAATGTTAAAAATATGAATAGAATTTATATAATTAGATGTTTAGATTGTAAAAAATATAATAAGAATGAAACATATATTGGCACAACAAAAAATATAAACTAAAAATCAGATTGAAGCAGCATTTAAATGATAAGAAATCAAATACTTACATACATTGTAAAGAATTTAAACATAAAAATTTTGATATAAATATTATTAGAAAATATGAAATTATATAATGAAAAAATGTTAAAAGAAAGTTTATATATTAACAATGAAAAACCAGTTTTAAGTAGAACAAATTGTTAAATAATGGTTTAATTAAAAGTAATTATATAAAGAATAATATGTAAAGGTGTTATTCATTTGTGCAAGATGTAATAAAAAAAATGGTTTAAAATAATAAGGCATTTGGAAAGGTAAGTAATAATAATAAAATGTATATAATAAAAAGAAATATATGTATCTGCTTAAAAAATATATTATGACGTTAAAAATTATACTTGTCAAGCGTTGTTAGCCGAGATGTCATCGCAGCTGCCTTGCAAGCAAGAAGTTGGTTGCAGATGGTTCTGGGTTCACATCCCGGCCGATGCTATGACATATGGGGAAAAATTATACTTATAATAATAAATGAGTTAAAATGTCAGGAACATGTATAATGTATTAGAATATATATGGATTCATGAAATTAAAAAAGGTGTTTTAAAAAAAAGGGGAAGATAACAATTTTATTAAATTATTTATGTATGAAAAATTATTTGGAACTATATTTTTAAAGAGAAAAGGAGTATATTTTTATTATTAATAATGATGATGGTTTTTAATATATATTGTAATAGTTCATAAGGTGATAGTGGATAAAGCAAACTTTCATAAAATAATCCTTCTGGATTATTGTCTTAAATGCTTAGTTATCTGGTTATATATTATACTGAAAGGCTATGACATTTTCTACCTATAAATCTTATGCAATTTATTTTGAAGGTTCTTTAACCCTAATTCCCCATAGTATCTTTCACCACTATGAGTACATTTATTTAATGCTGGTTAGAGCAGGAAAAAAGTTAAGGCTGTATCCATATTTAATTATCATTATTTTCTTTATATGGGAAGCATTAATGTTACCAAAATATACTAAATGTTCAAACAAATAATTTTATTAACAAATAAAACAATTAACATATTTATTAACAAGTAAATCATAGAACATATTTCAATAACTCCATAGTCTAAATACTCGCATTGGTAGCACCAATGTTAAAAGAAATAAATTAGCAAAACAAATGAATGCCTATGATATATCCTAACAAACTATAAACCAAATATCCCAAACTTCTATTTGATTATAAGATATAAAATTTTATATCTACATATTTTTTTTATATTTACATATTGGTAAAACTGACTTATAATGATCACAATTTTTCGCCCTCTATTTTTAAAAAAATGAACTATATTTTATTCGTACTATGTAATTGTAAAGTATATCTAGCTATAAATGTATTTTTTACATGAAGGTTAATAAAAAAAAATTAAAAAAACTTACATTTTTATGTGCAATTTTAAAATAATTTGCCAATGTACTTTATTGTTCATGAGACATGTTAACGAATGAGTGGTCATAGGACTGGTGTAATTTTTGCCAGGAAGAATGTGCTACATATTTTGACAGAAATCTAGCACTTGGTGGTGAATTTGATGACAGTGGTGAACGACAAATAGTGGAGATCGATGAGTCATATTTCTTTCACTGAAAACATCATATGGGCAATGAGAGAAGGCCATTGGGTGTTCGGTGGGATAGAGAGAGGGTCAAAAAAGTGTTTTTTAACAGAAATTGAAGATAATTCAGCTGCCACTCTGGAACTGTTCATACAGCAACACATTTTATCTGATACACATATAATCACTGATGGATAGTGAGCATATAGCAATATAAGCAGTCTAGATATTGGTATATACTTTCACTCTGTCATTGTTCACCAAGACAACTTTGTTGCCCCAGACAATGAATTTATCCACACTAATAATATGGAAAATGTGTGGATGAAAACAAAGTGTAAGCTAAAATACCAATTTGGTACCAGAAGAGCTTTGTTTTCATCTTACCTGCAGGAATTTGCATTTAGGGATATGCACGAAAATGCCACCATTTTTGGAATTTCCTCGTGTGCATAGCTCAAAATTATGCATAAAAATGTACGTTTTTTTAAATTTTTTTTATTAACCTTCATGTAAAAAATACATTTATAGCTAATTAGATATACTTTATACAATTACATAGTACGAATAAAATATAGTTCAATTTTTTAAAAATAGAGGGTGAAAAGTTGTGACCGTTAAAAGTCAGTTTTACCTACATATTTAATACCATTAATGTGGCAAACAATAATTTGATTATCTAACACACAAGCATAGAAAAGTCATCATGGTTGCCAAACATGCATTTATTTTTATTTTCTGTATAAAGCTCTTACCATTTTTTGAAGTTTTTGCCACATTTAAGTCATATACATAATTCTATGCAATATGACATTGGTATCCATTATTTCAACATCGCTGATTCACTAATATATAGTGCATAAATTATTAAATGAAAAATGTAAAAAAAAGGGAAATTGGTAAAAAATATACTTTTAATTTTTTAAAATTTTATTATTTTAATTTTCACAATTGCTATTGTAACAGAAGAGTGAATGTTGTTCTCAATACAGGCAAAAAAGTGTAAGCTTGTAGTTAAGACCTGTAGAGGTCCCTACCTTCGCATTTTCAAGCATGCATTCTTGAGGTTTATTGCCTTAGTAAATATTACTTACGTATTCAATGTGCATTAAATAAATTTATAATTACAAAATTAATATCACAAACAGCGTATCTTTTGCATTTCATCAATATTCATCATCACAAAAAGAATAAAGTAACCAGATGGAAAGTTTTATTTTTAAATTTTGGAAAAAATATAATTTTTAAATCAAATAATAGCATAAGAAATATATACAAGTTAAAAATATTTGTGCTAAATATATTTAAATAATATAATCATTTCAGGATATTGATCAACCATTTTATAACTATCAGAAAAAGGAGTATTTAGTACAGCATATAGTATTCACTCTTCAAAAGCTAGCTGGGCAAAGCATGGAAAGTTAAGATTATTTAAGTACAATACTAAAATACATATAATTTAGAAAGCAAATAAGTTATAATATTAATCAATAGTATATGTTATGTATGTGTGTGTTTGCATACTAATGACTATTTATTCATTACATGTAATAATAAATTATACATATATATCTAGTAAGGATTTTTTGAAATATTATACCAGATATTCTTAAGTTTGAGTAATTTGAAAAATAATATTAAGAATAATAATAAAGTACAATTAATGTTCTAAAGCTTATAAAACATATAACAAAACAAGGATTAATTCCTGAACATGGACATAAATATCATGTTATGATTGACATTATTTAAAAAAAAAAAAACAATATAAATTTGCATCTCCAAGGTTCTTAAAAGATTCAGTGTTCCAAAATAACTATAAGAAATACAATAAATTTTACACTCTAAAATTAGTATAACCAAAACATAATTTTAGCAAATGTATAGAATAAAATTAGCTTCCTTATAAATTCTAAAACTTATGGCAGATTGATTTAACAGGTTTTTTCTTAGAAACCAACTTTATAAAAAATGTTTTTAGAATGCCTAAGCAAGAATAACATGGAATACCTAATCCCCAACAATAAATTAATAAAAACAAGATTATATTTAAAAAGGAATCTTAATATCTATACTGTACATAACAGTCTGAGAAAGCAAAAAGATTCACTAGGAAATGTTTACCAGAGCACAGAAAATAAAAAAAAAAAGTATAGGATATTTCAGATTCTTAACTAAAAATTTGTTTAAATTTAAAGTTGAATATTAAGTCAATATTAATTGTTTGTATGTAAGAAGATATTTGTAAATTATAAATCTGTAATATAAACTATTTAAAATTACAAATAAACTTAAAATAAAAAATATATATACCGGTTATTATTATTTTATGTATTTGTAATATGTTTATAAATTATGTATATTTTTGTAGTAATAAGTAAATAATTTATATTTTAAATATTGAAAATATTTTAACTTATGCTTAGAAAATGAAATTCTCACATAGGTTTATTTATAATTAATGCTATTAAAAAATAAACTATTTGTTAGTTAAATAAATCATATTTATCAAAATTCAAATTAAAAACTGTAATCAATTCTACCTTGCATTTCATAACTTTAAGTAATATATATATTAAAGAAATAACCTTAAGGCTATGCACCTAGATGCAATAGTAGGGACTTCTACAAATCTTAACACAAGATTAACAACTTTAAAAGACAAGAGTGGCCATTCTTATCTTCAACCTACTTTTTAATTATATAGGCAAATCTAAAGCATTTTACTTACGTAATAAGTATGTACTTAACAAATTATTAATTACAACTTTAAATTGTCATAAAAGATTTCTAATTATAAGTGCTTCACACTGACTCATAGTAAATCAAAACATTTCACATATGTTAGCTTGTATAGAAATTGTGGACTTAATCAGTGAAGTATTTAATAGCTTCATGCTCTCAAATCAAAATGCTTTAGATTCACCTATATAATTAAAAAGTAGATTGAAGAGTGGCCACTCTTGTCTTTTAAAGTCGTTAATCTTGTGTTAAGATTTGTAGAGATCCCTACTGTCACACCTAGGCATATAGTCTTAAGATTATAACCTTAATATATATTACTTATGTAATGAGTTTGCGCTTAACAAATTATTAATTACAACTTTATAATAACCTTACATAAATTCATGAAAGGACAAATGAATGAAGTACAAGAATGAATAAACATCTTAGCACAAATGACCTGAATTTCTTTGAAGTTTATTTTTATATGTGATAAATGATGAAATGTTTTCTATAATTTTATGGAATTTTACTATAAAATAATAATGTAATTTAAATAATTCAAATATGTAGATTTTTCTGTTATCTATTTATAGATATGCTGAGTTTAAGATGTGAATGTATTTGATATTAATCAATGTAAATGATAATGATAAATACGTTAATTTACTAAAAGTTTGAAATAAAGATTCTATTGTACTATATATTAGTCTGTCTTGATTATATATAAGCAGATATAAAATTTCTGCTTTCATGCTGAAAATAATAATGTCCATAAGTGTTGTTTATATTATTATTAATATATTTCATATATTACAGAGGAAGTCTGTGTACTATAATTGGCTCACTATGTATAATAATGGGTATTGATATAATATTTTACGGGAATAATTTTATTTATGCATGTATCTGAATTGCAGATAGATTTATTAGGAGATACTACAAGAATCCAAATCACACCCATCTGATAATTGAAATGTTGTTATTTATATAAATATGTTTTGTCACTCAGATCTCATCTTTGCTTTTTATGAAGAATTAAGTAGGTAATACAGGATAAGAAAATTATAATGATTGTTAGTAGAAAAGTTAGTATTCTTGCATATAATATGTATAAAATTTCAAAATATACTGCATGCCTGTATCACAACTTCATGCATGTTAGGTCATTGATTTTGAATACCTGTCTGAGGATAAATTATTAATGAATTAAGTGATGCCACATTTATTTATGACTCCGTGAAACACTTAAATAATAGTGTTATAGAAAATAAGAAATTAATATGTAATTCTTTCATGTTATAGAGGAGTCTCATCTATGACAATTAAATTCATTCAAATGCTAAGTATGAAGACAGTAGCAAAATAGACTATGGTAGTGTTTGTCTCAAAATTTGTGATGATGATATTTTAGATGTAGTTATAAGTTGGACTATTTTCATCATCTAACATTAAATATTTAACATTTTTAGTAAAAATTTTAAACTATATTTAAATTTTCCAGTTACATTCAGGCTGTTAGTAATAGCATCACACGTTAGAGTAAAAACTATATTTTGAATATTATTATTTTCTTCAGGTGTTTCTGATCTGACTAATGACAGCATTAGCATGGGAATCAAACCTAAACCTTTAGATTTTTAATATTGAGTATTAAAACAGATAAAACTCTCCATACAGTAGTGTCACCCAGTGCAGGAAGCCAGAAGGCTAGTGCATAAAATCCTTAGCTAATGTCTAATCCAATATCCCCAGACTAATTTCTAGCTTGTGGCTTTCATCAGTGAGGAGCCTTGGATCTGAGAGCACTGCACCTAGATCATGTGATGTAATGTTGAGTATTAGGGTAATGCTCTAACCAAAGCACAGTTGATTAAAACATTTTAAAATTCAATATTCAAAAATCTAAAGGGTCAAGTTTGATTTCCATGCAAGTACTTTGGTCAAAGCAAAAACAACTGAAGAAAGGAGAATACTATTCAAAATGTTGTATATTGTAATGAGATTTAACAATATATGAACTTTACAAATTATTTTAAGTCTAATTACTTATTATTTATTTAATTAAAACATATTAATCTCTAATATTATTTTAGATACCCCGTTACTCAAGCAGAGTAGTAAATATGATTAATATTTTTTACATATCAACCATATCCCCAGTCAGACAGAGATTTAATAAAAATATTAAACTGACAGTCAGGTAACTCTCTCTGGCTGCATGAAACATGAAACACCTCATGGGGATTATTTATAGTGGGTTTAAACCTAGGGCATCATTCAATACTTAAACTGAAACTATAAAATGTCATTAACATGTTTCAAGCACTTGACCCATGGTTACTTCTTAAACATGAGACCGGCAACACATTTACTTAGATAAAGGGAGAGAGAAAGAGAGATGTAAACAACACTAATAATTTACATAAATTTATTACAAGACAATAATAATAAATAAAAATAATAATACAAATATAAAAGCACTTAAGAGATACTCTATATTAAAAAAGAAATATGCATGCTTCTGAGTGAAATCTAAAATTCTATTCGTACGCAGGAGACGAGTGGAGGAAAATGGCCAAACACCAGTGTTTGGATCTAGGGACTCATTTCTTTCATTGCATGATAGAGACAAAATGGTTTCATTATGTTGGACTATTAGCAGCTCCTTGACTTTATTCACGGCTGCTGATCTTGGTTATATTTTTAAACATCTTCTATAATACTTTCTGCATAGCCTGAATCCTCTGAAGAATTTTAATTCTGAATTCTGAATAATCTTGAAATCTGAATGATAACAATAGAGAATATAAATTTTTTATACCCTCTGATCCTTTGCTGGAGTTTTAAACCACACTTTCAGTACATTTGATCTTTAAACTTTTTTTTAAATTAAAAATTACATTCCGTTATTTTCTTGTTTTTCTATTTTAATCACACTGAAATTATCCATATATTGTTCATTTAATCAGTCTGGTATCTTAATCACTAGAACCTGATTAGTTTTGTATGAATTATTTTAATTAA
This sequence comes from Epiperipatus broadwayi, assembly GCA_028023455.1. Taxonomy (NCBI): domain Eukaryota; kingdom Metazoa; phylum Onychophora; class Udeonychophora; order Euonychophora; family Peripatidae; genus Epiperipatus; species Epiperipatus broadwayi. The sequence continues at coordinate 3,236,212 of JAQFVV010006282.1, forward strand.
TTATAAAAAAATTTTAATTAAAAAGTACTTTTAACAAAGAATATTTTTGACAGAATTATATAAAAATAAAAGTACATAAAAGAAAGATAAGTTATATTTTCTATTTCATTTCTTTTTTTTTTAAAAAAAAAGATAAGTTAATAATGTAACTCGTATATAAATACACACACTCACTTATGCAATGTGTGTATATACACATCTTTACAATATATACCACTTAGTGTGTTTTTACTAATAATTAAATATAATTGGAAAACTTAAAGTTTAAAAATTTGTTTTAAGACTTTATGATGGAAATAGTCTAACATATAAGTACAACTAAATTTGGTCATATGCTTAAAATTATTGAGGCAATTGATTAAACTGATCTTGCCCTTTTTTTCAAACCAGTTTATCTTAGAAATAATGTCTTAAAATAAATAATTTTAGGATGTATGTTATTTTTCACCGATTTTATTATTGCTTCTAAATGATTTGATTATTATTTGTCAATTTTTTTCACTGAATTTGTTAAATTCTAATTAAAGTTTAGTCTTTATATATATTTAAATTTGATCAAGGTTTAAACACAGTTTGGCATTAATATTGCTGGAGTGAAAAAGTTGTTCTCAGCTTGACCTCAAGGCTACTTAAAGATTAAGCTATGTAAACATATCTTTTCATTTTTGAAGGAGGCATTTATTAAATAATTTTATGTTTTGATAATATTCTATGGGTGATGAATAATTGATAGATAAATGTACTTTAAAATAATTTTGGAAAAAAGGTAAGCTAGGGGCTTTATACACAAGTCATATTATATGTATGTTTTTAAGAAATGGATATACGTATTAGATTTCTGAATATTTGTTTGCATATTTGACCTTTAAAAGAGACTTTAAACAAAATCCTTTTAATGACAAAAATTGAATTGGATTTTTTTTAAGTATGTGAATAAACCATCTTAAAAGTTATATTTTTAAATAATGTTGTGTAATGAATGTTAACATTTTTATTAGTTTGATGCAAGGGCCTCATATTTAAATGCAGAAAAGGTCCAGTCAATTATATGTATGGCTGAGTAGATCATATTCAATATTCTGTAAAACAAAACATAAAATAAAAAAAGAATGACCTTAATGGATGTCTTATTGTTGTTGTGCCTTTACAATTCAATTAACAGCAATAAGTTTGTTTTTATTTAAAGATGGCACAAAATATTTAGAAAATAAATGATCAAAGCTGGGCCCAAATTCAATGTCTCTGTGGGCCATGTTTTAACTCACAGGCAATCAGTTTATGATTTCTACTTTAATGGAATATTACGAAGTGAAGTATATTTAAATAAATTTGCATTAAAAATGATTACATTATATGATTTTATTACTGAATATTTTTATTACTGATTAATTCTCATTATGTTGTTTTCTGTTTTAATAATAATTAATTGTTTTTATTATATTTCTAATCTTTTAAAAAGTATAACTTACTTATTACGGTATTTTTAATTTAAGTGTTGAATATTCAGTTTATTAAATGTATACAATTTTAATTAAGTACTAAATTTACATTAATAAAGTAAGCCCCCCCCCCCCCCCTCAAATATCTATTCTTATATAACGAGTATTATTCATCTTTACCTTAAAGAGGCTTTTAAAATAGTCGGCTCTTTAATGACTATTTACCTTTTTTCTGAATAAATAAAATAAAAAATGTCAAGCGTTGTTAGCCGAGAGGTCATCGCAGCGGCCTTGCAAGCAAGTAGTTGGTTGCAGACGGTTGTGGGTTCGCGCTCCCAGCGGATGCTATGACATATAAAAAATAATAATAATAATAAAAAATTAAACAGCTATGGTAAAATAGTTGTTCACCAAGTTTGCCAATAGCTGGGTTTTTATTGTTGTTTTACTACTCAGTTGAAATTAGCTAAAGATCTATTTACCAACCAATAAAGGGATGCTTGATTAAGTTACTATAGATCACGTACTTAAAAAAAAAAATTACAATTTGAAAAAACTTCACTGTCTTACTGAGCTAAACTGCCGGTCATGCACATAACATGTAGGTGTGGTTACCATTTTCTCTTTATATGTATGTGTGTGTGTGTGTGTGCTAAAGTATTAAGTTTAATTTACGCTATTGTTATGCTTACATTACTTAACATACTTTTTTTTTCTTTTTAGATTATGTGACCATCTTTATTCAGTTATTGTTCCAAGTTGTACCAACGGAATAACTTCTTTTTAATTTTTTAAAAAAATAATTATGGAGAAGCTTTATTATTAGCGTCAGAAATCTTTTCATTTTTGAAGCCCTTTGTTTATATATTTTTTATATTTTTATATTATAACTGATATGATTATACAGTATGTAGGGATTATTTAAAACTTTTTTAATAAAATAATATAAAATACAATTGATTATTGTACTCTTGTATATAATAGATTTTAATACGTATAATACGGTTCATATTTATTTTGTCATCTTAATAACAAATATATCAATAGACTATATATGGAAATGAAATGGAAACCAGTATTAATCAAGGATGTATAGTAGCTCCAACATATATATATATATATATATTATTTTTATGATAGTGATCTTTAGGGTATATGAGCACAGACTTTCACACAACCCACCACTCTCCACACTATCTCATAACACTGATACACTTGAACACATATATGTCGTAAAGATAAATAATCACCAATATACGTATTTCATGCTAAACTAGCAATCATCAGTGGGTCTGTGCTCATATACCCTATATGTTACATAAATAAACACAGGTATATATAAGCCTGTGTGTTTCAGTTATTACATAGTAGAGATGTCTGCCCATCCCTTGTATATGTATTAAATGGATTATGTCCTGTACATGAGGGGTCAGATTGACCTTAGGTCAACATGGGTATGACAAGAATCTCGGCCTCAGGGTGGCCTTTGAGCATTCCATCATTAGATTTTCAATTGGATGGACGGTTGAAGAGTTGGAGTGTGGAGTAGATTGAAGCTTGTCCATTAAAGTGTGAGGTTTGGTTATCTTAATATATATATCTGAGCACTTATAGCATTTATGTGTGGGGATGGTAATTTGGACCAACTGATGATTGCTGGTTTAGCATGAAATACGTGTATTGGTGATTATTTATCTTTTCGACATATATGTGGTCAAGTGTATCAGTGTTATGAGATAGTGTGGAGAGTGGTGGGTTGTTTGAAAGTCTGTGCTCATATACCCTATATGTTACATAAATAAACACAGATATATATATAAGCCTGTGTGTTTCAGTTATAGTGATCTTTGTAACAATTTAAGGATGACTTCAATCACGCATCAAGATATAATAAAGGTTTGATGGTTAAGTTTTTAATTTGAATCAATTAAAAACCAAAATTTATTACAGACTTTTGTTTTTGATGCAGTATGCTGATCTTTGCCCTATTCTTTTCGATTCAAAAGATGATCTACAGAATGTTTTGAATGCACAATAGAAAAAATTGACTGTGTAAATAATGTTTAAAAAATACTCAAATATTTTATCAGCTGACCCGCGCAAAAAAAATCTATAACTTTTGATTTGAATAGTTATTACTTTGAGAAAGTGGATCAATTTAAATATTTTGATAGCTTAAAAGTAGAAAAACAGATTTGGATATTGAGATACAATACAAAACATCAATATACACCATCTTGAGTTTATTATTCATCTTATGGAGGTAACTTTCTTATTTTTAATCAGATCGAAACTAAATTACGTCTATTATTATTTATTCAACGAGATAATAAAAATCAAGGAGATTGTTGCTTTTAAATTTGTAAATATATATATTAATAAAATATCAAAGTCATAAAAGAATAAACTAATCAGGGCCGGCGGAAGCGGGCATGCAACGCATGCTAGGCATGCGGGCGCTGGCAGAAGGAGGCGCCATCACTGAGAGATTAGCATCTGAAAAAGAAGGCGCCATCCCTGAGAAATTAAAACTCTACTAACAAAAATACTCACATTTGAAGAATATTATTCTCAAATGTTTATTTACAAAAATTATTGAGAGTAGATTATTGAAAATCATATGAAGTCATATTATATCTTATTAAATGACACACACAAGCAGGCCTGCACACAAGCTCTGCTTAATATTAAAAATATAAAACAATCAAATCTATTATTTATCATGAACAATAAACTAAACATAAAGTTTATTATATTACAAATTTCATATTGTAATGTTTATATATATATATAGTACTGCTTATAGTAAACTATAAGTAACTTTCTGCTAGCAAATATATAAATAAACACACACTAAAAGTATTATAAATTAGAACTTATGTATGTATATGCGTATATATATATTAGATCATGTACATAATTTTGAAATCGTAAGAAACGATTATAATATTGCAAAATAAAACATTTTCTAATTTTTTATTTAAATAATAATTTGATATAAATATTCGAACGTGTATGTAATATATATTATAGGTATAATTCCAGTAAACTTAATATAATTTTCAGTTTACTTTTTATTTTATATATTTTAATCGTTGTCAAAAGTCTATTTTTTCTGCATACTAATTAGGTTTGCAAATTAATTACATACGTTTGCTTATGATGTTTATCGCAAATTTTAAAATCTTAGTAAGAACTTGTAAACAATAATTATAATCCCAGGAAATTTTCTATTGAAATCGCAAATCAGGCCTGGCAGGCCACCTGTGTTAATTAGAAAAATATATGATAACAAAAGAAAATCTTGCCAATGGTAAAACTAAAATGTTCAATCAAGCGTAAAAAACTGGACACTTGAGTTATTTTAAAACCTGACCATTTTTAATGTCAATGGCTGAATATTTCCAATTTATTAGCTGCCTTTTTTAGGTAAACAAGTTAAACAACTTCTTCCCCTCCGCGTATAGAGTTTAGTATTTTGGCGCAAGAAGTAATTTGTGTTGGACATCTAAATTAGCGATATATAATCTTAAGTATTAAGATACATGATGTAAATATATAAATTAGAGTCCGTATTTATTTATTTATTACATTTGAAAATTATTTTAAAGTGGCGTTCATGAGTAAAAGTAATATGGAATCAAAAACTAAGAAAAAACTATCTGGTGCACAAAATCGTAAATGCCAAGCTGAAAAAATAGCAAACATTAAAAAACAAAGTGGATCACTTAATAAATATCTTAAAATATCAACTGCTTCTGAAATAGCTTATACTCAACAAGAACCAGAACCGTGCACATCATCTAGATCACAGGGAACTGTTGAAAATATTGAACAAGATTTTAGTAAGAAACAGTTAAGTGACAACAAAGTCATTGTGCCAATATCATATCAAATGTGTACAAATTTAGAAGATCCAGCTGAATGGAATAAAATCGATGACAAACTACGTGTTATTTTAGTAGAAATGGGGCCTGTTCAAAAGAAAGATATTATATATCCGAACGATGTACATGGCCGTAAATTTTCTGATGTATATTATAATAGAAAAATGGAAAACGGAGAAGTAGTTTTTCGAAAATGGCTTATTTATTCCGAAATTTTGAACTCTGTGTTTTGCTTTTGTTGCAAAGTTTTTGGATCTACTGAATCTAGCCTCATAGAAGGATACAATAATTGGAGAAATTTAAGTACAACTTTACACAGACATGAAACTAGTATGGCTCACATGAAAAGTTTATTGAATTGGAATGAACTTGAGAAAAGATTAAAAAACAAAATTACTATTGATTGTCAATCTCAAAATTTATATGAAATGGAAAAGAAACATTGGAGGAGTGTTTTGGACGCTGATTGAAATTATCAAATTCCTTGGTAGTCAAAATTTAGCATTTGTGGATCATCTGATAAATTATACGAAAAAATAACGGAAATTTTTTAAAATTAATTGAATTATTTGCAAGTTTGATCCCGTTATGGAAAATCATGTTGAGAGGGCCCTAGATCAAAACAATAGAGTATATTATTTGAGAAAAGATAGCCAAAATGAATTATTGGAAATTTTAAGTACAGCAATTAGGGAAACAATTTTATTATCGATAAAGAAATCCAAATATTATTCTATTTTTTAGATTGTACACCAGATGCAAATAAAACTGAACAAATGACCATAATTATTCGCTTCGTTTTTGTAATAATGGAACGGTAAAATTAGAGAAAATTTTTAGGTTTCATAGATATAACAGATTCCACTGGACGAGGTTTATGTACAACAATAATTGAACAACTGGAAAATGGAAGATTCCCATTGAAGACATGCGTGGTCAAGGGTATGATAATGGGGCCAACATGAAAGGCAAAAAGGCTGGACTTCAAAATTTGATTTTAACCAAAAACCCTCGTGCATTTTACGTACCATGTGCTGCTCATTCTTTAAACTTAATCATAAACGATGCCGCCAAAGTCAATGTAGATACAATTGTTTTTTTTGCAATTGTTCAAAAAATTGTACATTTTTTTTTCATCATCTTATAAACGGTGGTCAATCCTTTTAAAATTTATTAAAACTTTAACTCTAAAACAACCATCAGAAACACGATGGGAAAGCAGAATTGATGCAATCTGGCCTCTACGGTATCAGTTGGGTGAAATTTATGATGCACTCTATGAAATAATGAACAACGAATCTTTTAAATAGAGAAATTCAACATGAAGCTCAATCACTCTGCACTAACCTTAAGGATTACAAATTTATTTGTTCTTTAATAATTTGGCATGATATATTAAATAGAATAAATCCTGTCAGTAAAATGCTCCAAAATGTAAATATGAATGCTTCACTTGCTTTAGAATCGATCGCAAATCTAAATAAATTTTTACGAGAATATCGATCAGATTCAAATTTCAAAAACATTCTCAAAATTGCAGATGAACTTAGCGAAGAGGTTGATGGAGAGAAAGAATTTAAAACTGCCAAAGAAGTTCGACAACGGAAAAAAACTCGTCAATTTGATTACGAGCATCAGGACGAAACACCTCAAATACCTGAAGAAAAATTTAAAATAAACGTTTTTTACACTTTTAGATGTAGCGATTAATTCTTTAACAGAACGCTTTGAACTCCTCGAAGCATGTTATAATAATTTCAATTTTCTATATAAAATATCAGAAATTAATAAGAGCGAGTTACAAGCAAAATGCAAAGATTTAGAAAATATTTTGAAATTTGATAACAGTAAAGATATTAATGCTACAGATTTATTCGACGAATTATGTGCTTTTCGAGATATTTTTCAAAAGGATTTTTTAAATTCTCAAAACCCTTTCAAACACTTAATTTTATAGTTTCTAATAATTTATCTATGCCAAACTTATCAATAGCTTTAAGAATATTATTAACATTACCTGTTAGTGTTGCAAGCGGTAACGCTCTTTTTCTAAGTTAAAATTAATTAAAACTTACTTGAGAACAACTATGTCACAAAACGGCTTGTTAATTTGGCATTAATTGCTATTGAAAATGATATTTGTGCAGAACTGAAATAAATACAATCATATCAAGGTTTATTAATATGAAGTCAAGGAGTATAAAATTATAACATATTTTGTAATGCATTTACTTTTTTAACTGTATTTTCTTTTTTAATATTAAAAATTATTTATTTACATTGCCTTGTTTGTTTCCCTTAGAAAGATTTTGTACACTAATATTTATAACATGTAGGTGGTATACATTAAAGTGACCAGATTTTAACATTGGTAAAACGGGACACCATTGACCGGGGGGGGGGCTGATTAAAAATTTGGTTTATATGGAGCGTTTATATAGATATAGCTACATTAATAATAATAAATTAAATATGTATGTTTGTAATATTACTTTTTTAAAATTATTTCATTTATAAATTGTAAATTTATTATTAAATTTGCTAATATTTGCATAAATTTAGAGGTTAGAAAATTAGCAAAAATTTTAAAATAATGGGTTTGTTAAAAACAGACAGTGACGCAAATAATAAATATGAAATTTAAAAAAAAATATTTGAGATTAAAATATGTAAATGTTTTTCGAAAATTATTTTAAACATTTAAATATTTTAATCTCAAACATTATTTTTTTTAAATTTATTATATATATATATTTGAATCACTCTGTCTATTTTTAACAAACACATTATTTTTAAAATTTCTGCAAATTTTTCTAACTTCTAAATTTGCTGTGTTAAATTATATATTATTTCATACAAACCGTTTGTATGAAATAATATATAATTTAACAATCAATTTTATGCTATTTTTGATATCAAAAATAGCATTACATCGTGCATTCTTTCTAAAAATCATGACTTTTTTAAAATGCCACGGGACACGGTCGGGTCACCTTAGTAAACATACATATTGACAGGGGCACCAAAATCAAATTTGCATGTGGGCGCCTAGTACCCAGCGCCGGCCCTGAAACTAATCATTACTTCCAACTATCTTTAACATTATACTAACACCTAAATATATGATACCCACTGGTTGATTAATATCATTTAATATTAGGTTAATAAATATAACATCTAATTAACAAAGAAACAAACAGAAAGTTCATCTAGATTATACATAATTTCTCCTAATTAGTAATATGCATATACTTTACATTAATGTAGAAATTCTGGAGATAAAACTTATCGGATTTAAAATATTCAATAATCAGTTTCTAGTAATTGATTAATAATTAAAGAAAGTAATAGTTCACATTTACCATAGCCATAGATTTGCACATTTCAGTACCTGTTTCATATGATTCAATGTATGGTGCTTCATTAAAGTGGGTGTGTGGATCTACAGTGGAATTAGGCATGATGACGACCATCAATGTAGTGTTTCAGCAGCAAAATCGGAAGATGATATTGGCACTCATCAGGAATCCAGTCTCACATTTGGGCATTTACTATGGCAAAGGAGAAAATTTACATTTGGTTGCATATACTGTTAAATTGTTCTGCTATTTATCACTTCCCTGCACCTCCTACAACTAGTTACAACTCACAGAAACAATAAAAAAAGGTATTGAGAAAAGTACTTGCTATTGTATTGAAACATGAGCTATTTAGCTATTATATTTTTATTACATGGAAGCTCTGGAAAATAATACTATCAATTCATCATTTATTCAAGAAAATATTAGAATTAACATTATTAATCTTTATGGGAAAAATGGAGATCTTTTGATGATTTGAGAAAGAGGAAACTCTGAGAAAAGTACTTATTATTGTATCATATTTTTATTACATGGAAGCTCCTGGAAATAATACTATGAATTCATCATTTATCCATGAGAATATTAAAATATATATATATTAAATATTTTATAAATATGTGCGATATTTAATGTTCAATATTACTGTTATATTTATTAAATAACTTTTATAAAAAAATTATATTTTAAGTAGCAATAATAATTAATGAAAAAAGTCAAGCAATCAATTTCTTGCAAGACATATGTATCTGTCAATTAACCTAAAATTAGCTTTGGAAAACTATTTTAGACTTATCAAAAGAGCAACATAAATTCTATTTGTTTATTCACAACATTCAATTTGCTTGTTTTCTTTACTAATATTAAGCTTATCCAAACGTGGCTTTTGTTGAATTTCTATTTACATTCAAGTTTTAAGATCATATTGAATTTTGCATTTGAATTTAAACTAGAAATTCTATTGCTACGTTTGATCAGACCTCATTTAGTGTTTAGAGTTACTGATGATATTAGTTTATTGGCAGAGATATATGTTCAAGAGACTGATTGTCCTCCGTGCTTTTCCTGAAGATTGCAGTGTAAATTTTTAGGCAATCCTATTTTTTTTAAAAAATATTCTAAATAAAATATTTATATGCTTTTTTTGCAAATAATAAATTACTAAACCCTACGTAGACAAAAAGTCTGTGTTTGACTTAATCAGAAAAGAAATTTAAATCATCTTTTGGAAAAAAAAAGGCAAAGAAAGAAAAACATCAACATATTAAATTTATTCATCATCATTATCAATCCACTACAAGATGAAAGTCTCTCCAAGTTTTGTCCATCTTCTCTAATCTTTACCTCCTCTTCACATCGCTTCTGTACACTTTCTTATTTGTTATTCATCCATCTCACATGTGGTCTCTTTCTAGGTCTTTTACAATCTCTTGGAATCCTGTTTAATATTTTGATTGTTCATTTATCTCTTCTAGCAATATATCTAGCGCAACTCCACTTTTTCCAATGATGTTAGTAATACCTGTTTCTTTTACCAATGTATTGTGTTTACAATCTCTTCTTTTTACTCCTAACATGCATCTCTCCATACTTCTTTGAGTAGTCTGAAGTCTCTGTATTGCTCTTCTATTAAGTGTCTGAATCTCGGATATATAAGGAAGAACTGGTAATTTATTAAAACCTTTCTTTTCAAACACATAGGTATATTTTCTTTTAATATTAAGTTATTTCTACTAAAAGCACTTCTACCTACTTTAATTCTATGATTAATTTCATCCATTATATTTTCATCTATAATAATAATCTGACCATCTATTAAACATCACTTTAGTCTTTTTAACATTTATCTTTAGTCCTACTTTTCTACTTTCACCTGATAACTTCTGCAACATTTCCTGAAGCTCTGAAGCATTATTGGCAAAAACAACTATATTCTCTTTAAAATTTAAATGACTTAAATAATCTCCATTTCCTTTTACTCCTTTAGCTTTCCATTTTAAACCACAAAATACTTCTTGCAGTGCTGCAGTAAAAACATTTGGAGATATGGAGTCATCCTGTCTTATACCCTTCTCAATGTTAACCTTCCTAGTATCGTTATGTAATCTAATTGTTGCTGTTGCATTTTTATAAATATTTTTCAGAATTTAACAATATCCTGGATCTATACCTTGATGATCCTGTGCTTTAATCACTGAAGAAATCCTTATAAAATCAAATTCATTTTCATAATCTACAAATCCAAATAATAATGGCAACTCATATTCATTGGTCCTTTCTATAACTTTCTCTCAATATTTGGATATTATGTAATACGATTAGTAATTTTAAAAAAATGAAACTTCAGCATGGGTTATTATTTCAACACAATGAGAAACAATTTTGTGGAAGAACTTAAAATCAACTGTCAGCTTACTACTTTTTTGGGGGGTCATTTTATTATATGTTTGCATAGTTAAAACACTTTTTTCACTGGCAGTATTAAATTTTTTTACAGAATTCATTTTTAAAGTTTACATCTACATTTGTGCAACTGAAATCATGGCAACAACTAAATACCATTGAACACAACATCACTTTTTCAACCTATTTATCAAGAAATCATTACAACTTTCAATATGTTCTATCATCACTAATTAATGCAGCATCTTGTTGACATTTTGGGTAAATATTGTTGATAAAACAATTCCACATTTCTGGAACAATGTCAATATAAAAGCAGTCATTAAATTTATAGGCAATACATGGACCAAGATTACTAATGTAACTTATCTTTATGTGAAGAAAATATGCTTGCAGCTCATTATGGACATAGATGTCAAAAGAGAATCTATTTCAGTTATATGGTAAATCATATTTGAGCTAATCAAGAAAGCAGAAATTGCAGAAGTTAATGATGACCCCATTGAAGAACTTTAGGAATCAAACATTGAAATATAAACTTATGAGAAATTAATGCAACTGGATGAAGAAATGGAAAACAATGAAGAAAAGAAAATCTACAAAGAAGAATCTGGATATTTAAACACTAAAGAAATTGATTTCATATCACAAGGCCATAAATAGCATAAAGTCTAATTAATGAGATCTTATAAGGAGCATGAAAAGAAAACCAAAGAATCAAGTCACCTATCCATTCTAAACTTTTTTCTAGGGATCCTCAGCTATCAATAACTGCTGTAATCTTCTAAATAAATTGAGATCATCAAAGAGTTTAGAAGACATTGATAGACCTTTACATATAAGCAATTTATGATTAAAAAAACTGAATGATAATGAGTGATAAATGGAAGGATTATAAAAAAGAATAACTTTAAGCAGTTTTTTATATAGATTTAATTTTGATTATCTTACAGTACATATATTAAGTGCATACCTGCATAATACATAAAATACAACTTACTCTTACATATATAATACATTAGGTTTTTAAACAATATATATACTAGGTTGTTATTTGTTAATACAATATTCACAATTTATGGTATAACTTTTGTTCATAGTAACCAACTATATTTTTCATATAGAAAACCCTTTACAATCTCTTGCTTTTTATATATTTTTGTTTTACAATGAGTTTTGTGAAAGCATTTGTTCATATTAGGTGGAGCTTAGGTAAAGATGTACATATAAGCTCTGTCTATGTTAGATTTTACAAGTTTATAAGAAGTAGTAAAGATAATAGAATGAAAAAAAAAATAAGATTTAATTTTTTTCAATTTTTTTATGTATTAACAAATATTAACTTCAAAGTTTTACATTTTTTTAAATGATAACATGAAAATTCCAGGCATTTCTTTAAATAATAAAAATGTGAATATAATTTGTTAAGAGGTAGTTGTAAAAGAAAAGTATAAAATAAATAAATTCTTTTTTTTTCTCTCTCTCTTAAGTAATTTTATTTACCAGTTTTAATTTTGAAAAAAAAAAAAAATTAAATATTTTTCTTTTCAATAAGTTATTGTTTTTATTTTAACTTTTTTAAAAAAATAAGAGAGGTGAAATATATAAAATTTTGTATTTATTTGGTTTTTAAAAGAAAAGGAAAGAAATATGGTTTTAATATTTATGTCAAGAAATTTTGCTTTTATTAACTAATGCTGTTTTTTTCTTTTCTCATTACCTCTAAAACAAAAAGTAATGTTCAAATTAAAAGGTAATAGAAGATTATTTTGTTTTTAGCTCAAGAACAAAATGTAACTACAGAGGATTTTTTTATGATTTGAATTTTTTAATTAGAAAAGATGATGAAAATAATCATTTCTTAAAATAGACTTGATTCGTCAGGTTTTAATGTGATCATGTCTGAGGTAAGTTATGATTAGATGGATACAGGATTGTTTAAAAAACAAGATAGGGAAGGGTTAGAGTAATAGACTTTATGTCTTCTTATGAGCTGTCATTATTCTTAATTCAGCTGTAAACAAAACAGAGAAATAGTTTGTCAATTTGAAGTATGCCCATCTCACTACTAATTTAAAAAATATTTTTAAAATAAATTTGATGAAAATCACATGCAAAGTTTTAACTAGATGCCAAGCATCATCAAAACTCACTGTGTAGGCTGTTCACCAAAGAAAATGTAAAAAGAATAACTCTGAAGTAATTTGCGACAAGCTTTGTTTCCTTAAAAAGTATGACTGTTTCATTAGATTGGTTAGTATGACTTTTAAATTAGTAGACTGAAAACAAATAGATAGATTTAACCTGTGTGAAACTTAAAAATATATTGTAAAAATTGATAAATTTAACTGTGTACATTACCCTGGAAATACAATACAAATTTTAATCTATAAAAGAAAAAGTTGATAGAAGTTCTAAAAAAAGAGGATTGTTTAAACTTAACAATTAAAAATTACAACTACCAAAGAAGGACTCAAAAACACATGGTAATCTAGGGAGTTATAATTGCACATCTACATTTATAGATAATTTTTAAATTAAATAATAATTGGAAATAATTAATAAGTTTTTTATGAAACATGTTTTTGTATCTTATTTTCCCTTCAAAGTGTGATTGTATAAAGCCTTTTCATTTCCATAAGAAAAGGAAAAGGGGTTTTTGCCCATTTAAATTTTTTTTATCACTGAAATATTATTTTAAAATTTTAATCATTAATGGGGGAAATGATTCTATTTAAAGTAAAGGTTAAATAATTGAATTAGCAAGAGTCAATGATAAGTTAAGATTTTTTGCTCTATGAGATTATCAAATTTTTAATAAAATGTATGAAAGTTGAAATTATCATATAAGTCATTTATCAATTTTCTTAATTACTTATTAGTTAATTTATTAAATAAAAAATAAGTTTGAAGTCTTTATTCCCCAGCTATCTGTATTATAAATTGGCAGCGAGTGTGACTTAAATTTATTATAGCATAGTATTTAAAAGATTTGTAAATTATCCCAATAAAACTATTCAAAGTAAAGTAGAGTAAGTTTATATACTTATACTTTCTTTTGTTTGGTGTTACAATCACTGGATTTGTTGTGATCTTGAACTATGTCTAGAGCAATAACAGTTCATTTATTTATGTGTATTGTTTAAATTGGTGTTTTGATATCCAGATAATTCTCTGCATGGTGCCAAGGTCAAGATCATCTTTAAAATCCATTCATGGTATTTTATGGTGAACATTTAGTTTCTAGTTGGTCTGTATATTTATGATTTCTTATGGCCAGAGCATTGATGAGAATCAGCATAATTCTTATTATGAAAGATACTTTAGAACTTAAGTATGTGCATCCAGTTGTTTGTTGTATATCATGCCCTAAGTTTGGCATTGACTATTAAATTTCTTTTAAACCCAGTCAAAAGGAGAACTGTTGCTAGTTGATGAGTTAATTATTCTAGTGTAATGATGGTGATGAAATTTAATAATAGTATAAATAAATATTAGCAAAATCACAGCTTTCTTTATTTTGCTGTAATATCCTATAAATACAATTTATCCAAACCATTTTGACCACTTTTTAGCAAAACTCTTTATTTGTACAGTTCTCTGAAGAAGACTGCAGGACAGTCGAAACATAAGGTGTATGTATATATGTACAAATAAAGTTTTGCTAAAAAGTCGAAGTGGTTTGGATAAATTGTATTAATATTATAAATACTTATTTTATTAAATGCTGATTTTCTTGCTCAATTTTTATTTCTTCTATATTTTATATTCATTTTTTCTATATTTTATTTATTATTTAGCGATGATAGTGGTTTTCCATTTTCTCATATTACCCCTTACTTCTTTCCATACCCTTACAATATATATCAAGGGATTAAAAAATATTCTCTTGATAAAATTGTGTGTGTTTTAAATAAATTTTATAAACATATAATAAAACTAACTTAACTGATATCTGAATATTTTCCAACTTATATGATAATAAGAATTAGAATATGTATTCTAAATAAATGTTAATATTAGATAATTATGCTCACACGTATTTATATAATGTATCATTTAGGATAAAGTTGAACACGCACATACCTATATTATTTGATACTAAAAAAAAAAACTCACAGGTATTTTTTTTTAAAAAAAAAACAAACATGCTTTATACTTGTGCCAGCTTAATTTTTATTTAACTGACAGTAAAATTAAAGATTTTATCTTGGATTCAATATGAATTTTGCATATATATATATTCCAGATATTAAAAAAAAGTAGGCATTTTTTTTTCAATTTGCATATAATTTTATTTTAATGTTTGTTTAAACACACATGCATTTATGTAAATAAAATGAATTAAATCTAACTTGTATTAATTTTATTTTTTGTGTATGAATGTCTATAATCTAATAATTGTTTTAAGATAATATTTGTGGAGTGATATTTTTGAAAGTGAACAGAAATTTCTCCTATATTAATTAAATGGTAGTTGATTTTTTTTAAAAAAACAAATGATTTTCAAAGTCCTGATATAATATTTCAATAAGACGTTTTGTCGAACCATTGCAAGTTTTAACATAAATAAAACAAAAAAATATAGTTTAAAATAAATAAATTTATTATTTTTAAATCTATTATAGTTGATGTAACGATTATAATTACAGCATTATTAGTAATTTATAATTAAAGCATTAATAATTGATATGGAGAGATTAATGAATTGAATCGATATTAATTATATTATGTTAAAAGTAAAAGTCTGGAACCGGAATAAGACGAGAATTTAAGCAAAAAAAAATGTATTTTTTTTTAAGTTTTTAATTATACAAAATTAAAATAATTTGTAAATAGTATATCTGTAGAATATAAAATGGCATTTAAAAAATCAAATTGGAAAGCAGCGTCAAAATTTTATCATTATTTTTCTCCTAATATTTTCACTGTAATAAGCGTAGAGATTTATAATTCAATCTAGGCGGTATGAGTCACCAGCCTGCACAGCCTTTATTCTGCAGTTATTGAAGCTCAGCTATCAGAAATAACGTCAAAAACCATTCAATTCCCAGCTAATTTAAAATAGAATAGACAAAATATCAATAAAAGCAACAATGATAATAATATGAATAATTAAAATAGCAAGGGTGAGAAACTACTTCCGCAATAAAAATTAAGATACAGAAATGAAATTCATTTCTAATATTTCAAGTAGTAGAAACTTAATCTTTAATATATAAATATAATTTAACATTCATCAACCATTATCACTCCACTGCAGGATGAAGGTTTCTCCAAGTTCAATCCATCTTCTTCGATCTTTAGCTTCTCTTCTCCACATCACCCCTGCACAGTTTTTAATTTCACCCATCCATCTCACATGTAGTCTCTTTCTGGTCTTTTACAATCTCTTGGAATCCAGTTTAAGATTTCAATTATTATTTTTTAAAATATTGTAAATTGTGGAATATTTATGGTCAATGATTTTATCATATTTTCTGTATATATTTTTGACATATTTATAATGAACGGCTTTGTGGCACAATGATTAGCAAATCCAGTTCTACCGACTGTGCAACCCTTGCGTTTGAATATGGCAGCAAAATTGACTTAAACTTATGGAACTTCAGGATGTTGTTTATAAAATTTTTACACAAAAAAGCTCCATTGTACTGTATATTTTTTAAAAATCAGTCATTAAAAATAATGATTTTTAATGGGGATTCTCTTAGCACTGATGTTACGTAAATTAGTTACAAGTGCCGCTAGGAAAATTGTGATATAAAAAATAAAACTAAGCTTGAATTATTTTATCTAAATTAGTAAATATATAATTTACGATCTGTTCAATCATTTATAGAGCTTCGTTTAATAAAGTCCATTTCTGATTTATACTTGGTTCATGCATTGTGTATAAACTTTATAACTGATAACGTCTTTAGTAATGCTTTTCTTATGAATAGCCCTCAATGGATAAATTTATTATTTAAAAAAAAAACTTCTGAACAAAATATTAATGTTAGAGCAAGTCACAAATGGAAGTACATGATGTTACTATGAATAAGCCCAAATAGGACTCTTACAGAAAAAAAATAATATTAATAGACAAAATTTGGATGAATATTTAAGTTTCAGTTTTACAAGGATCAATGAAAAAGAATATGGTCCTTTTTATGTCCAACAAAGCAATGATTCCTGCCGAAGTTGAATGTCTCTTTATTAAGAAGTAGACCAATCTTGCATCAAGAAGTAACGATTATTTCCAAAATATTATTGGACATTAAATGATTAAAATTATTTCATTTGAAAAACTGATAAAATTTTTAATAAGGAACAACTTGATATTATATAAGGTCCCTTTTATTTAGAATTTATTATCAGACTTGTTGAAGGTTATCCTAACGCCATGACCTTTAATATGTAATTAAAAGTTTTGTTAGGGGGAAGTGTTATTGCATTTGATAGTAAAATGTTTAAGGGTAACCATAGTGATTACCACATCTACCTACTATGTCTATGATCTGATAGTGAATTAAGATAAAATCTAGAGGTTGTTTCAGGTTCCAGACAATCTTAGGATTTGCTTTCTCCTAATTATTTTTCTATAAAGGGTTGGCAAAAAGAATTTTTCTTTGCAGCATGTTATTTGCTTTATAATTTATATAAGCACATACACCCAAATATATTTAAAACAGATTTTATCCTGAATATTTATTCTACATATGTGAGAATAGTGGAATGGCATTCAGATTTGTAAGATTAACTATAAATAATTTATCTGTAATGCCTTGTAAGAAGATGTTGATTAAACAAAAGCTACTCTCTTTTCAATCGCTGCTTCTTTCATAATTTTTTTATCTTTAATCTTCTAAAATATTATAGAAAATTGATATTATGAGTTTCTCTTATCATTGGTTTATCTTCCTGTATTATCTGTGATAATAAAATTGTGTGTTTATATAATCACATTTGCAATCTTTTTAATTACAGATACAGTAATTTTGATATCTTTTTTTTCTCTAAAGTTGTCAATAAGGAAAAGAATATATTTACTAGATTGGAAAATCTTAGTTGTGATTTTACGTAAGGCATTAAAATTAAATAATCAAATTATCTAAAACTGAATTTGGGACAAGAATTTTAACTCAGCAAATATATTATATAGATGAGCAGTTCTATTTTTAAAATATCATTATCTACAATATAAGTGAAAGCTGAAAAGATGGTTTTAAAATGCTCTCCTCCAATATGATAATATTAATAGGCCTGTCAGATCGTTCATGAAAATAGTAGAAGTAATTGTAAAATCAATAATGATAATGATAGTAAAGCAGGAAGGTAATATTTATAATAAAAGTATTTACTTCTCTAACTATAGATAATAGAATGTGTGAAAGTTTATTTGATTCTTCAAGAAAGACTTGAAATGAGATTAATAGTTGTAGTTGAAGGGCTGTCAAGATTTGAGATTGATATAACTATTCCAGAAGTTTAAATAAACATACGCCTATAAGTGTTTGAATGAAGAAATTAATCAAAAGAATGCTGAATTTATTACAAGGTCTGAATTGGCATTTTATACTCTTGGAATTGCTAGATGCCATCTGATTCAGAAATTTCAGAGTAAGAAAGTTTTTATTTTTTTTTTATGAACAGATCAAATTGATTTTGTTAAAGTATTAATTCATATACTAATAGAAGCATTAAACTTTAGTCTATAATCATTAAAAATAATAGTATGAGCATTATAAATTTAAATTGTCTGCTATTATTAAATTTTTGCCTGACAAAAGAATCACATTTAGATTATCATATGGATTACATTATAGTTAGTGAACAGAATGTACAAATTTATATTACATGAGCATAACTAATGTAAATTTATTAAGCACTAGTCGATGATCTAATAATAACGTGAAAGGCTAAAACTTCGACAGAAGTGCCTTAAAATGCTTATGTGACAGTCAATCAGATAATGACTGCACATGGAACTCTCAATTCAAGAACACAAATTTAAGTAGAGAAGAGGGTGGGTCTCATCTTTTTCTTGTGTTCTTGAATTGAGAGTTCCAAGTGCAGTCATTATGACATCTGATTGGCTGTCACATAAGAATTTCAAGGCGCTTCTGTCGAGGGTTTTAACCTTTCACGTTATTATTACACGTGCATTTATAAGTTATTGCCAACAGCAATACTCTCACATTAAAATAATAGTTACATTTAAAAATAGACCCTATTTTAAATGATGGCAAAATTTTCATGTTAATTATTTTAAGCAGCTATGAATAACACTAATTTTAAATAGCCTTAAAAGATTAAAATTACCCATTTGAATTTTCACTTTGTCCTGTTATTGAGGTATATATATATTTAATGGTACATTATGGATAAAAGTCTTTTCTTGGAATTATTTTTACAAAATCCCGACTATTTTTCTAACAATGATTTTTTTTTTGTTGTAAACAGTGCTTGCAAAAAAAATAAATAAATGAAAATCATAAAGTATAACTCCAATGCATTTTGGAGGCTCAAATCACCTCCATCCTCCAGCCAAATGCAAAGGCCACATTTAAAATTTTTTTTTTAAAAAGTATTCTTTCATTAGTGGATTTAATGTAAAACAGGTGTTCAGTGGAACGACTGAAATTTTCTTATAAGGGGCTGGAATAGATTGAACGATTTAACAAAAAATTCAGATCATAAAAAATATTAAATTACTTGGATTATCAAATTAACATATTTTAAAAAATTGTAAATACAAAATTTAATGACCTAAATAGAAATTGATTATAGATAAAAAGCAAAAATTTGTAACAAACATTTTTATTATTATGATAGTGAAATAAATGCAGAAAGCTTATTGTTACAAAAACTTTAATGTGAAGGATTGAATTTAGAATGCTCCTGGTTGATGTCTGCATCAAAATTGAAATTCAATTTACAAGTGGCTATTTGTAGAGTATCTTCTCAATTTTCATCCATTATTTTACTTTTTGATCTAAAGAATGTCAAATATTTTTGTGCATTATCCAGAATATTTTTAAATATTTCTGGATTTTAAGAGATATAAATGTCTATTATTGTTTTTTTAGCAAATTGTTTTTTTTAATATTAAATTTCATTGCAAATCCAACAGTTCCAACTGAACACAGGTGGTCCCTCATTGACATTACAACTAAATGATAGCTTACTAAAGTTAGATCTTTAGAAATTTTGTGAAAATCTTCAAATCTTTTGGTAAAGTCATTGAATAGGTCATTTATTATTGCGTTATATTTCTCAAAATCAGCACATTTTAAGTTTTTTCTCTTTTTTTGCAAGATTGAAAAGTGATTTGTTTCTTTTGAAATTGTGTAAAAATAATCTTAGTTTTGTCATAAATGATATGATATTTTTATATATATTATAAATAAATAATCCTTTTACTTGTAATGATAAATTTAATTCATTTTGATATATTAACTTCTCAACAGAGAATAAAAGATCGTCCGGTCAACATCTTTTAATTTACAAAATTGGTTAAGCTTGTATTTAACATTTAGGAAGTTAATAATTTTATTCAACAGATCATAAAATTGTTTAATACTTTTGCAAGACTAAGCCATCATATATTTGTATGGTATAAAATATTGATAAAGTCACATTTAATTTCATTCAAAATTGTTATGAATTGCTGGTGATTTAAAGCTCTTCCCAAATAATATTAACTACTTTTGTTACAACTGTTATAACATGCTTCAGTTTTAGAACTCTTTTGCAAATGATTTTTTAATATAATATCCAATGTAAGAAAATTATTTCTTTTCCTGAAATATGCTTTATTTTGTCATTTATTCTTTTTAATAATCCAGTGTCTTTCTTATCCTAGGACCTCCATTTGTTGTGATATTGACAAATTTTGTCTCACTCTATATTATACTTTTAAAAAGCCTCTTGAAAGACTATAAAAAAAAGTTGGTGTTGATGCATATGACAATCCATCCCACTTGATGGCATTGTTGCTAGCCAAAAGTAGTTGAAAATACAGTTTATCAGGCATAACTTCGCAATTTCTATCAGTAATTGAGTGCTAGCAATTGAGTCTTTTGGCTTACAGTGGCCTGCACCATGTGCAATCAATTGCTCTCTCACATTTAGCCTACTGTATCAGTTATCTCTGATATGTATCATTTGCCCTCTATACGAATTACTTTCCAAAAAAAAAAAAAACCCTAACCTAAAGGAACATTTCTTATAAAAGAAAAAAATATTGGTTATTTTTTAAAAAAGCTAAAATAAAGGAACATTTTTTATTTAAAAAAAAATTGCTTATTAATTGAAAACTTATAAAATTAGTTTCAAAAATAATAAAATAAGGTAATTTTAAAGAATTGTCTGTGTATTATTTGTTTGTTAAAATATTAAAGAAAATGGAATGGCCCAGTAACGTTATATTGGTGTGTTTTGTTGGAGAAACAATGTCATCAAGTGGGATGGATTATCATATGTATCAGTAGCAAACATTTTACCAGTAGTTGTGATTTTCATAGGACATGCAAAAAGTAATTCTTCCATAATTTCAAATCTATTATTTATAACTCAAATAAAAACTAAAAGTTAACTCGTATCAATAATGTCACATGTCTCCTCTAAAGCTAGTCTATAGTAAGTACAATATTCCAATTTTACTTTTAATTGATCACAACAATTGCTTGAAATGTTATCAGTGTATCTCACAAGATTTTTTCATTAGAGACTAATTTTTTCAAATGTCAGTTTTTTTTTATCAGGGCATAATAACTCGGCAATATCTATTAAACATTCCTTTATAAATTCCCTATCAGAAAATGATTTGCATTGTTTTGCAACCTTATGTGTAACAATATAACTAGCTATTATCAAAGATCTATCAGTATTTGACAGATTTTTCAAAGCATTTTGTTGTTTATACAAACCACATTTTAATTTTTCTGCTTCAATTTTCATTTATTCCTGTGAAATAACCATAAATTTCTCAAAATATTTTGTTGAAAAATGCCTTAATATTTTCATTATAAACCAGACAAACAGCTTTATTGTCTGTATTTGCAATTAAATATTTGAATGTCCAATTATAATTTAAAATGTGGCTTTCAGCATCAATTTTTTCTTATCTTTAATTGGCTCATTTTATGGGCTATAAATTATATTGAATTTCTAATAATTAAAAAAGACATAAACTTACTTATAAAATACCATGCAACAATATTATTTTTTTCAATAAAAAGGCCAATGAAACCCAAAGGAACTTCATTCGATCAATATTAAAAAATACTTAGGAAATAATACTCTTTAATGTGTGGGTAGTGTTATATAACTACTTACACATCATACGTCTACATACTAATAACTTGTAGTCTATGATTCAACAAATAAGAGTATGTGTTTGCTACATCCAGGTTATTGTGTTGTGAAGATGTAAAATCATTACTTTATGCCCACCATTCCTGTATTATGCACATCATGATTGCAACTCCATCCTAAATGTTAATTTTGCCACCTATTTTGTCAGTAAACTTTCCACACAATCATTAATGAGATTATTGTCTCTTTCTCCATTGCTATTAACTATACAAAATTGCCAGTTTTCTAGTCTCCTAATAATTTATTAGATATGGATTTTGTCTATTTATGCAGCAAGCCAGATTCGATATCATTGTTGTCTGGCAGTTGCCTACCCCTGGTATATAGAAAATATAAAAGACTAAAAATGCTATCTAAATACAATCATCTGTTGAAGGTGATCATTTATTTTTATTTTTTGACTTATTAGAAACATCATATGGATAGAAAAAATATGATACTACTATTGATTAATGAATAGTACTCATATATATAAAGATATGATAGTGCTTTTAGTGCAGTAGATTATATCCAATTATTGAGAGAAGTTATAAAAAGGACCAATCAATATGAATTGTCATTATGCTTTGGATTTGTGGATTATGACAATTCATTTGATTCTATAAACATTTCTTCAATGATTAAAACATTAGATCATTCAAAGTATAGACCCAGAATATTGTCATATTCTGAAGAAAAATGCAACAGCAACAATTAGATCACATAATGATACTAGGAAGATTAACATTAAGAAGGGTGTAAGACAGGGTGATTCCATATCTCTCAAACCTTTTACTACAGGTCTGCAAAAAGTATTTTGTGGATTATAATGGGAAGCTAAAGAAATAAAATAAAATGAAGATTATTTTGCAGATGATGTAGTTTTTTTTTTTTTTTTGCAAATAATGCTTCAGAGCTTAAGAAAATGTTGCAAGAATTATCAGATGAAAGTGAGAAAGTATGACTAAAAGCAAATGTTAAAAAGACAAAAATAATGTTTAATGTATTTTTTCAAAAGATGAAAATAAAGATTGATTATGATGAGTTAAACGAAGTTAACAATGACAAACATCTTGCCCAGATTTTTACTACAGTTGGAAACATAAAAGTTGAAGTTAATCATGGAATTAAACTTGGTTGGAATGCTTTTGGTAGAAATAACTTAATATTAAAAGGAAATATGCCTATGTGTTTGAAAAGAAAAATTTTTAATAAAAGTGTTTTAAAAGTTCTTACTTATGGATCCGAGTCTTGGACACATAATAGGAGAGCACTGTAGATACTTCAGATCACTCAAAAAAGTATGGAGAGATGAAAGTCAAGAGTAACAAGAACATACTGAAAATACAATACATGGATAAGAGAATAAAAAATGTTATTAACATGTTGAAAGAATTAAAAGACTGAAATGGAGTTGATCTGGAAATATTGCTAAAAAAGGTAATAATAGATGGACAATTGAAATCTTAAACTGGATTTCAAAATATTATAAAAGACCCAGAAAAACACTATATGTGAGATGGATGGATAAAATAAAAGTGCACAGTGGTAATGTGAAGAAAAGATGCTAGAGTTTGGAGAAGATGGAGTGTGCTTCATCCTACAGTGGATTGGCAATGATTAATGATGATTATATATATGATAACATTTTAAATAGATAAAGAAGTATTTTGATTTGTTTTCAGTAAGGTAGGTGAATGCATTTAATGATATTTACATTTTATCTATTTATTGAGATTAATGCAGCTATTTATAATCTTAAAACTGAAAATACTTCCATTTCTAATACAATTCAATGGAAAAAAAATCAAAATGGTGGTGATGAAGTTTTTAAAATGTAAGTAATTATGTAGTTGTTATATTTGATCTTATACATATGTATATCATTCCGATTTATAAAAATAAAAAGAAACAACTGTAATAGTCATTATAGAATATTATTGTTTTCATTACAGAAAAAGTAGTTTATTTACCGAAGAATGCTCAGCAGAAATCCAATGTGGCTTTGGAAAAACAGGAAATGCAAAATACTGTTTTTGTTGCTAGGCAAGTGTTAAAAAGTATTCTGAGTAAAGATGTGATAAGAGAATTCTTGGATATGAATATAAAATTGGTCTTCAAATATTTAAGGTTAATTGTGAATAAGAAAAAGAAATGAAAATAAGCAGTCACTGACATTAGGGCAATATTCACTACAAGGGAAGGTTGAAGTGGTGTCTACTATAAAATGTCACAATTCACATGATAGCAAATGAACTGTGAAGTGTTGATTACCATTAAATAAGTCGATACCTTACTGGGTGCTAGTTTAGCAAAAACATTCTTCAAAGATGACAGCTCACCATAAATGGCAACAAGGGAGGAAAAACTAGATGAGTAATCATATGGCTAATGCACTACACCTACAGTGAATGTTATTACTGAGCAAAAAAGCAATGGAAAACCATTTCATTTTATAATTCCACTAATGTTTTATTATGAGTATTAAAACAAGGTTGATTCAGACATGCATTGAGACTTTAGCAAAGGAAGACATTGGTGTATTGTATGACAGAAGTAAACATGGAGTTATTCAGGTCATTAGGCTGAAAAATCCACATAAAGATAGTGCATTGAGCATTGAAGCTTGGTACTTGAAATATAAGTTTATTGAGAAGAATTGGGAAATTAAAAAATTTGAAAAGGGAAATAAATAATATTGATGTTATAAGATTAAATGAAGCAGAAAGGATGTGAAGCAGTTAATAGTGGAGGTGTTACATTTTTTTAGTCTGGTGGTGATAGAATAATAAATGGAATTGATATTGCTACTGAAAAGAATATTTGGCATAGTATGAAAATGGTAGATTATGTTGATGATAGACTATAATAAGAATAACTGCAAGTCCTAAAGATTTGGCATTCATAAACATATCCCAGCCACTAGTTATGATGATGTACAAATAGATGAGCGACATGAAAAAATGTGAGAAATAATATAATGAGAAAGTTAAATCATCTATATTGCTATTAAGTAATTAAAATATTGCTGTAAGAAAAGGTCAAGAGGAAAAAAATTGTTGGGAATTATGGTATTGGAAAATAGAATAGGAGAGATAATTGGCTTGTGGAATTTGGTGATAATAGACATGTAAATTTAAAAATGATACAAAAAGAAATGGAAGAAGACAGAGAAAGCTCAAAATGATAAAAATATCAGATAGATTATATATTGATATGCAATAGAAATTAGAATACTATTAAAGATTTACAAATTTAAAAACAGCGCTGACATAAACTGACCATAATTTAGTTAAAGCTAAATTAAAGTTGAATTTGAAAAGAAGAAAAAAAATATTTGAATAAATTGAAGGCAACAGAAAAAGGAAGATTTGTTTTTATATGTGACAAAATAATAAATAGTATTGATGAAGATGAAAAACATATGAATTATTCTGATAAACATTAATGTAGAATTAAAGAGTAAAAAGTAAAAAGTGCAATAGAAACTTCTTTATTAAGGAAAGCTAAATGAGAAAGTATGTAGAAAAATTGCAAGTAGGAAGAAGATGAAAAAATGCAAATATTGAGGAAGAAAAAAGCATGTAGAAAAATTAATAATGAACTAAAAAAAATAGATTTAGCAAAAGAAAAATGGTTGGCAAAAAATGTAAAAAGACAAAAGTGCTTTAACAGGCAAAAAATACTTGTTGTTTGATAGAATTAAAATTAGATGGAAAAAGAATTAAGTTAATGAGTAAAATAGCTAATAAGAATGAAGAGAAATGAACTAATGAGGATGATATATTGAAAAGATGAAAATACTATCTTCAATATCTTTAGACAAGAAAATGATGCAATTGATTATAAATGCAAAAATGGAGAAAATGTTGAAGTAGATGAACAAGTTATGAACATGCTGACAAAAGAAGTAATTAAATCAATTAAAGAAATGAAAAGTGATAAGGACTATCAGTTTTGATACAATATCTATGGGAGAAACCACTATGAAGGAAATTGTTGAAATATGCAATTTGACATATAACAGAGGGATTTGCTGTAAATATTTCTTGAGGACTATAATGATTCCAATTTCTAAAAAAAAGCTATTAGATGTAAAAAATACAGGATGCTATGTTTATTATTCGTGATTCAAAAATATTGCTGCAAATTTTTTATTTAAAAGAATTTAAGGAAAGATGAAATATTATGTTGGATAACAATTTGATTTCAGAGAGGGAAAAGTAAAAAAGATGTTATTATGATGTTAGAGTGATTGCAGAGATTTAGAAAAAGCATTTGACAGACTGATCTGGAATAAACTTATGACTATTTTGAAAAATAAAGGGATATTCTGGAAAGAGAAGATAGATTTGAAGTATGTATCCTGGTCAAAGAATAAAAATCTGATTGTAAAATAATAAGACTGAAGAACTGAGGATAGAAAGAGGAGTTAGACAAGAAAGTGTCACCTGTACTTTTTAATGTTTATTTGTTACATAAATATTTGGACCATGGAAGAGCTAATATTGCATGCAGGTAGAATAATAAAATGTATATGATTTGCATATGATATGGCTCTTATAGCTGAGAATGGAAAGAATTTTCAGAATATATTGAATAATTAGAGGAAGAATGTATGGAATATGGAATGAAAATTAATCCTGTGAAAATAGTTACAAATTGATATTCCTAATAGTATAGTTCAATGAGAAAATGGATTTAGATATTTGAATCGTTATTTAAATGAGGATAGAAGAAGTGAAAATGAATTTAAAAGAAGAATAGCTTTGACAAACATTTATTAAGAAAAACAAAATATTTTGTGAACATTTGAACATAAAATTAAGAAGATTAATTAAGTGATGCATATGTAGTATGTTATCATAATGCTGTAATATTTGGACAGTGAGTAAAAAAATTAGGCATAGATTTAAATTTTTTGAGATGTGATCATTGGAAAAAATGGCAAATATTAGTTGCATGAATAAAATGAGAGAGTGTTGGAAAATGTCAATGAATAAAGAAGGTTGATTGAGAAAATAAAAAAAATTAAAACTGGGCTAATAAAAAAAAAGAATAGTTTAATGAAGGGTGTTTGGAAAGATTGGTAAATGGAAACAAAATGAAAGACTGGAGAAGATTATCTTGGCTAAATAATTTAAGATATAGGATGAAACATATTGAATTGAAGACCTGGCCAATGAAGACAACAGAATGGAAAAATGGATGAGGTGGTTATGCAATTATTTTGGACATGTCCATAGAGCAGAACACTGTTGAATTAATTATGTATAATGAAACATAGATTTCATCCTGAAGTATATTTGTAATTATTATATTCATAGCTCAGTAATGTAGTATATGTTAATTCAAAAATAGGAGTTACATCAGTAAATCAAATCTTTACTCTGATCACATGTACAATCTGGAAATATCTATTGGAAGTAAGAAATAAAGATACACCAGTAGCAGTCTAAAATCAACATTTCATGTAAAATATCAGTGCAAATAGTAATATGCATTTTGTATGCTTAAATGACTTCACTATTTAGGGAATGATTCTTACTGAATGACTTGCTAGATCTCCAACTTTGGCTGTGCATCAACTTTCTAAAGATGGGACAAAAATGCTTATTAGCCTGATATGAAGTGAATTAATCCCCTAGAGAATATTTATTGTAAGAGTCTGTTCCATTGAAAATTGACCTGTTCCTAAATATGAAACAGCTAAGCTTTCATTGCTACACTACCAGAGCATAGAAAAAGGCAACAAAAATTAACATTTAAAAAAAAATAACTAAAGAAAATACATGAATATAATCAACTTAAGCAAATAATTATGGAAAAAATCCATAGTACATAGGATTTCTAGAAAATTAAAGAAGAGGTAAAATTACTATATACATGTGCACTTATCTTTTCTTAAACCAAGGTAAAATTATTTAACTATATATTCCACAGGTTTAAAATCTATTTATTTTAATTTAAAATAATTTATATCAACATTAAAAACATTTTTCTTTAATATGTATTTTTCCTTACCAGAAGAAAAAGTTATTTTTCTCTTTTGATCATTGTTTTTGAGAATTTGAGTTGCAATATAAGAAAAATGTCATGCATGAAAACAGTATATCAGAAAAACAATTTAAGATTATAGTACAAATATATAATTAATTAATTATTCTAGACTATATACATCTAGATTGAATGTAAATAAAATAAAATGTTCTTTATAAAATAATTATTTGTAATAATATTGTAATAATAATATATTATAAATAACTATAATAAACACCACAGAAATTCTTTGAGTTAATTTCTTAACTTTCTACAATTGAAAACTATTTAAATTCAAATTTAACAGTATATGTCATCATGTCATAACAAAAGTTATGAATTTTAAAATGTTAACACATTGTCTATTAATTAATAATATGCTTTTTTATTATAATTTCTCTCCTCATGAAGAAACTTTATATCAAAACTGAAAGTAAAGCCATTTGGCTTTTTCATGATCAAGAAAGACATATTCCATTATTAAATCATTATTATTCATATTTTGTTATTTATATAATGACTGATGCTTTTTTAATATTTTCTCAAAATTGCATCTTGATTGACCAATATATGAAGCTTTGCACTTACATGAAATTTGATACACAATATTATTTATTTGTTTAAACAGGATATTTTTATAATTATTTGCCATTAGATAGAAAACAAAAAAAACATATAAATCTACTTTATAATGGGGCACCACATTACAGCTGAATTATAAGGAGATGAGAGACCATCATCATCCCCAAATAAACAAAATATAAAACTAAATATAAAAGAAATGGGCAGGTTTGAATGAACATAAGGAGCATGAGAAAACAGCAAAAATACTATATTAACCAAAAGTTTACCTAACATTACACAAAAGTAATAATCACTCACCATGAATGCTCAACAGTAAAAACAAACCAACAATCAATCTTGTGACTGGATTTGAAATGGGTCTACTGTAGTCCAAGCTAATTATTTCACCCTTGCCAAAATTAAGGCAGATCATATAAATAATTTGGATGCATAAATGTAAGTGCTAATTCATAAGAATATAACAATTAAAAATGCTGGGACACAGAGACATGCTGATCATCATCAATACCTTCTGGCCATTTAGTACCATTAATGTACTGGACAACTTAAACTAAATTTTTAAATAATAAAGTTAAATGTAGTGCATGGATTTTAAAGAATATTCCTTTTGTACAAACCAATATTCCCATTATTTGAAAGTGGATTAAACTTAAACCCCTTTTATATAACAAAACATCATGCATAAATCCAACTCATTGAGCAAAAGCTCTAATAACTGTTAGTGAGAGCAACAGATATACAACATATAATAATTTATAATATTTTTAGGATTAAATAAATTCACTGGAATAATTTAAACAATAAAAGATAAATTTATTAATCAGAAACAATAAAATGAAATTAAAATCTGCTGGAGGTGCTATAAATATAAATTTGGCATTCTGATTTTAATACAAAAAATAAGCTATCATATTGTGATTTACAAATATCTCAGTAGGTTTACATAAAACACCTATATATCAGCACACAAATGTGCCTTTATTAAAAAAAATACATTTCAGAATTGTGATAAACCAATAATAAAATTTCTATAATTCATTTTAATAATTTTTAAAGTATGATTAATTTTAACATATATGTGTCTACATGCCATGCATTTGTATAAGCACAGACATGCTGTAACATGTGGGAATTGTTTATAATAAAAAAATAATCTATCTAATTTTTAATGATACATATATAATGACTAATAATCAATGAGGATTGCCAATTCTTTAACAAGCTTTGTGATAAATGCTTAGCCAGAGCAAGCATTTAAAATATCTGTCAGTACCCCCCTAAACCTCTGGCCATGGTTTCATGCTTTGGAACTCAGAAAGGTGCTAGGATAGGTTCAGATACTAGATCTAAAATACCAACCCAAAAACAGCATTTATCTAGAAATTTATCTATTGAGGGAAAAATTGAAATTTTCAGACACCTACATGTTTTCAAACCCAGATATCCAACTCAAATAGCTATAAGGAGCTGAGAGATCTTCAGCCATACCATATATTAGTAGTCTTTGTTATTTGAGTTGAATAGCGGGGTTTGAAGACATGTAGGTGTCTGAAAATTTCAAAAATTTCACTCAATAGATAACTTTTAGATAAATGCTGGCTTTGGGTTGGTATTTTTAGCTCTAGGGTCTGAACCTACCCTAGAATCTCTCTGAGGAGTGCCAAAGCATAAAACTATGATCAGAGGTTTTGGGGGGGTCCTGTCAGAGATATTTTAAATGCTTGCTCTGGCTAGCATTTATCACAAAGCTTATTGAGGAATTGGAAATCCTCAGTGATTTATATCTTACAAGCTTAAGAGAATTGGGTCATGTGATCTAGGACTTATTTTGACTATTTATAGTCTCTGCTAAGTCTTATGCGATGTTATATTGCTAAGACTACTAATATATGGTATGTCTGAAGATCTCTCAGCCCCATATAGCTATTTGAATTAGATAGCTGGGTTTAAAGACATGTAGGTGTCTGAAAATTTCAAATTTTCCACTCGATAGATAACTTCTAGATAAATACTGGCTTGGGTTGGTATTTTTACATCTAGGGTCTGAACCTATCCTAGCACATCTCTGAGGAGTGCCAAAGCATGAAACCATGGTCAGAGGTTTAGGGGGGTACTGACAGAGATATTTTAAATGTTTGCTCTGGCTAAGCATTTATCACAAAGCTTATTGAGGAATCGTTAATCATCATTGATTATATCTTACAAGCTTAAGAGAATTGGGTCATGTGATCTAGGACTCTTATTTTGGCTATTGATAAATGATGACTGTTTCACATATATATGTGGATACCCATGAAATGTGTGTGCACACTGATATTTCAATAGTTAAAAATAAACTTATTAAAATTGTGACAAGACACAATTAATCCCATGTTGAAAATATACATAAAATTCACACGCATATGTGTATATATTATCTTCTTACTAATCTAAATTATTGGCTCACTATTCTTAATTGTAAATATTTTTTTTCTCTTCCCAAAAAAAAAAATATTACTTCTTTGACAGACCTTCATAAAAGTTTTTTTATATTTTTTTAACAAAAATAATCGTTCATTAGATGTAGTTTGGAAAATCTTTTTCTAAAAAAATACTCTTTGACTTTTTGTTTTTTATTTACAATTAAGATTTTCTGAGTTTTTTTTTAAATTTCAAAATAAAATCGTTTGTAAATCAATTCTTTGCACTTGGACTTATAATTCAAGCAAAAATTATTTACTTGTTTTACTTTTAAATTAGAGACTTTAACTGTCATTTTTAAGAAATTATTTAAAATTATATCCTTTCTTTCAACTTTTATATATACATGCACACACACACACTACTAGGTTGCTGTATGCCATGAGACACATAACTATCTTAATATATAGTTTGAGCATTTGAAACGTGGAATATCCATTTCAATCGTTAACTTTCTGTTTCTTTAAAGTAGTATTTATATTTTTTAAATTGAGAATAAAATATAATAAATTTGTTCAATGTTATAACCAATTTCAATCAATTCTTTTGTAAATGTTTTAATATTTTGTGGTTTATCACTTTCATAATAACATAATTTCTCATTGTTTCCATCTTACATATAATTGGTACTTTTGATTTACAATGGATATAACCTCTTTCTTGCAATGATTTGATTACCAGTTTATAACTTAAAAAGCTATTATCTCTTGTAAAATAGAAATCAAGATATTTAGTGGTTTTATTGTGTTCTTTTTTAACAGTTCATTTCAAGCCATTTAATTTATCTAATTCATCCACAAGACAATTTATACTGTCTTTATGTCCACAAACAAAAATATCATCAACACATCTTTTGTAAATTTTAATATCTTTAAAATTGCAATTATTAAAAATCTTTTCTTCATATACAGACAAAGCAAAATTACAAATTATGAAACTATATGCTGATCCATAATCTTATTCTTTTCCTTTACTTTCTTTGCATTTTTTTTATATATTCATATATATTGCTTATAATAACTTCTTTCATATACACTTTAATGCAAAAAAAAAATTTTTTAATAAAATCTTTATTTTCCTGACAGTTCGACTGTCCAGCAATCTTCATCAGAGGAAGTTTGAGAAAGCTCTGATGAAGACTGCTGAACAGTTGAAACTGTTAGGAAAATGAAGAAGTTTTATTAAAAATTTTTTTTTGCATTAAACTATATATGAAAAGTTATTATAAGCTGATCCATAATCCAATCTTGCTTTCAAAAGAAGCACCAATATTATTATCAATAAATCTCAAAAAATTATTAACAAATTATATAATATATTTGCCAACACCTTTTTATTAAGACTTGTTTAATAATCTTTATAAAATTCAATCTGTCAACAGAATCATACATTTCTATCACATTTAATGAGGCAATAATAATGATTTCATTTAGAATTTTAAAAACTAAGAATAAGGCTATAAATAGTATTTTGTATAATATATATATTTCAAGTTCTGTATGTCCTCTTATTTTTGAAAATGTGAGATTAAGTAGAGATGGAAGTCCATTGAGACTTATGATGAATTTGGGTGGTTTATTTATGTATTAGACGTAAATATACTTATAAGCTACTACAAAATAATTTTAAGATATGGTGAAAATTATTATCTAAAAAGACTATATTATAAAATAGTCAAAATGTTTGGTATGTAGTTATATTTTTATAATAGTCATATAAAAATCAAGTTTTTAAAAAAAAATTGGTGTAATTATATATATATATATATATAATTGGCGTAATTATATATATATATGTTGCACAAATTTGTAATACTGCTTTGTCTGTATATTAAAAGATTTTCAATATTTTTATTAAACATATATTGATGATGTTTGTGTTTGTGGACATGAAGATAGTATAAATTGCCTTGTGGATGAGTTAAAGAAGTCAAATGTTTAAAACGTACTGTTGAAAAAAAGAAAAGAAAGAAATTTATTAAATATCTTTATTTGCATTTTACAAGAGATGATTGTTTATTAACTTATAAAATGACAATTAAACCATTGCAAGAAAAACATTATAATCATTATATATCAAAACTATCAATTGTGAAGAAGATGGCTAGTGTTAGATATCATTATAAAAGTAAAAGTGATTGACGTTGGTTATAACATAAAACAAATTTATTATACTTTATGTCAGTTTAATATTTATACACTACTTTAAAAGAGCAGAAAGTTAATGATAAAAAATAGGTATCTATTTTATATGCTTCAAATACTCAAGCTATGTTTTTAAAATATATATAGAGATTTGGTATAATGTTTTATTTTGTCTTATATTTAATGGTAAAAGATTAATAATTTAAAAATATACCTTTTTTAAAAAAATAATCTTTATTTGCACAAAAAATAAAATATACATTGTAATATAGAGTTCATGTTTACAATCATGTCTGACACATTAAAGACTAAGTAGTTATTAAATTAGATGATGAGTACAGGATTAAAAGTAAAATTTTATGTTATGTTATTTATCAGAGGTGATCTAATTTGGCATATAAATCCCATGGCATGTAAAGTTTGAGTGTCATGTATAAATAATATACATGGCCATAGCTAAATATTTAATTGACTCTATGTTTGCTCATCAAGGCTAGGCAGGCATGTTCTTGGATCACTTTCTTTAGCTTTATACAATAACTTTAGGAAAATGTCTTCAATAGAACTGGCCAACTCTCTATCAAATAATACCTTACATCTAATCTTCCATATGATAAAATTTATGAAAGTGGCCAGGCAGATGGAGCCAAAATTTCCATTTTTGAATGCATCATTAAGGTAGACATTTGAAGAATTGTATCCTGTAATCCTCTGTAGGGCAATATTCCGTAACCAAGTCCACCATTCACATTGATAGAGTATGTGTTCAATGGACTCATCAAATCTACCAAGAGTACATATTGTGTCAATGTTATGTCCCCTCTGATTACAAAGAAACATCCCAGTAGGCAAGGCTCCAAGGTTGACCTTAACCAAAAAAATCCACAAATTTTGGTTCCAATTTCAGGAACTTAGATGAGGGATTGCAACTGGGAGATTCTCTGTCCAAGATTTACCAGAGTAAACTAATTGATAAGAACTTCAGTATGATATTTTTTCATCCAACATGGAGCTAGAACTTTTGATGCTATTAAAGACATTACTTAATTGTTGTTGAATCCAGATATTTCTCTTATGAGGGGGTGGGTGATCAGTGGGGATTATTTTTTCAAAAAGTATGGGACTTTCTATGTTTGCATTGTCTTTGAAAATTTTAAGAAGAACATTGTAAGTTTTCTGTATCAGAAAAATTTTAATCAAGTGCATTCCTAAACCATTAAGATGTCTTGGTTTTTGCAAAATATTAAGACTTATTGTTTTAATATTTTGTTTTAATATACCTTTTAATCCAAAAAGTAATATTGTACATCAAATTTTATGTAAATATAAGGCTTTATACATAGATGAATTGAAATGTAGTCTTGAGAAAAGATTAAAAGATCAACAATTGTTATATAAATATATAAAAAATAATAATGATTTAATATTGGTATCTGTTTTTTTAGATTACAAAAAAAAACGTGAGTTTATTTTCAAATTTACTTTCATTTGCAGTCATGAAAATACTAAGATTTTTCATAAATAGAAAAATCATAATAAAAGAAAAATTAATTCTTTGTGTGCCCGATTCATTTAAAAGCAAAGTGGCTTGACATCACTCTAAATCGGTCACTTTTCATACTACGATTACA
The DNA here is from genome assembly GCA_028023455.1 of Epiperipatus broadwayi. Classification (NCBI taxonomy): domain Eukaryota; kingdom Metazoa; phylum Onychophora; class Udeonychophora; order Euonychophora; family Peripatidae; genus Epiperipatus; species Epiperipatus broadwayi. The sequence continues at coordinate 3,271,502 of JAQFVV010006282.1, forward strand.
ATTTTGTGCTTTTTTTAAAGATTAAAAAAGTTCTGTAAGATGCTGCCCTCTCTTGAATTATTTTACAAGTTAAAAATCAATAAAAATGACCTTATAAGTCAAATAAAGAAAAAAATAATGCCCCTTCTTATATCTTATTGGCTATAAAATTTTGACAACAAAAAAAATGGCTGCCAAAAAGTAAAGAGTTACGATCTGTTTTTGTTTTATTTCGAAAATGATAAACGAATGTTTTAGACCATTTTAACAGTATTTTTTGACAAATTATAAGTTATTTTTATAAAATATGCTAAAAATTAAATTATTTTGGAAAAATAGTTAAGACTTTTAACAAAAATTATTTGGTTTTTTCTGCAACTAAAATTGGCAAAGAAAATCATGTCGTTAGCAAAACATTTTGATTGGTGAGTAAGATTTCATTTTACATTTTCCACTAGAGAAAATTTATATAATTATATAATAACAATTTATTTTTGAAAAAACTTTCATTCATTTTCATAACCTGACAAATTGTTAATATACTTTTTACAAACAAAACTAAAGTGAATATAATATTAAAAGATGAATTTATTTTGACACTTGAGTGCTATGTATTGTAAAGAATTTGATAAAATACGGATAGTTATTTAATAACAAAATTATTCATAACAAGTGGATATAATTAGCCATTGGTAGCATAAAAAAAATCTAATTAATCATGTCTATATATTTTGAAATGATTATCCAATGATATAAAGCTTATATAAAGTATCTTAATCTCTAATATTCAAAAAATATAATGAAGATTTGTGTGAACTATACAATTTTCTGTGCCGTGCTTTGACCTTTGGCCATATTCTATATGAGGACTCTTCTATCTTACATTTAGATTTCTTTAGGTATATGTAGTATTCTATCAAACCATAAAGAAAATATTGAGCTTATGTGATTCTTGACTTCTATTGATGTCTTATACTCAACACATGGAGTAAAAATAACTTGTTTTGCAATTCTACCATTTACTCAGATGTTATGCTGTTATTCATTGTACGGATTAAACAAGTGCTACAAAGTTATATACTTTATTTATATTGTAAACTAATTAGTTCAGTTTTATTCTTACATTTTATTTATCTATTTTTATGTAATAATTACTAATAACTAAGTGCATACATGATTTGATATGTTTAATGGAAGAGTTATTTTATGTGATAATCGTTTATTTAGATAATTTTTTAAAAACACCAGTTAATTTTTGAGATTTTGTAGAATATTCTTTTAAAAACAACTGAAAAATATATTATTTTATTATTATGGCAGGGGATAACATTATTGCAGCACATAATAAAAATCTAAATCCATTTTGAAATAAGCTTTTATTTTTGATAAAAAAAAAGGCATTATTTAAAATAATTCATGATTAATAAAAATAAAAAACTTGTGTTTGAATATTATTTTAATCGCACAAATGTTCAGAGCTTAAGGTCTTAATGATGAATAAATTAAACGATTCACTTATAAAATTCATACTTAACCAATCTTCAAACGGTTTCAATAATGTTTTGCAAGATCTATTAAAAAGATATATTATTTTCAGCCAAGTATAAAAAATTGATTCTGAAAAAAAATTAGTCTGGTAAAAATTATAACTTGGTTACTAAAGAACTCTTTTAAGTTATAATGTCCTATTTGTTTTATACCAGATTTAAAAAAATAAATGTCTGTAGTTCTTATTTTAACCTGTCACTTTCTGAGCTCAAACACCTAATAATCTGATGGGTGACAAACCCATCATTTATAATTTTATATTATTTTTAATTAAATGTTAATCATGGACCCAGTTATCACAAATATAGATTTAACACCCTCTCACTGATAAAGAAAGGTGAATCACGTTGACATTGTAGATTTATTTTATGGCTCAACATAAGCACGTCATCTAATCAATCCAAATTATTTTAGGATCTGTACTTTCTATCAAAAAAGAACTAAATAATTAGACTGTTATAATCTCTCTATCTGAATTTTTTATGCTTCATATAGGTTTGAACTCTGATTAGAGACATTGAAAGTGAATGCACTAATCATTACAGATCTTTCACTTTAAAAAGAAAATAATTTAAGTTTACAATATTGCTTCAAATTAAAAATATTAAAGAAGCTAAATTGAATGGTGTTTTCTAAAGATGAAGTTGTGAGGCAAGAAAAGTTTATTCCTTAAGATTTTTTTATGGGTGTGATATCAATTTTAGGTAATTAAAGTAAGTTTAACAGAATGTTAATTAGTATTGACAGAATGTGTGAAGGGTTTGAAGGAATAAATGTGATTAAAATAAATCAACAATAATAAAGCAAGTAAACAATTTTTAAAAATAATCCAGCAGGATTAGAATAAATTAATGCCTTTAAGTACCTGAAAAGTTGGTTAACTAATGACAGAGATAGTTATAAAAATTAGAGAAGTAATTGAACCAGCTATATATGCTTTTAATAAATTGAGAGACTAGTATTCAGGTCTTTTAAATAACCCCAAGAAAACTTGGGTGTTGGAGTATGATTTTATATTAATTGAGACATCTTCTTTCTCTTCATTCTCGTTTCCAATGTTATTCTTTATTTAAAGTCAGCTATAACTGTAATTTTATTAATTACAAGTTTGAAGCAATTACATTTTCCGATAAGTTCTTTAAAATATATGATTTCATGATTGTGGAACTCAATTATAATTTGCCCATTATATAGTATTTTCAAACATTTATTATTTTTAAAACTAGTATTTTTTTTATATATTTTTATTGATATCACTTTTTTATATTGTGCACTGGCAGCAAAATAACATTACTGAAGCATTTTAAAATGAAATCTGTTACTATAAATCATTTGATTAATTTTTTTAATGTTTCCCCAAAATTCGAACTTTGATAGCTATTAATCTACATTACAAAAAAGACGAAATACAATATAACATTCACAATTTTAAACATTAGCATACATTTAAAACTAATTATACTATTTACTAGTTGTGGATGCATATTTAAACCTGATATATAGTGATTGTGTATTTTCTCTTGTTTAATAACTGTGATATAGTTTTAAAATTAAGATGCAAAATAAATTATGTAAAGTGACTGGGAGCATTAGTAAGCTATAATTAACAGTGATCAAATATCACTTTCTCACTGTTCACTATTGTTTTGTTAATCCATCCCACTTCAAGCCAGAAACATAATGTGCATACAAATTTGGAAAAAAAGGTTCAGTAATAAAATCCAAAATTATTAACATTTCATGTGGGTTGATCAAAATAATATTGCTTACAACTCATTTGGATATTTTAATGATTTTTGCTGTCATTATCTGACAGGTAGTATTATATCATTTCTTGTTATTTCAGTGTTTTTATCAGAAAATGAAGCTTAGACATCATCATCATCATCATTATTATTATTATTATTATTATTATTATTATTATTATTATTATTATTGTTGTTGTTGTTGTTGTTGTTGTTGTTGTTGTTACTGTTATTATTAATAATAATAATTTTATGACCAAAACTTCAACTATTTTCTCTAAAAACTGTCTTGTTTAATAGCCAAAATAAAAGATATCAAGGCTTTATTTGCAGGTCTATTCACATTACTTCTTTGGCAGCAACAAGTATGATAAATTTACAGGCTTAAATCAAGAAAACACCATAAACTTAATTTTTCTGTAGGAAATTTTAATGATTGAATTGAAAAATAAGTGAAAATTTGAAATGTTGTGGAAATGATGAGAAGAATAAAAGCAGATATAATCTTGTAGAAGAAAAAAAATCAGAATTTTATGAATTATTTTAGGGAAGGAATGAAATTGCAATATAAACATTGAAGTATACAAATAAAGGTATAAAAAAGTTGGATTACATTTTAATATCTTAATGTATTTCAAGAGTGTAATATGTTTTAATAGATTCAACACAGAAAATATTAGATTAGTAAAACATAAGATACAAGATAATGTAAATCTAAAGCAACAAAACGACTACTAAAGTTAGTCTCTACAATTAATATTTTCATTGAATGTAAAATCAATGAATTTAAATTAAAACATACAAATTATTTTAAAATATTAATAGATATGTAATTCAGACTTGAATAAGTTTAATTATAAGATAATTGATACTTTACTAAGAAATGGCACACAGATAACTGGTACAAAAATAAAATAAAAATCTACAAATTTTTAAGTGAAGCAAAACACTGCATAAAAATATTTAAAAATGACTTATATAAAAGAACTGAATATTTGAAAATATTTAAAATAATATGAAAAGAAGAAATGATGACATAGGGTATAACATGATGTGACAAAAAAGAAAAGTTGGGTTACATTTTGATATTGTAGTGTATTTCAAGAGTGTAATATGTTTTCTTTTCTGATTAAAATGAAAAGATAAACATAAGATCTGATATATCCATATCTAAGACATAATTAATAATAGTATTCAATTTTTTATTTGGAGATGTGATCATTACAGATTATTGCTTGATTGAAGGTTTGTGATGACATTCTAGTTGTATTTATATGTTGGACTATTTACATAATCTAACATTAAATATTAAATGTCTTTAGAAAAAATTTTAAACTTAAGATTTTCAAATATATTCAACTGTTAATAAAAACACACAGGTTATTATATGATGCAACATTTCAAGTGATATTATTCTCTTCAATTTTTCAAGTTTTATTGGTCTAACCAGTGACAGTATTAGCATGTAAATTGAACTTGGACTTTTAGATTCTTAAATGTTGAATTTTAAGCTAATTTTGTCAGTGCATTACTTTAAAATTCAAGAATCTAAAGGATCAGGTTTGATTCTCATGCTAGTACTGTCAGTGGTCAGACTAGCAACACTTGAAGAAGAGAGAATAATACTATTCAAAATGCTGTGATATATATTAACCTGTTTGCTATTACTAGCAGTGTAATATAATTGGAAAAATTAAATAAAGTAAATTTTTTTAAAGACATTCAGTATTTAATGTTAGATGATAGAAATATTCTAATATATAAATACAATTAGAGATTATGTCTCTATTAGAATCAGGATATTAAAAATTATTTTTAAAAAGTTCAATAATTGTTGGAATAAAGACCTTAATTTTGTGAGAATGCCAGAAGCAACCAAATTCTCTATTGAATATATCGTGAACAGTTCATCTGAAGAATTTCCTCTTATTTGATGACTTCTTTATGTCATATATGGATTCTCTTAATTTTATTTCTATATCTTTATTTAAGGTTTTTCTTTTGCCATTTAGTCCATGTTTGAATAATAGGAATAATAGAATTCAAAATTGTGTGGTATTAAATTAAGAAAAGTTATGTTTTCAAAGACTTCAATATAGAGTGGAATCAGATAATTAAGTTAGAATTATGTGAAAAACTACATAAAGGTAATTAAAATTATAAATGTTAACTTCATCTGAATTCAATTTGCCTAATGCAAAACAGTGGACATTATTTTATTTTGTGTACATATGTATAATGTTCTTTTTCACAATCCACGTAAAATTGTAGATTACCTAATAGTTTTGAGAAATCTTTTTTCTATCCCTTTAACAAAGAATGCAAAAAAGATTAACAAATTTGATTGTGCAACAGTTTGTACTGATTTAAAGTAATGACTAAAAGACAAAATTGATTCTATTGATCATTAGTTATTTTTAAAGAAAGATTGTGATCAAGGTATGAAACTATATGATAACTTTAAAATACCAATACCACTGAGGGGCAAGATTTGTTTATTTATTTTGAGTAACAGTACTAAAGATTAATTGTATGAGACTAAGTTATTAATATGATGCTGCCCATATCATATAGTATTAATCTTCTTTTATTAGACTCCATGAAGACCTCTTAAGAACTTCAAGAATTATATGCAAATAAAGATTTGTCATAAACTGTGTCATGGGAAAGATATTGCAGATGAAGATAGGATCAAAATGCATCCCATTAGGAAAGCATAAAGTTTAATTTACTATTACAGTCTATTGAGTAAACAATAGTCATATAATTTGAATCTTTAATATATATATATTATATTCAATAAAATCCAGTGTTTTACCTAAAAAAACCATAACAGAATTATGCTTTTTTAATGATCATTTTAACAAATCATTTTTGTATGCATCACACTTTTTTGCTTTTTGATATAATTTTCACTGGATTGTTGACACAAACTAATTTATTGCTTAGATTTTGGCACTCCTAGTTTATTCCAAAATAATTATGTTTTTTTAGATATAAAGTTGATTCTATATTTTTATCCATCATGATGCCACGTCTGTTTCTATGTTTGTGTAAAACTTTTGTAAGATTTCATGCTATATATATGTAAAAAATTATTTAATTATCTAATAATAGCATATTTCAAAGACAAAAATATATTTTATAATCTCATCAAAACTAAATATCCAAAAAATTCTGTTTATTCACAATTTTTGGATCGAATTTTAATATTATTTATTATCTTGTCTCAGCAAAATTATTTACTCAATATATTTTGTATTTGAAGATAATTTAAAAATTAACAACTATAAAAATAAAAATTAGAAGTTCACCTATTACCTCTTTCCTTCAACTATTAATATTAACCTGAAAATTTCCAATAATAACATTGATTTATAATTATAAATGAATTATTTCCATCATTTAGTTTAATTATTAAATGTTTTTTTGAAAAATCCAAATGTTATTTAAACTTTTTGTTTAGATTCAACTGTTAGTAATATAACACATTAATATATAATTCAATTTTTTGGGTGATATTACTCACTTCTGTTTTACAGGTATTGACATGATCAGTGGTGGTATTAAAATAGGAGTCAGACCTTAGTTTAGTGAATAATGGATTTAAGATAGCATCTAATCAATTAAATTATTCTGTCAAACATAACATAACATATTCAATAATAAGTATCATTTATGCTTTCACACACATCCCCAACTCCCACAAACTAATAAATAATACCAAAGACTGCTTACCACCTTTGCTGATACCTCAGGTTGTTTATAATACTGCCTGCCCTGAAATAAATTGTATGGCATCATATTATGGTGAGAGAAGGGTCTCTTTGTCCACTAGGCTATTCCAACACACATATTCCTATAATAAAGCACTAACGGACTTTTTTGTAGTTCAGTTTTTGCACAGCACCACAGCTCATCTGGTCATGATTGCCGACCTAAAGACCCAGTAGTTGTTGCAGAGAGTGGCACGATCTCAAAGATAAAAGAGTCTTACTTTATCGTAAAGATAACAACTCGATAAACAGAAAACTCTTGTTATAAGATCTCCAGGAAATGGAATATGTAAACTATCTCATTTGCATACATTTGCATCATTCTTAATTTATTTATTTACAAGATGGCTATGAATATGAGGACCCTGACCCTCAAAAATGCTTAGCCACATATGTAGATACAATATTTAGTTTGTATCTATCTGTATTAATATTTCTCTTTAGCTCTGTGTATTCATCTGTTTTAATGCATTTTATATATTTTATGAGTAGATTATGTAAGTTAATGAATAAGTTATTTATACAATAAATAATAAGTATGTATAGAATCATGCATGTTTCATCCTTTATGATTGCAATAATTACATTGCACTAAAAAGATCTCTAGTTCTATGGTAGAATGTAAATAAATAAATAAGTATAATTAATTGTTTGTATAATTAACTAATGCTTAAATTGTTTATTGCAAATGTTTTCAAATATCCAGCCTATAAATTTACTTAGATTTGGACAAAATATATGTATTAGGTTAAGAAAGCTTATTGTTATCTTAAAAATAAATACTTGTATATTCAGATATAATCCATTGAAAAGTCTTAAATTATGTCTGACATATAGCAGTTGGTGTTTTTTTTATTAAATAGATTACTTCTAATAATAAATCTTTTGTATATTGTTTTTATTAATTTGGAGAAGACATTTGATAATGTAAATTTATAGGTTTGCAGCTTCATGTAAAAATAGATGATTATTTATAGAAAATTATTTATATTTATAATTTTTACAAAATTCTACTTTTTTATTTTCATCTGATATTCTTGCAATATTTCTTGAAGCTCTGAAGTATTATTTGCAAAAATAATTCCATCATCTGTAAAATTTAGATGACTTTAAAAATCTCCATTCACTTTTACTTCTTTAGCTTTCCATTTTAATCCACAAAATATTTCCAGTAATACAATTGTGAAGAATTTTGGTGATATCAAACCATTCTGTGTATATCTTTGGTGCATTTTCTTCAGAGGATGATAATATCCTGGGCTTATATTCTGAGAGTTCCTTGCTTTAATAACTGTAGAATTTCTTATAGAATCAAAAGCCTTTTCATAATCTATAAATCCAAAGCATAATGATAATTCATATTTATTGTCTCTTTCAATAAATTCTCGCAATATATGGATGAGATTCATTGTATTAAAACATTTTAAGTTCTTCTTTAGACTGATTAAATTATGGTGTAGATAAATAATAATTATCATCTCAACGATTTTGTAAAGAACTGATGGTACTAATAGGTCTGTAATTTCTAATATCTTTGTTATAGAAGATTGATAAATCTGAAATTTCTAATATCCTCTTTATCACCCTTTTAAATATCATTATTATAACTGCATTCTTCTAATTATTTGATATATCTTTATTATTTTTATATTTTGTATATAATATTATCAACAGTTATTCTATTTTTTTCATCATTTCTCGAGATTTTTTCCTTCTTTATAGATTTAATTGCACATCTCACTTCTTAAATATAAATGCTGAACCATTCTATAGAGAATATTTTGTTTTCTTGTTCTTTATTATTAACACTTTCACACATCTTTTTAATAATAGTTCCATTATTCTTATATTATTGCATAAATCACCTTCATTTCAATATGTAAATAAGCATTTATTTTTTATATAGCGCTATGCCTACAATTGTATTACATTCAAATATCAGCCTTTCAAGCTAATTGTGCAAGCACTTTTTGTGAGTGTTAATAATAAATGAATACTTTCCCTTCCAATGCAAGATATGGTATTTATGCAGGAATAAAATGAATCCACTTATTCCTACAACTCAGATGCTTATATATGAGCAAATCTAAAGTACTGGCAAGGAAAGCATGAGAATAGACCACTCACTTTAAACTACTATTTATGGTGTCTGAATGAATGATGTCGGTGAAATTGTCTAGAATTTACTAAATGTCACTCTAACTGAAATTTAATCATATGTAAATAAGCATTTATTTTTTATATAGCACTATGCCTACAATTGTATTACATTCAAATATCAGCCTTTCAAGCTAATTATGCAAGTGCTTTTTGCGAGTGTTAATAATAAATGAATACTTTCCCTTCCAATACAAGATATAGTATTTATGCAGGAATAAAATGAATCCACTTATTCCTACAACTCAAATGCTTATATATGAGCAAATATAAGCATTTGAGTTGTAGGAATAAGTGGATTCATTTTATTCCTGCATAAATACTATATCTTGTATTGGAAGGGAAAGTATTCATTTATTATTAACACTCGCAAAAAGCACTTGCATAATTAGCTTGAAAGGCTGATATTTGAATGTAATACAATTGTAGGCATAGCACTATATAAAAAATAAATGCTTATTTGCATATGATTAAATTTCAGTTAGAGTGATGTTTAGTAAATTCTAGACAATTTCACCGACGTCATTCATTCAGACACTGTAAATAGTAATTTAAAGTGAGTGGTCTATCCTCATGATTTCCTTGCCAGTACTTCATATTTGCTCATATATAAGCATTTGAGTTGTAGGAATAAATGGATTCATTTTATTCCTGCATAAATACTATATCTTATATTGGAAGGGAAAGTATTCATTTATTATTAATATTCGCAAAAAGCACTTGCACAATTAGCTTGAAAGGCGGATATTTGAATGTAATACTTCATTTCAATAGTAAGATTTTTTTTTTGTACTTTTGAGATATTCTTTTTTATAACTTTTCTTGTCAATTTACAATTATATTTTTTCTTATAACATTATTTAGTCTTTTTAAAAATGTCTAGATATTCAATTTCTTTTTTTAATGGATCATTTATATATTTTTTTCATATTTCTTGTTTTCTTTATACATTATCTTATTTTAGCATAAAATTTATTAATAAATTGCTGTTATTTGTCTCCGCTATTTTTGTGAAATCCTTAATCATAGATCGGTTATCTTATTAATTCCATTCAAATTTGAATTATCTTCAAAATCTCTTCATATTTTAAAAGGATTACAAGAAAAAAACAATTGTTTTTAAAATAATGCAAACAGATTCTGTATTCCAATTATTTTTATTTGGAAAAATTGGTAAAACCACTAAACATCACATGATCACTATCTCATACTAGCACAATAATTGTTATTAAACAATCCAAAACAAAGCAAAACTCTCCATATAGTAGTGCCATCTTGTGCTAACAAGAGCAAGCCTTCTGGCATCCATTGATTGCTCTTGTTAGCACAAGATGGCACTACTATATGGAGAGTTTTGCTTTGTTTTGGATTGTTTAATAAAAATTGGTAAACAGAATTTATTTGTCCCAAACAAAATTTTTTTGTGGTTACACATTGTCATCATACTTAACGTAATTATACTTTGAATAACAATGATCCAATTGTAACATCACATTTGTTAATATTAAGAATTTTCTATATCCAATATATACATGTACATGATCACCATTTTTTATATATGCATTTCAATATATAGTGTATTCAAAAACATTAAGTAGAAGCTTATCAGTGATAAATAATAATAATAATCAAATGATTTATTGCTCAGAAATTCATAAAATGTTTAGGTATCTTAAGCAACAGAGAATTATGCCATTAATGATGAATCTTAAGCTCTAGAATCTATCATTTTCCATTGTACCAAATCACACAGTCCAAAAAATAATTGATTTATTTATTGTTCAGGAATTTATAAGAGCAATATAACTGAAACACACAGGCTTTTTATATACCTGTGTCTATATATGTAATATATAGGGTATATGAGCACAGACTTTCACATGACCCACCACTCTCCACCCTATCTCATAACACTGATACACTTGAACACATATATGTCGAAAATATAAATAATCACCAATATATGTATTTCATGTTAAACCAGCAATCATCAGTTGGTCCAGATTACCATCTCCACACATATAAGCTATAAGTGCTCACATATATATTAAGATAGCCAAACCTCATACTTTAATGGGCAGGCTTCAATCTACTCCACACTCCAACTCTTCAACCATCCATCCAATTGAAAATCTGATGATGGAATGCTCGAAGGCCACCCTGAGGCTGAGATTCTTGTCACACCCATGTTGACCTAAGGTCAATCTGACCCTTCATGTACAGGACATAATCTATTTAATACATATACAAGGGATGGGCAGACATCTCTATTTATGTAATAACTGAAACACACAGGCTTATTATATACCTGTGTCTATATATGTAATATATAGGGTATATGAGCACAGTATGGCAACTTTCTCAATATAATATTGCCACCTGGTGCAACCTACAATAATCCATGGATGCTAGAAAATTAGAGTATCAAAATCCCTATTTAGTGCCTATAAATCAGTAAGCCCTAAAGAGAGATTTTGATCCACTAATCTTTTAGCAGTCATTGATTACTATAGCTTGCAACAAATGCTACTGTGTTAACACATTAGGTGTGCATAAGAAATAGTGATCATGTGATACGGTAGTAAATCCACAATACGTTTGAGCACCAGAGGTAAAAGAATTAGCCCATAATCCATGTATCTGCCACTTTACCACTTCACTAAACCAGAGACGATTTCAACAATGATGAAGAGATACAAGAAACAAAATGCATGCAAATTCTGGTAATCCTATTTTTTTTTCTTTGTTAGATAAAAACCAACAGATTTTATAAACTTTTAAGATGATTGGTTAAAGTTTGTAAATAAAATTTAAAAAAAAAAAGACTTCTTTGTTAATTTTTTATTCTCTTAATACATATCTCATTAAGTTCTTTGCCTGAAAATAGCTGAATAATAGAGTTATATAAAACAAGTATTATGATGAGAAGACAAATAGCATTTGATCATTATGAAATAATGTCACTGTTTGCCAATTTAAAGTAGTGTTTATAAAGTGGTCGGTTCTTAAAAAGCCTCATGAGAAAGTGATAGCGTCTCTACCCGCCAAACCACGTGTATTTGAAGCTAAATACTTTTAAAAATATTTGAGGATTTTCATGTAAACTTAGATTTTTTTTAAGTGGTAGATAACCTTCCAATTATTAATCAGTAAATAGATATTTATCTATTATTGGTTAAAGACATAACTAGGAAAAAAAAAAAGATTTAGATTTGTGTATATTGATGTGAAGAAGAGAAGCTAAAGATCGGAGAAGATGGATGTAACTTGGAGGGACCTTCATTCTGCAGTGGATTGATAATGGTTGTTGTTGATGATGATATTGTCTTGTCCTCTTCCCTATAAAAAAAATTAAAAAATATTAGCTCTGCAATGCGTTATTTAAGGCTTATTTACCTTTTTTTAAATTGTATCTATAAAAAAAATAAATTTATTATTATTATTTCGAATTTTATTTATATTTTTCTTAAATACTATAGTATTTCGGGTTTTAATCTCATAAGTATAAAATTTGCAATAGCTATTTTATAAATGCTTCCCGTAGTTAAATTGTCATTTAATCTTATATAGCGGAAACAAAAGCGCCTGTTTTAAGAGATTTCAAAGACAATTTTCATATTTAGAAAATAGAAATCAAAGATTTTTTCCCCCATTATATTGCTATGCTGCTATACTTTTTATTTATAAAAAGTAATAAAATTTAAGAAATAACAGACTTTGGAAACTATTTTTATTAAATACAAACACACGCACAAAATTTGTACTAGGAATTGTGGGTAAAAAAATAAGGTTGGGAGAAGTTGCTGCGGCCAGATTTTATTAACAGCACAAATAACAATCAATAGGAACAAACTACTACATTTTTCAGCAAGTAGTAAACATTGAACTGGAGACTAAGGAGCCATCTCGTACTTTTTATATGACTCTGAATGAACTCCTAAGCGGTTTTCGCCAAATGGGTAGAACAAGTTTGGATGATTTACGTAGTCCTTTGTTTTGGCGAGCACTTGTAGCGGAATTTATTGGAACGCTACTTCTTGCGCTTGTAGGATGCGGCTCTTACATAGACGGAACGACGAAAAATGATAGAGATGAGAATAGTGTTAAAATAGCTTTAGCATTTGGCTTTATTGTGGCAACCATGGTCTGGTGTATTGCCCACATCAGTGGAGGACATATAAATCCAGTAGTGACCGTAGCAATGGCCGTAGTGCGAAAAATTAGTATTTTACGAATGCTACTTTATGTAATTTTCCAAACCACTGGGGCAGTTGTCGGCTTGGCAATTTTGAAAGGATTAACGCCTGATGAATGGCAGAATTTTCTCGGAGCTACAGTTGTACATGGTCTTGTATCTCCCGCGCAAGCTTTTGGAGTAGAATTTTTTATTACCTTTATATTAGTGTTTACTTTTTTTGCTACTTGTGATGGAAAAAGAAAGGATTTACACGGTTCAGGTCCTTTGGCTATTGGAATCGCCGTTAGTGTTTGCCATTTTTTTGCCGTAAGTATTTTTTCCCCTATTCGTTGTTATTAATGGAGATTAAGCTAATTTGCGATTTATAATAAAAATAGATCTTCTAGTTTATTTGCTATGTGTTTGATTTTTTTTATTTATGTGCTGACATTTAAAAACAAATAACTATTTCATTTATTTTACTTTTCATAGTAAATGATTACCTTAAGTCTTCCAAAACAATGTTTTTGTTACTCTTTACTGAATGATATGTAGCATTTAATTTTGAAATATTGGGTTAGACAACCTCTTTACGGAGCTAAAAGAGAGAGATGACTCATCGCGAGATAAATCAATGAAATTATTCTTAAAGTCCTAGTATATAATATTAATAAAATCTTCGCCGTGGATATTTATACATTCAGCAAATAAATAATTATTCGTGGAGAGAGGCGTAAAATCACTAACAGAAATTACATGTGTAAAATATTTTCTATTTTATTGACTTTCCTTTTAAAAAAAAATTCTTTTATAATTTCGGGAAAGAAATTGTAAATGTTTAGTGCGCTAAAAAAAAAAAAATATAGTAAAATTAATACAAAAATAAATAAATAGTGATAAAATATTTATGTGATTAACAAAAAGAAATAAATAAATGCAATAAGTTTTGCAATCAAACACACATACACACACACACACATTTAACTAAATTAAATTATCTTATTTATATGTTTAAAATAAATAAATAAACAGATAACGTTTTCAGCTTTTTTAAAATCTGTGTACATGATTTCAGATTAAGTATTTTATAGTTTATTAAATAGGCAAAACTCTCTATACGTATTGCCTCCCAGTGCAAGCCAGAGTAATTGATTACTCTGGCTTGCCCTAGGTGGCAATATGTATTATGTGTTAGTAAAAGGGTTTTAGATTATTTAGAGAAAGTACAAAGGGAAGTAGGAAGACACGCATTAGATGCAGAGATGTGGACAGCAAAGGAGGCAATTCAATGAGAAATGGGATGGTCAAGTTTTTATATGAGAGATGCAAAAAGTAAAATGAAAATGGTAGGTTGCAGTTTATGGATAGTAAAAGAATAGCCAAAATAGTGTTTAATTGGGTTATGAGTAAAGGGCAGGTAACAAGATGGGTGAGAAAGGTAATGCGGTACGCAAAAGATTTGGATAAAGAATTTATATCAGTATACTTATATAAAAGGTGGGATGATTGTGTTAAGAGGATTGTTGAGTGTTATAGTGGTAAGGAATGGGATAAAAGAATAGAAGCATTAATAAAAAATAGGGAGTTGGAGATATGGAGAACTAGTATGGAGGGTAAGAAGAGTTTAAATATATATAAAAGTAAATGGAACATTGGATGCAAGTTAATTTATGATAATAGTAAGGAAAGTAGTTTACTGTTTAAGGTTCGAACGGGATCTTTAGCAACAAGAGAATATACATGTAAATGGAAAACTATGGGTGATTTAGTGTGCAAATTGTGTAAAGAAGGTATAGAAAATATTAGGCATCTGTTGATTAAATGTAAATGCTTGAAAGCAGAAAGGTACTGATAATGAAGTTATGGGAGAACAGATATGAACAAAGTGATTATACAGAAAGTGAGTTATTGGTTTTTATGCTGGGGTTGCGAAAAGATATGGGGAATTTGGATATAAAGGCCATAGAGTTGACAAAGATTATGTTGTGGAAATGGGATGGGGCAGAATATGGGAAGACTTAGAGTGGGGAATGGAAAATAAAATGGCTAACAGGTTTATCTAGTCATAATTGCTGAGATATTCTTGAATGTGTTTAAGGAGAAGCCAAAATACATCACAGTGCGTCGCATAGGAAATAGTGATCATGTGATGTTTGTTTTATAGTTTCTGTGATAATTTAAACACATTAATATTATATTTAAAGCAATATAAATGTAATAGTAAATGCAATCTGTACAACATATGATGATCGATTATTGGTAATGAAATCGACTTTTTTAAGACTAAAATTAGAGTTCGAACAATAAAGTCATAAAGAAAATATAAGGTCCGAAATATGATTTGAACAAAATGTATAATATACAGTAGTAAAATTATTTACTAAAAAAAAGTAAAACCCTAAATTTGAAACTTAGAAGATTTTAGCATCTCCTCAACTAGTGATGCAGACTGCTTTATATGCAACCACGTATATGTTTGTAGTCAGCTTTATTTACTTGACCAGAACAGATTAACGTGCGATCTTTACACTCCAACTAATAAAAATAAGTTTTCAATTTTCTAATGAGAGGATATTTAACTAAACTGACTGCTATATGATTACCTGACAGAAAATATCCAAAATATTAAAGGTTCTCATAGGGTACAAATTTAAACACCAGGACAACAATATTGTTGTAGAACTAATTACTACCATAAGATAACACACATGAAGAAAACTTTCCCACTTCCATGTTTAATAATATATATATATATGAAAAACAAAAACAAGTTTTAATCACGTTAACTTGCTGTTGCTTGTATTTACAATCAATAGATGACGTTTTACCAAAAACACCGACCAAGTGTACGTTTGTTTACATAAACGACAAAAGAATCAGAATTAACTATATCTTTCATTTTGCCCACCCTCAGATCAGCTGATTTCAAGCTAATTTGCTATCATCAATGAAGGATAGAGTCAGAAACTAGATCTAAACAATGACTCCAAGTGTTTATGCAAAAAGTTTCTATCAGTTTGCAAGCATGAAATTTTTTAGACCGGTAAAGTCTTCAAACTCAGCCTAACAAGCTAGATAGCTATATGAGTCTGATCTCAGTTCAGTTTCATCACATAGTCAAAGCCTCTGCAATATATATCATTGCAAAAACCTTTAAAGGTACATTTATGAAAAACAAAAACAAGTTTTAATCACGTTAACTTGCTGTCTCTTGTATTTATGATCAATAGATGGCATTTTACCAAAAACATTGACCAAGCATATGTTTGTTTATATGAATGACAAAAGAGTCAGAATTAACTATCTCTTTCATAAATATATATCTTAGACAAAAAAAACATGATAGAAATAAAAACTCTACAAAATATTAACTTTTTTAAAAAACTAATTACATGTCGATTTATTGGCATTAGTCTGGTATTTCTGTTACCAAAACTCTATCAACATCTCACCTGTTCTTAAATAACCTGTATGCAAAGCTAGAGAGAAAAAAATTATTACAAAAAACAACATTTACAGTTGATATTCATAATCTTCAGAAACATTCTAATGAATTTAAATTAGAATTTACTAATCGGTTTCAAGCATTAGTAGATTTTGAACATGATTCACATTTAAATGAAATTAATATGAAAATAACTGATACACTTTTAAAAACTGCAATAAAGATAGCTGGTAGAAAAAAGTAGCAATTGACCAATAAAATTTCTACTGAGAGTAGAGAATTCATGAAGAAAAGAAGAAATATGAATATATATAAAAATGATGCATTAAAAAAGATTGAATATCTTGAATTTTGTAAAATGGTGCAGAAAAGAGTTGAAAATGATATGTGAAAGTATAACTGTGAAATAGCAAGGAAAGCTGTAGAAGAGAATAAAAGTCTAAAGAGTGTAAAACAACATTTTGGTATTGGTAGGAAATTTATATGTGCAATAAGAAAAAAAGATGAAATTATTACTAAAAAGAGAGATGATTCATGAAATGGGTAGAAGACTTTTATCAAGAATTATATAGTAATAAAGAACAAGTACCTTCTATATCTATTATATCTTCCAAATTGGCCAGAATTTTAAATGAAGAAGTGAGACATGCAATTAAATGTATGAAGAAAGAAAAGGCTTCAGGTAATGATGGAATTATAATTGATATATTAAAGGAAGCAGGTGAAGAAATAGAATTTTTTTTAGCAAAGTTATATACCAAATGTCTAAATGATAAAGATGTACCAGATGATTGGAAGAATGCAGTATTAATATTAATATTTAAAAACAGTGATAAAGAAGACATTAAAACTTACAGACCCATCAGCCTTTTATCAGTCTTATACAAAATTTTTACCAAGATAATTACAACTTGTCTACAGAGAACATTGGATTTCCACCAACCAAGAAAACAAGCTCGATTTAAAAGTAGTTTTAGTACAGTAAATCATATCCAGGTTTTGAGAGAAGTTATAGAAAGTACAAATGAATATGAGTTGCCATTATGCTTTGGATTTATAGATTATGAAAAGGCATTTGATTCTATAAACATTTCTTCAGTGATTAAAGCATTGGATCATCAAGGTATAGATCCAGGATATTGTCATATTTTAAAAAAATATTTATAAAAATGCAACAGCAACAATTAGATTACATAATGATACTGGGAAAGTCAACATTGAGAAGGGTGTAAGACAAGGTAACTCTATATCTCTAAAACTTTTTACAGCAATCCTGCAAAAAGTATTTTGTGGATTAAAATGGGAAGCTAAAGGAGTGAAAGTAAATGAAGATTATTTAAGTCATTTAGATTTTGCAGATGATGTAGTTGTTTTTGCAAATAATGCTTTAGAGCTGCAGGAAATGTTGTAGAAGTTATCAAATGAAAGTAGGACTAAAGATAAATGTTAAAAAGTCTAAGGTAATGATTAATGGATTTTCTCAAAGTATGAAAATTAAGATTGATTATGGTGAGTTAGAAGAAGTTAACAGTTACATATACCTTGGTCAGATTATTAATACAGATGGAAACATAATAGATGAAATTAATCATAGGATTAAATTTAGTTGGAGTGCTTTTGGTAGAAATGACTTGATACTAAAAGGAAATATGCCTATGTGTTTGAAAAGGAAAGTTTATAATAAATGTGTTTTACCAGTTCTTACTTATGGATCTGAGACTTGGACACTTAATACAAGAGCAATACCAAGACTTCAGACCACTCAAAGAAGTATGGAGAGAAGCATGTTGGGAGTAACAAGAAGAGATCAAAAATGCAATATACAGGTAAGAGAACAAACAGTTGTTACTGATCTCATTGGTAAAATTAAAAGACTGGAGTTGGGCTGGACATATTGCTAGAAAAGATGATAATAGATGGACAACTGAAATCTTAAACTGGATTACAAGAGATTTTAAAAGACCCATAAGGAGACCACATGTGAGATGGATGGATGAAATAAGAAAGTGTGCAGGGGTGATGTGGAGAAGGGAAGCTAAAGATCAGAGAAGATGGATTGAACTTGGAGAGACCTTCATTTTGCAATGGATTGATAATGGTTTATGATGATACCCCTTATAATTTAAATAAATATTAAATAACAATTAATTAATTTTTATTGGCATTGCTTATAGATTTATAGTACATTGATTTTTAAATAGTTTCCTGATTACATTTTTAATTCTTGCCTTTTTGTGCTAAACCACAATAGCTTATTTTTCGAATATCCCCTTCCTTTCCACCACACTTTCTTTACAGAAGTGCATTTATAAAAGTTATTGATTAAAGTTTAATTTTTTTTATTTTCTAGGAAATAATAAAAATTATAAACTTTTTATTTATATTCTTTAAAAAAAGATAAAAGGAAACATGGCATTAACATTAAAAAATATTTATGTACTGTGAACAAATTTAATTACTTTCCTTGCTGAAAATTTTATAAGATGTACATATTTGATTTTGGTATTAGAATATACTAAATTGGGCTTGCTCTGGTAGAAATTTATGTTTATAAATAAATTCTAAAAAATCACATTTGAACTGTGAAAATACTGAAAAATAATATCATAATTACATAGTAGAGATGTCTGCCCATTCTTTGTATATGTATTAAATGAATTATGTCTTGTACATGAGGGGTCAGATTGACTTTAGGTCAACATAGGTGTGACAAGAATCTTAGCCTCAGGGTGGCCTTTGAATGTTCCATTATCAGATTTTCAATTGGATGGATGGTTGGAGTGTGGAGTGGATTGAAGCCTGTTCATTAAAGTATGAAGGTTGGCTATATTAATATATATCTGAACACTTATTGCATATATATGTAGAGATGATAATCTGGACCATCTGATGATTGCTGGTTTAGCATGAAATACTTATATTGGTGATTATTTATTTTTTTCACATATATGTGTTCAAGTGTATCAGTGATATGAGGTAGAGTAGTGAGTGTTGGGTCATGTTAAAGTCTTTGCTCATATACCTTACATATTACATATAATTGATACAGGTATATAATATGCCTGAATTTCAGTTATAACATCATACTAAAAACAAAGAATGTTTTCTTCATTCAATGGAAAGGAAGAGCTACTGATTTCATAAAATCAACAAACTCTTTACATTTAAAATATGAATGAATAAATATCAATATCTGATGAACTATAAATTATGCTTTAAAATATTAACATTTTAAAAATAATTTTTATTATATGCAATATAACCCAATAGTGTGTCAGTGATAATGTATTAGTGATCAGTTTGAAAATGCACATTTACTGGAATTCCATAATTTGCTTTATTAATATTATACTAGAATTTATTACATTTTATTTTTAAAAATAAAATGTATGTATAAAATAAATGTGTAATTATATTTATTTTTGATTTTTAATAATTATTATGCAATTGCTGTTTAAAAATAATTATGAGTCTTAAACTTTACAAAATATAGTTTTCAATTATTCTAAAAACATTCTAAATCTTATAACAATAAGTGAGATTCATTTCACTTGTCATTGTTATATAAAACTCTTTGAAGATACCATATTTTTGATTAACTTGATGTCTTTAAAATTTTTTGGAATTAAACTATCACAATAAAATATAAGTCAATTTTTTAATTAAAAAAAGAATTTGGAAAATATCTTAAGCAAGTCGACTCCAGTACTTAGTATTGATTTCTCCATATAAAGTTCACTTTGATAAAGCAGATGACACACAATTTTATATTTGAATGTATGTATATTATTAATTTTATTACTTATCTAAATTTATTTTCTATGAGTATGTGTTCAAAATTAAGATTTAAAAATATCATTTAAGTAAGTCATATATCTTTTTAAAATAATACTTTGGTGATTATGAAAATTTAAAGGTTTTTTTTATAATTTTATGTTGATTTTAGAAGATTGTAAATAATTAAATAAATAATATTACAAAGAATATCTTTCAATGTTAATACATTGTTTTTTTCTATTTATCTCCTCAATATTTATTAATGGATTGATCAATCTAAAATTCTTAGAGGTCTAGATATAGATATATAACAAAAGACTTTAATTGTGACTGATTTTTACAAAAGTATTCATAAGAAACTTATTTATCTAGAAATTCAACTTTAAAATAATTATATTTTTTATGTGCCCATTTCTTTTGCTGTGGATGTGGGTGATCGCTCATAATTTTTTTTATATCTAGGCATAAATTTAATATTTTACCTGAGTTATTATCAAACCAGATATGAAAATCACTAATGCTCAATTCTACTTTTATCAGACAATGTCATATTCAATTTTCATAAAAAGAAATAGTTCACCAATCATTATTCCCATGCTTGATCAACTGTTAATTATAGTATCAAATCAAAACTTTTAATGTCTATTCTGGTATGTATTAAAATTATAACTCAACTATGTGTACATTACTTTAATCAAAAACATCTCTTATTTTTGTTAAAAAGCCTAAAATTTATTCAACATATTAATCTGCTTGCAGTCCCAGAGATCAGAAAACTAATGTACCATCATACTGGGATATGGTTAAGAAACATTTCAATATTCATTATTAATGCTGAATGCTCTATACATATGCAAAATAAACCTTGTCTTGCCTTATGAATATATCATCGAACTGAAATCAGATTTTTTAATCCAAGCAAAAACTTTGCATACAGTAGTGCCATTCTGTGAAAGCCAGAGTAACAATAGTTGCAAGAAGGTTTGTGCATAAAATCTGTATCTAGTGCATATTAATCCAATATCCCCAGACTAGTTTTCAGCTTGTGGCTTTCATCAGTGAGGAGACTTCTTAGGATCTAATGCAACCCTCAAGCAGCCACTTTTTATCTCTCTGCTTAACTACAAAACTATGGGTCTAAAATTAAAAACACATGTTCAATCCAAGTTCATTAGCTTATACAGTCATATAGGTCTGAACTCAGTTCAGTACCCATACATTTTAGTGTTTTTAGTTCTTTAACAACCATAGCCACCACTATCCTATTAGGCAAGATTGGTATTAAACCACTAAACATCATGTGATGGCCATTTTTTATGCTTGCTCATGCTTTCAAAACAAGCAAAACTCCATACAATAGTGCCACTCAGTGCAAGCCAGAGTAATCAATGGATGCAAGGTTTGTGCATAAAATCCCTATCTAGTGCCTACTCATCCAATATCCCCAGACTAGTTTCCAGCTTGTGGCTTTCATCAGTGAGAAACCTTGGATCTGAACTTGAGCAAGCATAAGAAATGGTGATCGTGTGACGTTTAGATTTTTTAATATATAATTTTTTATTGTATAATTATAAATAAATTCCAAAAAGCAGATTAAGAAAAATTTTGTGCTATAAACAAACTCCAACAAATTAACAACACTTATATTTAAACTTGTATTGTATACAGAAACCTGCACTCTGAAGAAGTATTTAGGCATGGATCTTATATCAACTAGGACGTCAAACAGGTGGCTGCTAATTAGCCTTTTTCTTTGATCATAACAAAATAAAAAAAATGTTTTTATAGTCTAGATAATTAGTATGTCTGACATTTATCAGAAATAATTTAATTTCAGTTTGAATTTAACACCTAAAAATTTATTAGAATGTTTAGTTATATGCTTAGGAAAGTGTTAATGTGTTAAATCAATTAAAATATTTAACAAATAGAGATAAAAAATATTTTATAGGAAATGTTTTTATCTGTCATGGACTAAAAACCAAAAAAAAAAAATTGTTTCTTCAACCACAATTGAGGTATTTAAATTGAACTTGACATAAAGGGAGGAGGAAGAAATTAATTAACTCCA
The DNA here is from genome assembly GCA_028023455.1 of Epiperipatus broadwayi. Lineage (NCBI taxonomy): Eukaryota > Metazoa > Onychophora > Udeonychophora > Euonychophora > Peripatidae > Epiperipatus > Epiperipatus broadwayi. Next base: position 3,294,177 of record JAQFVV010006282.1, read on the forward strand.
CCCCTATTTGGACCCTTCATACTTTTATTTCAAATTCAATCTAAAAACTCCAATTATGGTTGAGAAAACAATTATTTTTTTGGCTTTTAGTCAATGATAAAAGCATTTACCATAACAAATTTTTTATCTATTCATTTTTTAAGTTTTTAGCATTGGCACAGGAAATAAAAATGCCCAACCATATTGCACTTTAAATGGACTTCACATAATAGTTTTTGAATATATATATATATATATCACTAGATATTTCTGCAATAAGTTAATATGTATACCCCTTATATATATATATTACAAATCGATGTCTGTATTTCTTCAAAATAATATACGTAACTTTATAAATAAATATTTGAAAATACAGTAATTAAAAGTCAATAAAAATTATATGTATAACTATAACTTAGAAGTGCTTTCACTATGTTGTAGCTTTGTCAACTATCACATTTAAAATGTCAACTTTCCCATAATTCAATGTCAACTTTCCCATAATTCTGTTATCTTAACGTTTGCTGCTTGCCGATTAATTAAATTTTGCTTGTATTTATATATTAACATCGCCTCTTTAATTTTTCCTTTATTGTTATTTCTTTTAGTTTTCAATATTTTTACATTGTTATAATCAAAATCAAAACCATATATACATGATTTATTATGGTCATAAAAAATAGAAGCTGATAAATTCTCACTATTTTTAAAATTTTGTTTCATATTTTGAACCCTTTTAAACAATAATATGTGCTCTTTTGTTCTTTTTTCCAATGTGCACCTCGATTCATCTATATATCCACTACCACACCTACATGTCCATTTGTAAATGATACAATTTTTATTTGTCAATAAAATTTTATCTTTTGAATTGTTTATTAATTTATTCAATATGAAGACAATTTCTGGTGAAAAGTGTTTGACATTTCCCACCCACCCCTAAAAAATGCTTACCAAGTCTATTTTGTAAACAAACTTTCTTTAATAGTATAATTTTACTTTAAATTGATTTGACACTTATATATCACTAATAAATATTTTTTAATACGTATATTTTACTTCAAAATAATTGTAATGTAAGTTTATTATATTCTAACTAAAATCAAGCTTTAAATTGAAACAAAAAACATCATGCACACTAGTTAAAATGTATTAAAATTTTAAGACCAGTTTTAAAATTTATTATTAAAAAATGCTTAACAAAACTATATTATAAACTAACTTTTTTTCATATTATGATTTTACTTTAAAATAAATTGCAAATTTTAACTTTATTTTATTATAATTTGAAGCAATCTTTTAACTGAAAGAAAAAAAAATATCAATGCATTACTTAAAATATATTAAGGTTGATTTTAAAAGCTGTCAATTAAAACTAAAAAATCTCTATACTACCCTCTCATACATCTTACTTAATTACAAAAAAAATCAAGTCATGTTACATGACCTAATTTAACAAGCTTGTATTACAAATATTATATATAGAGCTCACAAATAAGCTCTTAACAAGCTTTGCAGAATATCCCCAACCCCAGACCAGTTTCTGCTACTGACTTCCTCATTGAGGTGCTAGGATATTCAAGCATTATATTAAAAATACCAGGACAAGCCCAGCAAATTTATCTAATGGATAACTATTAAGTAGAAAATCTAAAATTTTCAGACATTCATATGTTTTCCAATTCATCTATCTAACTTACTTAATCTAGGTCTATAAAACAAACATACAGAAAAAGTAAATTCCAAAAAGCATTTAAAAATAGTTTACTATATGGTGATAGTAACTTTTAAAATTTCATATCTATTTAATTATGATCACTGAATGAGATTAGTGGTAATGGTATGTTTCATGTTAGAAAATTGCAAAATCTATAATTTTTATTCTTTAAAAATTACTCACTGAAAACTTGATTCTTAAATGCAATGTAGAGAATTTTTAAGATTTTACAATATTAATTTTTTAAGGACCCAAATATACCTTTTTAATTGATGTTTGTTAAACAATTTTGAAATAGCAAAATATAATATTAGTAATAGTAAGACTATGTAAAAAAAGTGTCTAATCATAATAAAGTTTGGTACTATAAAAGTTTATAGAATAAATATATAGTATAATAAACATACTAAATTTAAATACAAACAACAAATAAAAATAAAAACAGCAGTTTTTTTAGACTTAATTTAAATTTAGTAGATTTATATTTTTCTATTTCTAGCAATGAAAATATTATATGTATTTTTTGACTAGTTTTGTAATGTCATATGATTTTTTATTTTACTTATAACCACTAGTATAGCATTAGGCAGTATTTCATCTATATGTATATACTGTAATACTTTTTAGCTACAAGTCATAAATACAGAATTTGAAAATGTATTAATATTAAAATAAAAATAATAATAATTTTGAAGCAAACATATAGTAAAAGTAATGTAAATGTAAATACAAAATATAGAATCACTTAATTGATTAATGCATTGAATGAAATAGCATATACTAATAAACATTTTACTGTCTAATATACCAATCATGTGCATAAACTTTTCAGAACACTTCAACATCAAGCAAAGCATCAAACATCTTGATCACATTTTGCACTTTACTAACATTTAGTCTATCTTTTGCAATTTATTCATTTTTACAGTTTTCAAAAATTGTTTTCAAATACATTAAAATATTTTTATTTTGAGCCAGAAAAATAGGGTCAAAATATCGATCATTATTAAAGTGAAAAAAAAAATCACTTCTAAAATAGAAATATGTATGATCAACAATTTATATTCTGCATATGCATATATATATATATGACTAAATTAATGATCTACAGTATTTTGTACAAAATAAGTACGAATTAAAAAGTGCAAATATAGGGAAAGAGATTTTCAGATTGAGCAGTTTAATGTTGACCTGGTATAATTATAACTCTTTGCATATGTGGATTAATTAAAAGCAGCTGCCACTGAATTGATTTTGAAAAGAGCCAAGCAATTGTTAAAGAAATGTTTTGCAAAGACTTTTAGGCAAATGCTGTTTTTATGAAGTTAATATGATTTATCAAATTTAGTAAGAAAATACTTTGCACAGAATTATGCATAATGAGATTATTAGTACAGAAAGGACTAATGCTAAACTTTATTTTGAGAAATTTAAAAAAAAAATTTTCCATGTAAGAAATAAATTCTGAAATAGATGATGTGTGATTTTTTTTTTTAGGATATAAGTTTGTTCTATTTTTATTTTATTGTTTTAAAAGTTGAATTTTATTTTTTATTAAAATCTAACAATGCAGTATTTTTATATTGATATTTATAATTTTGAAGTATCTTTATTGGTTAAATGATTGTTTTGATTACTAATTTTCGTATAATCTGTGGCATGGAATAGATTGGTGTTTCCTAAAATTTTTATACAATGGAACAACTTCACAAATTCTGAAGTTTTAATAAACACCTTGGTTATTTTATAGGGTACATAAATATTAATAATAAATAAATTAAGCAAGTAAATATAAAAGCTAAAAAAGCAAACAAATATTTATTTTTAAATTTTAATTATGTAAAACACAAAACCAAAAAAAATAAAATAAACTTGTGTGTATATAATAAAAGTTCTTAATCACTAAGATATTTTTATGCTTTTGAATTACAAATTTTTGATATAAGGCACAAAATTAGAAAGTTGAATTCTTATATCTGGTGTAACATCAGCATTTGGTCACAGCATAATATGAAAATCCTGCTTCACATAAATAATGTAATTATGAAAGAGTGCAAAACATGAATAGCTAGTTTTGACATATTTAGGTTTTCTTCTATTAAATTTGTTCAGAAATCATTTAGTAGTGATTCATTGTATTTTTGATTTAAATCAGAATTAATAATTAAATCAATTAGATTTTCATAATCATTTGCACTGAAGCCTATTGGCTCAGCTGTTTCTGCAAATGGATTATGAACCCAGAAATGTTTTTCACTGCACTTTGAAAAATATTACAAAAAGCTTGAAAGTAAATTGAGATACTGCAAATCTCACTGCGCTCATTAAAATATCTATCCGACAGCCAATAAGATGTCATGATAGCTGTCTAAATGACAATCAAACCCAAACACACAACAAAGATTTCTCATAAAATCTTTGTTGTGTGTTTGGGTTTGATTGTCATTTAG